>CALNHX010000138.1:0-481140 GCA_940337035.1 Agriotes lineatus
AGCCAAGAGCCATTAGGCCAATTATAGGCGTCGTTGTACACTTTATGAGGACTTCCAACCCCACTAACAACTGTCATGATGTTATTATGACATCCGGAACCAATTATTTCCGTGGCAGCTGCACCACGAGCCGCCGACAGAAGCAGCGGTGAAACGCTCATCCAAGTTCTGACCAGAAAGAGCGTTGCTTAACTCTATTGATCGTACGTGGACGCTTGTTTAAGCTACACTACCCGGGACCCATTCCACCTTTCAGTAAATAATGTTATAGCTGGCTTAGAAAATGTACTCTCATTGTCTCATTGGATTATTAGTGGACGAAAGTCAGAGGTAGAAACCCATAGTTCTGTGTCAGAAAATCTGGATTCAAACCCTAATAACTCCCCCAATAGCATTTACTGCAATTTCTCAATTTGGCTCTGGCAACTCTGGTGTCGTAATACCTAAAATCTCAAAAAGGAAAGGCCGATGCTTCTATAGTGGAAATGTTAACAAAATAGCTTGGCATTGGTCCTCCTCTTGTACATTGTCCGATACGTTAGCACAAAGAAAGAAGAACCTCACATAAACAAAATAGTGCAGGAAAAATAGACAAAAAATTACACCGGTCTTGAACAAATTAGTATAAACAAAGAATCTGGTAGGCATGTTACATTTAAGTTCTTACTGAATATGCTAAAAGTCCCCTAAAATCGCAGCTGTGCTACGGCTCATTTTTGTTTTCTTTATGTACCTTAATTATGTACCGGGCTCCGTAGCTCTGTGGTAAGCATTCTGCCCACTGATATAAGGGTCGAGAGTTCGATCCCCATCCTGATGAGGTTTTAAAAAAATTCAAAAATTACTGGACTTTTGACCATTTCTTACCCTAAAAAATTACGACGCCGGAACTCTAGTGGCAAGAACTTCTAAAGGATTACTCCTAAAGTACAAAGGAACCTTTAAGTAAAAAATCAGTACTACATTATTTTTTAGGTTTTCTTAATATTATTGGGCTTTTGAACCCTTTTTTCACCCACAAAAAAAAACTACGACGCCGACACCCCATAGGTCGCGACTTTTAATAAGTTTCTTCTAGGCTACTAAAGAATATTTTAGCCAAAAATCAGCACTATATTATTTGTTTGATGTTTTCTTTTCTCACCCCCAGTTGCTTCTAGGGTACACAGGAAAGTGTTTCCCAAAAATCAGGACTACAATTTCTTTACCTTAAAATTTGCTTAACATGTCTAGGCTAGAAAGCAGGCAGAAGCCGAGAAATGCATTGCAGTTGGACGTAGCTACCTAGAGTAAATGTAAAAAAATTGAATTTTAATTAGAAATAATGTATTCAAGCTTCAGTTTAGGTTGAGAGCAGATTTATTTTATCAGGAAATAAATATTGATAATTATCCCTTGACATATTTTTATGCTTTCGTAATTTTTTTCTTACCCTGTACATCAAATCGAAGATTTTTTTATATGGCGATGTTATTTTCCTGACAAACAGAATTTATTATAAAGAATTACTTTTCGTTGTAACATTAATAATAAAGATTGTTCTCCTATTGTCAACTCCATCCGCAGATACAGTGTAGTTCTACAAAGTGAATAAACGTAAAAAACTTGTGGAAAAACAACGTAAAATAAATACCAATATGAAATGCATAGCACCATTCTTGAAATATAAAGATAACAAGCAGAATGATCTTTCCTTATTTACAGGAAATCTAGCGTCTTCTCGGTTTTTACAAATTACGTGGAGCCTACTAACTTAATATAACCCTAGAACGCATAGGTGGCGTCGTATGAGACACCACGTATTTAACTATCTAGTTTTTAGTGCTTTGCTGTTATGTTATCATATTCATATTTTTAGTACCTCTCCAGAAGATTATTGTTGATATATCCCTTTCATTTTTCATTTCCAAAAATTGTTACAAGCTTTATAATTAGTTTTTTAGTTACTTGGTGTACAGTCCCTTTACGTTAGTGTATATAAAGCGACTGTAACTTGGTGTAAGGTCACTATATCAATAATATTGATATAGTGACCTTAACTTGGTGTCGCATATGACGCCATCTATGCAATCACGTAACAAGGTTTCTCGATAGGTGCTGATCGGTAACAACTTGCCATCTGTCAGTTTACGTACATAATTTTCATAGTAACGTAATGCGAAGTGGAATTTGTTAAAATAGCTATCACTACTGTCTTTATAGGATTGCCAGTTAGCTATTATACTTGAACCACCGAACAGATAGAGTGGAGCAGGCAACCAAAATACTATATTACAAAGGGCACTCGATAATATTTTAACTATAATTACTAAAAGGAACAAAGATGGCGACCCTTATAATTAGAACTAATTTCAATTGACATTAAATACCTTTTTGAGGTTATGATGCAAATATCGAGAGATAAAAAAAATGATCCTCTGCTGGTCGTGGAAATTCAAACGTATGAATAATATGTTGGTGGCACTGTGAGTCTATGTCAAATTCGAGGTTAGCAGGTTAGGTTTTGCGTCAGTTTTGACACAGACAGTGTCACCAACAATACACTTCAGTACTGCCAGCTGATCCAAGCAGTCCAGGGCCTACTGCAATTGAGTTTTTAAAAAATCACACTGTAGTTATTTGTCAAAACTGTTCAACGTAGATATTAGTACCTGATCAGTTCCTTATATTTAACAATTAATTTATTCATACCCATAAATAAATATTTTAACAACTTTAACTTCCGTTTTGCCCTTTAATATGCATCTATGCAGTCAAAATTAACTTCCAGATATTAAAAAAGGCGTATAGTAAATTTAAAGTGCCTCATTAAACAAAAAAAGGTGTGGTGTCGTATACGACGCCACGTATGCGTTAATGTAACTTTCTTAGATGTATGCGTTCTAGGGTTAATAATTATGATATTATTGTACATGATACAATATAAAACAAAACTAGGATCACTATAAATAACGTAACAGCCAAATAAACTTTTTAAAACAGGTCATCTTGAACAGATGAATTTTGCTCGACGAAAGCAAAGCCTAAATAATAACGTGTGCAAACCTTTCAAAAATATTACCCGCGACCTCATAATATCACAAATTTGATTTGCTGCGTAAAAAGGGGGTTTTCTGTAAGTGTACATAAACCCAGCCCTCGGGAATACTATCAGGCTGTGACATGGAGAAGCTCTTAGAGCAGACGAACACCCACTATGCATACAAAATTCGGATAATCATTATCTTGAGGTTTAGACACAGTAGCAGGAAATGGTAACAGCATTAGCAGCTGATACGTCGGTGAAACGGTTAACTGTGCCTATTCGTTTCCCCTTTTGTGTTGTTTCTGCCTGAAATTTATCTGTGAGGGGGCACGTTTGTCTAAAGAAGGTGCCGTGCTGTTTTGTGGTTATATTCGACACGCACTTAATTATATAGGCTTGTGGGATCACTCTTAATCTTTCGTTGTTCTTTATAATCTAGTAGCCCTCTTAATTCTACCATTTATAAAAACAATGTTCTATTTTAAATTGCTACTTCGTTAAAAATCGTTTATCTAGAGCAATTGTTATATCACTTGTTACAAGTAAAATAATTCATATTTGCAGCTCTCATAATAATAGAACGTGACAAATATGTCGCTTTTCCTTAAACAGTACTTGTTCAGCTGTTAACTAGAAATGGAAATATATTTAAGCACTTACTTGGTAGTGGCAAAGAAAACGTACATTTTTGCTCGAGAAACTCATTACAAGTCTAATACTGTGCCATTTGGAAAATAAGTTGCGGTGTTGTTCTATTAAACTGACATCTTGGTTTCTGAATGATATTAGCACAGAAGCAAGTTAAAGGGGATTTTAAAATCACTGTTTGTTCAAGAATATCAACGAACAACTACATTTTATTGCTACTAGTATGGAAGTAATTCATCCTAAATATCAATAAACAGTGAAATAGGAATCTGGCCGTCTTGCCCGAATGGTTCATTTGTATGTCTGTAGATATAACCGGTTTGTATCTCTACATGATTTCTTTGTTAATTAGGCTTAAACTTTCTAATTTAGCAAAACGAGAAGTGCGAGTCCAACCCTGTGCAGTTAGCGGATTGTAAAGTGTAATTTCGTATGTAGAGATATAAACAAGCATCGCGGAGAATTTTAATTTCAACACCTTTCGCAGCGCTAACAGGTTTTGGCTACTCCCAGTACATTGTGCTAATACCCGTACGGCAAAATAAATAAAAGTAGCGTAGTAATCCATGCAGTATTTAAAGCTTTGAGTGCAGCAGGAATCGTTTGCCTGTCCAGCAAATGCCATTTTTATCATGTACTGGGTGAGTACATACATTGAGAAGCAGCTACATAAAATCGGACACCCATTATTGATGCCGAGACGGCAGCTGTCCTTGTGACACCTTACTAGCAGCGAGTAATTCCTCATGTGTGGTAAAATTTTACGCGTAGTGCCGTTTAGGTTTGGTGACGCTATTCAAGGTGAGTTCAGTTCGAAGGTATATGTCGCAAGCTTTGATGTCAGGTGACTTAATACCTACAGGAAGTGATTGCAGTCTCAGCCTCAAACGGACGCTACAGCTGTGTTTGAATCGCCATAAAAGGAATAGGCTAACGAATGTGAACCCTAAATTAGATGCAGTTTGACTTTCGTGTTTTTAAGGAAAATTATTTTGGAGTTATTTTAATGTATTTTCAAATTATTTATATGGAAAATATAAGACGTCTTCTACTATTGAAATGTAAATGCGAGTAGCTCTAAGCTATATCGCTCGTAGAATATTCATTCTTGTTTTATATTTGTGTTTAAAAGGGAAATACGAAGAGCACATTGTGAGTCCTGGGACAAATATGTGAAAATGATGTATATTAAGCACAAATGAAAGCTTATAAAATAATGAAACATCTAAATAGAAGTGAAAGAGACACGGCACGATTAAACATAGTTGTCACGGATAAATAGAAAAAATATTATACAAAAATGTGGCACAACTAAAATCGAACAGAATATGTAAATGAGCACAACGAAGTGGCCGAATTTGAAGAGATAGTTAAATATTCATATAATAATGAGAAGGGGCAGTCGAAACACCCAAAAATCGAAAAGCAGCTTAGAAGGTATTGATGATATCAATATGGAATTAATAAAGTTCGGTGGTTTACTCTTAAGATGCAGACTATTGCACCTGATTAACATGTGCTGGAACATACAATACTTGATCAATGGACCACTACCAAAGTATTAAAAAAATCGAGAATATTACGAGAACTGCAGGGGTATGTCCATTAACAGCCAGTTACAATATCTATTTTAGAATTCTAACAAAAAAAATACAGGCAATAGCTGAAACAGTGATAAGCCAAATGCAAAACTGAGTTTGGAAAGGCCGATTCTGTACAGATGGATTTATAACATTAAAACGCATAATTGAAAAACGCCGCGAATAGAATTTCGAAACTCATATTGCTTTTATTGACTATACTAGAGCCTTCGATAGAGTAGATCTCTTCAAATGTGGAAAATAAAGGCAAGACAAAGGCATACCACCTCATGTAATAATAGAAATAAAAAGCTTATATAAAAATACAGACATAGTTAGTTTCGCAGATGAAATTCCATCTACAGGTGGCTTTATAGATATACCCCAAGATGTAGGAGAGGGTTGCGGTACGTCGCCAACATTACTTAAACATATATATCGACGATATTCTAATAGTATTGAAGAAAGTATTACAGTCAGGTACTTTCATAAATCGTAATACCTCAATAAATTCAATTTTATACGCTGACAATAATTGAAAACGTCGAAGGTGAACTGCAAACTGCAGTGCATAAACTAAACATAATCTGGAAACAATGCAAAAATATCGTGAATAGACTATAATAATGGCTTTCAGACCACAAACAATTGTATTCAATAATTAAAACCGAGAACAAGTTTCTTACCTTCAGTATTTGGAATATGATATACCATATGGTTACTGCAACAATATAACAAATAAACTTTTCCACTTTCAAGCAATGTGTTGTACAATACGGAAATACATAAGAAAGCAAGCGAGAAAAAGAACCCAGGTTAAATTTTATAATGCAAAGGCAATCCCTGTCCTACTGTAGGGAATCGAAGCATGGACGATGTCTGTAAAAGTAAAATCAATAATACCAACACCTGAAATGAAATTCTTAGGGGCAGCAAAAGACTGTACAAGAGAGTATAGGATCAACAATTATGCAATAAGATGTGAACTAAGAGTAGCGGCATTGCATAGCACAATAAATCAACAAAGAATTAACTGGGAAGCACATTTGCAAGAAATTAACATAACAAAACTCCCAATTCAAACTCTCCGTTACAAACCAAAGAGAGACGTGACGTGCGACAACCAAGAAAAAGATGGCGACTAGAATCTGAACAGGCCCAAAGGCCTAACCCTTGAAAGCGATTATGATGACATTTAAGATTGGCCAATCATTCTAGGTTTTAATCCTATTTTCTTTTGTGGTTTTTTTCAGTGTGTATGTATATTTTCAATATATTTATGTAAATAGATTATCTTTTCTTGCGCATTTGTTTGAAGTCATTTTCAACCCGAAAATGCTACTGATGCAGACCAGCTTCTTGCTTTTATCAAATAGTGATTGTTCGTAGCCTCTACTGGGCAGTTAAAAAGGTTTCATGCATACTGAGGTAGTATACTAAACAAACAGGGCAAATAATTAGAAAAACAAGAAGGCGTAGGAGTGTTACCACTTCCTACAGGTATGAAATCTAAATCAATCTATAGGTCTTCAATTTTACGGTTTGTAAGTCTGATTATGCAGAATTGTTTATTTTGCATTCAACAGTGGACAAAATTCACGTTAACCATATTGGTAGCTACATGTCAAACTTTTTTAACACAAAAGCAAGGTCAGTTGATTCGAATAATTTCAAGTTATTAGTTTTTCCAAATAGCTGTTGTATGAAACAAAAGAAGTGTTATGGTGCAACAGGTATGAAGCGCCCTGAACTTAACTGTACTTTTACAATATCAATGAGGAAATATTAAAGTATCTAAAGAAATAGAGAGAAAGAGTACATCAATGGAATGCAAACAGAAAGAATACCCACTATGACGTTTGAATGCCTTAAATAAGATAGTGAGGTCGATGCACGCAAGTACGCGTAAATAATACACGATCTAAGTAACGAATGACTTTTGAATTTGACAGTGTCGTTTTAACTCCACAATGACACCCTTCAAAATTAATACACAATTTAGTTTATGCTAGTGGTTAGTTGTCATGGAACACGAAAATTCGTCAATTTGTTACTTGTCAAATCAAGGTGTGTTTATGAAATTATTCTCACCGGAACAAAAGTTTTTTTTTTTAAATCAAGTACAGCAAGTATGTGATGGAAAATACAGCATTCAAGCTTGGTTTTACACATTTAGGCAAACATTTTTTATTATCATAGGAAAATGGCAACAGCTGGTTACAATTTTTATGATAGAATGAGCTGACATGCAGTTGAAAATCGACAATTCTTGTTCAAACATTTTTATGATAGCATTGTATTTCCAGAGTCGGTACTGCAGTTTTCTCTTAGTAAGTAGCGTCTTAATATTCGAAAAGTGGACATTTCAAAATTGTTCATTTCGGACATCAAGCTCAGTATTTTCACCAAAAGAGATAGTATGTAATTGCCGTTTTACTAATTCCGGAAATTGCTGCTGAGCTATACAAGTGAAACTACAGCTTTGAATGTAAAACATGCCAACTCTGAAAGACCAGCTACTGCATCTACGAGTACTACTATTTTCAAAGCGTTCACTATTTAGTAGAAGAGATTACTAGTGTATCTAGTTTCATCAATGGCTATTGAAGGGAAATGACACATATTGGAATTTTAGTCCAACGTTTTTCCTTGCCACCGAGGTACGTTGAAGCCGTTTTTAGATTTTCAGTTTTCACGATTTGCATTGCTCGATTAATGAAAAAACTTGGCCCAAACTGCTCTTGCGTTCAAGTCGCCTATTATTATCAGTCTTCCTCTGTAATTTTCGATTATTTCCAATAATAATTCCCAGATATTATCTTTCTTTTCTGCTCTCCCATCGCCGTTGGGTCCGTATGCTACTATTATTGATGTTTTCGTGTTCTTGTCTATGCTCATTACTATTTTTAATATTCTTTCTGATATCCCTGACCATTTCTGAATGTATTTTACTTTCTCTTTTTTTATTATACATCCTACTCCCTTCTTTGCCCGGTATCTCTTGTCTACTCCACTGTATATTAATAAATGTTTTAGTTTTAGTTACCCCAAGTATATCGAACCCTGTTGTCTCAAATTCCTCCTCTAATTCTTTTTTTCCCTGATAGGCTCCTAAGATTCCACGTGCATATTTTCCACATTTCTTCTTTTTCAATTAGTTCTTCCTTGCTATTCCTCACACTCTTTGTCTTCATTTTATTATTTATTTTGTTTTTCTCCGAGTCTACTTTCTTTGCCTGGTTTGTCATCATATGTCCGTCCTCTGTGCTTTTTAGTTTTTTGGATTTTCATTCGCTTTCTCTTCTATTTGTTCTAGCCTGTCTTTTTCTTTATTCCATTTCCATATTTTACTGTCTATAATTAATTTTTGGGAGCCGCTTTTTACTACTTTCCTTTGTTTCCTTTCTTCCACGGATCTTTTCCTAATCTGTTTCTCTATGTATCTTTCTTGTTTTGTTAGGTCGTTATTTATATATATATTTCGTCGCCTTCGCTAGTCGCTAGTTTCGTCTTATTCTTCATTATTTCCATTTTCTCATTGGAATTCTCTAATTTTACTATGTGTGTTTTCGGCCCCATTTTATGTATTATAATAATCTTTGCCTCAATATCGAACTTTTTTGACAAAGTTTTTCATCTTGCTGGTTGGCTCCTCTTGATTACTTGCATTCAGGGCTAGTCCTTGTTCTTCCGTTTCTTCTCCTCTAGCTGTTCAAGTCTGGCGTTCGTTTCCCATAACTGCTTTTTAATCTCTATGTTGTCCTTTATTATGGTATTATGTTCTTTCTTTATTGATTTATTTTCTTTATTTAATTTCCCTATTTCCTCTCTCATATTTAAAAACAATAAATAGTCACGTCGAGTAAAGCCTAACCAATAGTAAGGTTGCTTCAAATATTTTAAAATTAGCTTCGTAACTAGTTATGTTATTGTGCTCAAGAGACGGAATCATCTATATACTCTATCTTTTCCATTTAATTGAACCATGAAGCTTCGAAAGTAATTTTTCATAGATTCCTGGAGTTTCTGTACATGGAAAGTAATAGTTTAATACAGTAACATCAGAACAAACAGTAACCAGAAGTTTTGTTTCTGTAATTTTGCGAAGGAGTGTTATGCCGGTATGCCTTTACTCTGCATTTTCTCCATTAGAATGTGTGCTTTAAGTTTTAGCTACAATTATACATTGTTAAGTTGATTCTTGTAGATCCCTTTGGGTTTCAAATTCTTGCAAACATTGATTGCTATAAAAATGTTGATAGATCGCCATAATTTTAGTTATCCATTGATTTAGGGGATACTCCTAAATTAAAATATTTAGCCCTATAGGTTGATTGTAAAGACGCATTCGAAAACGAATTGCGTTCAAAGTATTAGAAATAACCAGGACGCAATCCTAAAAGAATTTAATAACTTAAATTGCAATTCTGAGGGAAGCCAAGTAAAGGCGTAAAAGTTTAGAAGAATTTCCTAATTATATTTCTATATATAGCACACCTTCCAATAGAGTTGAACGGAAAGGTGCTGTATCAATTGTTATTGATAAAATGTTAAAACGAGCATTTAATTACATTCCAAGTAAAATCTAAAAGCCGCTGTATAATAACAATCTGCGTCTGTGTAACTTACTGTTAAAGATGCTTTCAATAAAAATCAGTCAAAAAAATCGATAAAGTTGGAAGATTGGAAGGAAGCACTGGTAGTAGGGGATTTAACTAGTAGATGTGGAAGTCGAATAAATGACTGAGCAATAGCTCACATGTCAGTGATTATAGTGAAAGAACAACTGAGCCGATTATTAGCTCATTGTGGTTCACATACGAGTAGGTACCCCAAAAATAAAATCGAATGTGACGCACGAACGGGAACTAGTGACAGTCTGCCATGTGAAGTTGCTCTGGGCTGACTGGTATATTTTCTGTGAAGTTTTGTCTGCAAGCAAACTTTCCGATTATTGCGGTGGTTTATAATAAAAAAACACCTTCCTTTTAGAAAAAACAGTAACTGAAACTATTTTAATGCTTTTAAAGAAGAAGCTTTACGTAAAACGTAAGTGTACGAGTTGTATTTCAAAAGAAGTTATACGTCACTAAGACTTGACGATCAAGTAAGATTTGGCCTAAATGATAAAAATCTTGAAAAAGTGCACAGCACAATCGATGAAGATCGTAGTGGGACCATTGATGAGATTTTTGAAACAACTGCTTTATCTTGGGGTTTATCTAAGCGACTGTTAACTAAGCAGTGGCGATTGTATTTTTCACTACGACAATGCCCCTTCACATGCTGTCTTAAACGTGTATAGGTGTTTGAGAAAAAACAATTAGCGGTTGTCTCACATCCACCTTCACTCACCAGACCTACCAACATGCGAATTTTATTGTTTCCTTGTATAACGTGAAACGAAGGGGCTCCGTACTGCTAATGTCGATGAGGTGAAACAATAACAGTTGGAGTTCGTAAGTAACATCCACTCTGAAGGGTGCCAATAATGTTTGCTGCAGTGGAAAAAAAAGTTGAAACAAGTGTATTAAATCAACAGGAGAGTACCAGAGTTTAGAGTTGTAGAAAACTAGATAATAAAAAAAATAACGGCGAAAAATGAATCGTTAAATAGTTTATACATATATATTGTCTGTTTCCGCCCGAAGCGACAATGCTTTATTATGATCTTTACATAAAGTTCTCGGTACTTTTTTGAAATTCCTTTCTTGTATAAAACTTCACAAAATATACGTTTAAAGTATTAATTTTGAACAGGGCGTTTTCCATCTGCGACATCACACTCATAACATTTCAAGGGGCTAATCTGCTTCGATCCACATCTGAAATTTGTACTAATTCAAACAGCTTTGTCTATTAATGACCGTTAAACAATTTTGGATCCGGCTGCACTGGCGCTTTAACTACTGAATCCTTATTCGATTCAATATCTTATCAGGCCATTTTTAAATTCGGCTTCTTGGAGTATTTTCTATTTAATAATTACAATTTCGCTGTATATAGGCTTTCCAGTAATATTTTGTACATGTGTTAATTCATCAAATGGTATTCAGGCAGTTGGTGGCCCACAATTTCGAACAACCGCAACGGCCACTTTAATCTTTTCGCTCATAATTATTTGTCTTGGCTTATTTAGAATTTTGGGATTTCGAATTCAGCTTTGTTCTAGAAAGTCCGTCATTTTGGGATTTTGAGCACGACTTTTTTCTAGAATATTCGTCAAGCGGCTGTTTCTCGCCCCGTGATTTGGTACAGCTGCAGAAATCATGTCACTTATAGCTTCCCCCCTGCACGTTGCAAGCAGCGCATTTGTCTAGGACGGCGTCGCGTGGGTTTTGCTTCGAGAGTTCGGATCAGTTCGTAAGAGTGAAAGGTTGTGTGCTGTTTACGTGGGTGCCGTTGTGATGTCGATGGCCGTCGCCACTTGTTGCAGTTCGTAAGCCTGAAAGGCGTATACTCAACACGTGTTGGGATCCTTTAGTTCAAATGTGCGAACTTCAGGCCTCGCAAATTTCGTCATTGCCGAAGGAGGCTCTACATTTTCTTTCCTTGATGATAACGGGGGATTATAGCCTGCCACTCTCGACTTCAAGCCTCAGCTCACACACTCAAGCGAGGAGCCCTCCGATTTCCGCCAATCAGCTTTCAAGCGAAGCCGTTAATTAAGGTAGAGAGCTTGTAATTACATTTAGATCAATAATTTAGTGTCACAGGCCCCAGGCGGCTGTCCTCTCTTTTGCAATGAATTAATCACATACTGTCACAGGCCCTATGCGGTTTGTATTTGCAATTAAATTAATCACATACTGTCGCAGGACCTAGGCGGCTTGTATTTGCAATTAAATTAATCACATACTGTCACAGGCCCCAAGCGGCTCGCATCTGCAGATATAGTTAGTCATTAGAGGTAAAGCGCCCCAGCTGAGTGTAGTTTAGCCGTACATTACGCATGATGAATTTACATTGTGTGTGTCCATCTCATTTACATATGTTAGACTAATAGATCGGTTCATAGAATAACGCCTTATGATTTCCCGCCACGTGTTTGTGCCTGCTTACTTTCAAGTTATATTACTTATACACTGTGTCCGATTTTATGTGAAGTGGAGCTTGAAAGTAGTTTAGCAACATCACAGGTAGGCCGATGCATTTGTCGCTTCATGTGTTGGGAGTCGTTCGCTACACACTAATATCTTACCCAGTTTGGCTTTCAAGGTTTGGTTAAGCGAGGGTTATCTCCTATTGAATCTTGTGATGCCCATTTATTTTGTAGCACTCTATACCTACCGTCACGCTTGCCCTGTGGCGTACCGTTTCTAGGACCACGCCCATCTCCCTGAGCGTATTCGAGCCGTGGCCTTTAGCCTGCTTTGTGCGATTTCCAGGGTAAGTGTGGACGTTCTCCGGACATGTTTAAGTATTTGGCACTCACTCACTCGTGAGTGTCTTTAAAACGGTTTGATACTGTAACAACCCATAGTACCGCTTCTCAGTGTCTATATGTCTAATAACTTTCCATAGCGTGCTTGAATCCATAAGGCCATTTTTGTTTAGAATCATTGTCTCATACGGAGTCCGTTTATCTCCACAGTGGAGGCTACGGTTTTTTGAGCTTGAATTAATCTCAAACCTTTTGATCAGTTTTTACAGTTTTGATTTTATGTTTACGCAATTAAAGAGTAACTTGCTTTGTGGTTAGCCTTGCGAATAGCGAGAATAAGTTTATTTTTTAATGTACTTTGTACTCAGCCAAGAGCCATTAGGCCAATTATAGGCGTCGTTGTACACTTTATGAGGACTTCCAACCCCACTAACAACTGTCATGATGTTATTATGACATCCGGAACCAATTATTTCCGTGGCAGCTGCACCACGAGCCGCCGACAGAAGCAGCGGTGAAACGCTCATCCAAGTTCTGACCAGAAAGAGCGTTGCTTAACTCTATTGATCGTACGTGGACGCTTGTTTAAGCTACACTACCCGGGACCCATTCCACCTTTCAGTAAATAATGTTATAGCTGGCTTAGAAAATGTACTCTCATTGTCTCATTGGATTATTAGTGGACGAAAGTCAGAGGTAGAAACCCATAGTTCTGTGTCAGAAAATCTGGATTCAAACCCTAATAACTCCCCCAATAGCATTTACTGCAATTTCTCAATTTGGCTCTGGCAACTCTGGTGTCGTAATACCTAAAATCTCAAAAAGGAAAGGCCGATGCTTCTATAGTGGAAATGTTAACAAAATAGCTTGGCATTGGTCCTCCTCTTGTACATTGTCCGATACGTTAGCACAAAGAAAGAAGAACCTCACATAAACAAAATAGTGCAGGAAAAATAGACAAAAAATTACACCGGTCTTGAACAAATTAGTATAAACAAAGAATCTGGTAGGCATGTTACATTTAAGTTCTTACTGAATATGCTAAAAGTCCCCTAAAATCGCAGCTGTGCTACGGCTCATTTTTGTTTTCTTTATGTACCTTAATTATGTACCGGGCTCCGTAGCTCTGTGGTAAGCATTCTGCCCACTGATATAAGGGTCGAGAGTTCGATCCCCCATCCTGATGAGGTTTTAAAAAAATTCAAAAATTACTGGACTTTTGACCATTTCTTACCCTAAAAAATTACGACGCCGGAACTCTAGTGGCAAGAACTTCTAAAGGATTACTCCTAAAGTACAAAGGAACCTTTAAGTAAAAAATCAGTACTACATTATTTTTTAGGTTTTCTTAATATTATTGGGCTTTTGAACCCTTTTTTCACCCACAAAAAAAAACTACGACGCCGACACCCCATAGGTCGCGACTTTTAATAAGTTTCTTCTAGGCTACTAAAGAATATTTTAGCCAAAAATCAGCACTATATTATTTGTTTGATGTTTTCTTTTCTCACCCCCAGTTGCTTCTAGGGTACACAGGAAAGTGTTTCCCAAAAATCAGGACTACAATTTCTTTACCTTAAAATTTGCTTAACATGTCTAGGCTAGAAAGCAGGCAGAAGCCGAGAAATGCATTGCAGTTGGACGTAGCTACCTAGAGTAAATGTAAAAAAATTGAATTTTAATTAGAAATAATGTATTCAAGCTTCAGTTTAGGTTGAGAGCAGATTTATTTTATCAGGAAATAAATATTGATAATTATCCCTTGACATATTTTTATGCTTTCGTAATTTTTTTCTTACCCTGTACATCAAATCGAAGATTTTTTTATATGGCGATGTTATTTTCCTGACAAACAGAATTTATTATAAAGAATTACTTTTCGTTGTAACATTAATAATAAAGATTGTTCTCCTATTGTCAACTCCATCCGCAGATACAGTGTAGTTCTACAAAGTGAATAAACGTAAAAAACTTGTGGAAAAACAACGTAAAATAAATACCAATATGAAATGCATAGCACCATTCTTGAAATATAAAGATAACAAGCAGAATGATCTTTCCTTATTTACAGGAAATCTAGCGTCTTCTCGGTTTTTACAAATTACGTGGAGCCTACTAACTTAATATAACCCTAGAACGCATAGGTGGCGTCGTATGAGACACCACGTATTTAACTATCTAGTTTTTAGTGCTTTGCTGTTATGTTATCATATTCATATTTTTAGTACCTCTCCAGAAGATTATTGTTGATATATCCCTTTCATTTTTCATTTCCAAAAATTGTTACAAGCTTTATAATTAGTTTTTTAGTTACTTGGTGTACAGTCCCTTTACGTTAGTGTATATAAAGCGACTGTAACTTGGTGTAAGGTCACTATATCAATAATATTGATATAGTGACCTTAACTTGGTGTCGCATATGACGCCATCTATGCAATCACGTAACAAGGTTTCTCGATAGGTGCTGATCGGTAACAACTTGCCATCTGTCAGTTTACGTACATAATTTTCATAGTAACGTAATGCGAAGTGGAATTTGTTAAAATAGCTATCACTACTGTCTTTATAGGATTGCCAGTTAGCTATTATACTTGAACCACCGAACAGATAGAGTGGAGCAGGCAACCAAAATACTATATTACAAAGGGCACTCGATAATATTTTAACTATAATTACTAAAAGGAACAAAGATGGCGACCCTTATAATTAGAACTAATTTCAATTGACATTAAATACCTTTTTGAGGTTATGATGCAAATATCGAGAGATAAAAAAAATGATCCTCTGCTGGTCGTGGAAATTCAAACGTATGAATAATATGTTGGTGGCACTGTGAGTCTATGTCAAATTCGAGGTTAGCAGGTTAGGTTTTGCGTCAGTTTTGACACAGACAGTGTCACCAACAATACACTTCAGTACTGCCAGCTGATCCAAGCAGTCCAGGGCCTACTGCAATTGAGTTTTTAAAAAATCACACTGTAGTTATTTGTCAAAACTGTTCAACGTAGATATTAGTACCTGATCAGTTCCTTATATTTAACAATTAATTTATTCATACCCATAAATAAATATTTTAACAACTTTAACTTCCGTTTTGCCCTTTAATATGCATCTATGCAGTCAAAATTAACTTCCAGATATTAAAAAAGGCGTATAGTAAATTTAAAGTGCCTCATTAAACAAAAAAAGGTGTGGTGTCGTATACGACGCCACGTATGCGTTAATGTAACTTTCTTAGATGTATGCGTTCTAGGGTTAATAATTATGATATTATTGTACATGATACAATATAAAACAAAACTAGGATCACTATAAATAACGTAACAGCCAAATAAACTTTTTAAAACAGGTCATCTTGAACAGATGAATTTTGCTCGACGAAAGCAAAGCCTAAATAATAACGTGTGCAAACCTTTCAAAAATATTACCCGCGACCTCATAATATCACAAATTTGATTTGCTGCGTAAAAAGGGGGTTTTCTGTAAGTGTACATAAACCCAGCCCTCGGGAATACTATCAGGCTGTGACATGGAGAAGCTCTTAGAGCAGACGAACACCCACTATGCATACAAAATTCGGATAATCATTATCTTGAGGTTTAGACACAGTAGCAGGAAATGGTAACAGCATTAGCAGCTGATACGTCGGTGAAACGGTTAACTGTGCCTATTCGTTTCCCCTTTTGTGTTGTTTCTGCCTGAAATTTATCTGTGAGGGGGCACGTTTGTCTAAAGAAGGTGCCGTGCTGTTTTGTGGTTATATTCGACACGCACTTAATTATATAGGCTTGTGGGATCACTCTTAATCTTTCGTTGTTCTTTATAATCTAGTAGCCCTCTTAATTCTACCATTTATAAAAACAATGTTCTATTTTAAATTGCTACTTCGTTAAAAATCGTTTATCTAGAGCAATTGTTATATCACTTGTTACAAGTAAAATAATTCATATTTGCAGCTCTCATAATAATAGAACGTGACAAATATGTCGCTTTTCCTTAAACAGTACTTGTTCAGCTGTTAACTAGAAATGGAAATATATTTAAGCAAGTACTTGGTAGTGGCAAAGAAAACGTACATTTTTGCTCGAGAAACTCATTACAAGTCTAATACTGTGCCATTTGGAAAATAAGTTGCGGTGTTGTTCTATTAAACTGACATCTTGGTTTCTGAATGATATTAGCACAGAAGCAAGTTAAAGGGGATTTTAAAATCACTGTTTGTTCAAGAATATCAACGAACAACTACATTTTATTGCTACTAGTATGGAAGTAATTCATCCTAAATATCAATAAACAGTGAAATAGGAATCTGGCCGTCTTGCCCGAATGGTTCATTTGTATGTCTGTAGATATAACCGGTTTGTATCTCTACATGATTTCTTTGTTAATTAGGCTTAAACTTTCTAATTTAGCAAAACGAGAAGTGCGAGTCCAACCCTGTGCAGTTAGCGGATTGTAAAGTGTAATTTCGTATGTAGAGATATAAACAAGCATCGCGGAGAATTTTAATTTCAACACCTTTCGCAGCGCTAACAGGTTTTGGCTACTCCCAGTACATTGTGCTAATACCCGTACGGCAAAATAAATAAAAGTAGCGTAGTAATCCATGCAGTATTTAAAGCTTTGAGTGCAGCAGGAATCGTTTGCCTGTCCAGCAAATGCCATTTTTATCATGTACTGGGTGAGTACATACATTGAGAAGCAGCTACATAAAATCGGACACCCATTATTGATGCCGAGACGGCAGCTGTCCTTGTGACACCTTACTAGCAGCGAGTAATTCCTCATGTGTGGTAAAATTTTACGCGTAGTGCCGTTTAGGTTTGGTGACGCTATTCAAGGTGAGTTCAGTTCGAAGGTATATGTCGCAAGCTTTGATGTCAGGTGACTTAATACCTACAGGAAGTGATTGCAGTCTCAGCCTCAAACGGACGCTACAGCTGTGTTTGAATCGCCATAAAAGGAATAGGCTAACGAATGTGAACCCTAAATTAGATGCAGTTTGACTTTCGTGTTTTTAAGGAAAATTATTTTGGAGTTATTTTAATGTATTTTCAAATTATTTATATGGAAAATATAAGACGTCTTCTACTATTGAAATGTAAATGCGAGTAGCTCTAAGCTATATCGCTCGTAGAATATTCATTCTTGTTTTATATTTGTGTTTAAAAGGGAAATACGAAGAGCACATTGTGAGTCCTGGGACAAATATGTGAAAATGATGTATATTAAGCACAAATGAAAGCTTATAAAATAATGAAACATCTAAATAGAAGTGAAAGAGACACGGCACGATTAAACATAGTTGTCACGGATAAATAGAAAAAATATTATACAAAAATGTGGCACAACTAAAATCGAACAGAATATGTAAATGAGCACAACGAAGTGGCCGAATTTGAAGAGATAGTTAAATATTCATATAATAATGAGAAGGGGCAGTCGAAACACCCAAAAATCGAAAAGCAGCTTAGAAGGTATTGATGATATCAATATGGAATTAATAAAGTTCGGTGGTTTACTCTTAAGATGCAGACTATTGCACCTGATTAACATGTGCTGGAACATACAATACTTGATCAATGGACCACTACCAAAGTATTAAAAAAATCGAGAATATTACGAGAACTGCAGGGGTATGTCCATTAACAGCCAGTTACAATATCTATTTTAGAATTCTAACAAAAAAAATACAGGCAATAGCTGAAACAGTGATAAGCCAAATGCAAAACTGAGTTTGGAAAGGCCGATTCTGTACAGATGGATTTATAACATTAAAACGCATAATTGAAAAACGCCGCGAATAGAATTTCGAAACTCATATTGCTTTTATTGACTATACTAGAGCCTTCGATAGAGTAGATCTCTTCAAATGTGGAAAATAAAGGCAAGACAAAGGCATACCACCTCATGTAATAATAGAAATAAAAAGCTTATATAAAAATACAGACATAGTTAGTTTCGCAGATGAAATTCCATCTACAGGTGGCTTTATAGATATACCCCAAGATGTAGGAGAGGGTTGCGGTACGTCGCCAACATTACTTAAACATATATATCGACGATATTCTAATAGTATTGAAGAAAGTATTACAGTCAGGTACTTTCATAAATCGTAATACCTCAATAAATTCAATTTTATACGCTGACAATAATTGAAAACGTCGAAGGTGAACTGCAAACTGCAGTGCATAAACTAAACATAATCTGGAAACAATGCAAAAATATCGTGAATAGACTATAATAATGGCTTTCAGACCACAAACAATTGTATTCAATAATTAAAACCGAGAACAAGTTTCTTACCTTCAGTATTTGGAATATGATATACCATATGGTTACTGCAACAATATAACAAATAAACTTTTCCACTTTCAAGCAATGTGTTGTACAATACGGAAATACATAAGAAAGCAAGCGAGAAAAAGAACCCAGGTTAAATTTTATAATGCAAAGGCAATCCCTGTCCTACTGTAGGGAATCGAAGCATGGACGATGTCTGTAAAAGTAAAATCAATAATACCAACACCTGAAATGAAATTCTTAGGGGCAGCAAAAGACTGTACAAGAGAGTATAGGATCAACAATTATGCAATAAGATGTGAACTAAGAGTAGCGGCATTGCATAGCACAATAAATCAACAAAGAATTAACTGGGAAGCACATTTGCAAGAAATTAACATAACAAAACTCCCAATTCAAACTCTCCGTTACAAACCAAAGAGAGACGTGACGTGCGACAACCAAGAAAAAGATGGCGACTAGAATCTGAACAGGCCCAAAGGCCTAACCCTTGAAAGCGATTATGATGACATTTAAGATTGGCCAATCATTCTAGGTTTTAATCCTATTTTCTTTTGTGGTTTTTTTCAGTGTGTATGTATATTTTCAATATATTTATGTAAATAGATTATCTTTTCTTGCGCATTTGTTTGAAGTCATTTTCAACCCGAAAATGCTACTGATGCAGACCAGCTTCTTGCTTTTATCAAATAGTGATTGTTCGTAGCCTCTACTGGGCAGTTAAAAAGGTTTCATGCATACTGAGGTAGTATACTAAACAAACAGGGCAAATAATTAGAAAAACAAGAAGGCGTAGGAGTGTTACCACTTCCTACAGGTATGAAATCTAAATCAATCTATAGGTCTTCAATTTTACGGTTTGTAAGTCTGATTATGCAGAATTGTTTATTTTGCATTCAACAGTGGACAAAATTCACGTTAACCATATTGGTAGCTACATGTCAAACTTTTTTAACACAAAAGCAAGGTCAGTTGATTCGAATAATTTCAAGTTATTAGTTTTTCCAAATAGCTGTTGTATGAAACAAAAGAAGTGTTATGGTGCAACAGGTATGAAGCGCCCTGAACTTAACTGTACTTTTACAATATCAATGAGGAAATATTAAAGTATCTAAAGAAATAGAGAGAAAGAGTACATCAATGGAATGCAAACAGAAAGAATACCCACTATGACGTTTGAATGCCTTAAATAAGATAGTGAGGTCGATGCACGCAAGTACGCGTAAATAATACACGATCTAAGTAACGAATGACTTTTGAATTTGACAGTGTCGTTTTAACTCCACAATGACACCCTTCAAAATTAATACACAATTTAGTTTATGCTAGTGGTTAGTTGTCATGGAACACGAAAATTCGTCAATTTGTTACTTGTCAAATCAAGGTGTGTTTATGAAATTATTCTCACCGGAACAAAAGTTTTTTTTTTTAAATCAAGTACAGCAAGTATGTGATGGAAAATACAGCATTCAAGCTTGGTTTTACACATTTAGGCAAACATTTTTTATTATCATAGGAAAATGGCAACAGCTGGTTACAATTTTTATGATAGAATGAGCTGACATGCAGTTGAAAATCGACAATTCTTGTTCAAACATTTTTATGATAGCATTGTATTTCCAGAGTCGGTACTGCAGTTTTCTCTTAGTAAGTAGCGTCTTAATATTCGAAAAGTGGACATTTCAAAATTGTTCATTTCGGACATCAAGCTCAGTATTTTCACCAAAAGAGATAGTATGTAATTGCCGTTTTACTAATTCCGGAAATTGCTGCTGAGCTATACAAGTGAAACTACAGCTTTGAATGTAAAACATGCCAACTCTGAAAGACCAGCTACTGCATCTACGAGTACTACTATTTTCAAAGCGTTCACTATTTAGTAGAAGAGATTACTAGTGTATCTAGTTTCATCAATGGCTATTGAAGGGAAATGACACATATTGGAATTTTAGTCCAACGTTTTTCCTTGCCACCGAGGTACGTTGAAGCCGTTTTTAGATTTTCAGTTTTCACGATTTGCATTGCTCGATTAATGAAAAAACTTGGCCCAAACTACTGATTTGGTTGTTTGATTAACGTCTTTATTGGAGCTTCTAGGTTCTTTATATAAACTACCACAATTTGGTTTTCTAGGGAAACCCCTTCAGCAAAATTTGTAAAGTATATCCTGCGTGGTATTATTGCCAACGTGGGCTTTAGGAGTGATAAAACTTTACTGTGGTATACCGTCTGTTCTATAAAAAAGGCCCCGCCTTCTAGCTACTTTATTATTTAGTTTAGACCCAATAAACCTTATATCAAATCAAATGGCACATAAAAACCTACATTTTAACACTATCAAAAAAATTTTATCTTCAATTGTTTCAGAGTGGTGACGTCACGTGCAATTTTTTTAAATGACACTGTATATATTTTTTTACATTTTCTGGTAGAGGTTTTTTTTCTCTTTTCAACAATATAAATATTTTATGCCCTTACATAAGAAAATTTTCGAGAAAAATTAAAAAACTTTTTTATCGGTGGGAGGCCACCATACAAAACTATAAACAAAAGTGTAACTCAGAAAAACAAAACAATAAACACTTTAGATTATTCTGAAATCTGACAGTTAAAGCGTTTGGCTACTATTTGTTTTGTTTTTCTGAGTTACACTTTTGTTTACAGTTTTGTATCATGGCCTCCCACTGTGAAAAAGTTTTTGTAATTTTTCACGAAAATTTTTTTATGCAAGTGCATGAAATATTTATATTGTTGAAAAGAGAAAAAAAACCTCTACCAGAAAATGTCAAAAAATATATACAGTGTCATTTAAAAAAATTGCACGTGACGTCACCACTCTGAAACAATTGAAGATAAAAATTTGTTGATTGTGTTAAAATGTAGGTTTTTATGTGTCATTTGATTTGATATAAGGTTTATTGGGTCTAAAATAAATAATAAAGTAGCTAGAAGGCGGGGCCTTTTTTATAGAACAGACTGTTATACTGTAATATTTTTTTGTAATTATATAAATAAATAGCGCAACACAGTACAATTTTAATTTGATTTGCTTCTTCTTAGGATAATTAAAAATTATGACTATTTGATTAAGCCTTTTATATTTTATCCATTGCAACTTACTTAAACTTTTGCGCCGGCTATTTATTGAGACTCCAATATCTGCAGGGTTAGATCGTTAGACAGTATAAATTTTAACATTGTACAGCAAATGCTCGATTTTAACGAATGGCAGATAACCTCAATTATTTAACTGTAAACCATCCATTAATCAGTTCACCCCAGGTAAATAATAACAGTGCATTTCAAATAATCAAGTTATTTGGCTAACCTGGAATTATTTTTTTTTTCAAGTGAAAAGGTACGCCAACACGCATTTGTTTCTTGGTTGCTCGCCAAATCCACTTCCGGTTTCTGCAAAAACGGTGACGCCGAACTCGTATTTTTTTTTGGAACGCTCTCAGCGGCTGCTGCCTGTCTCTCGACTACAAACAAAGCCTTCCCCAGGTGCTTCACCTTGCTGTCCTCTTCTTTTAGCTCCCAGGCTTGTTGAATCGGGCTCGAAAGTTGACCTCACACCGGTCCACGGCTGAAACGGACGCCAACCTTATACTTGCCTCCTGGCCATATTTTAGCTATTGCTGCCTTCTTATACACCACAAATAAGGCCTCCTCTGGGCGCTGTATTCTGCTTTCTGCTTTGCGCAGCTCCAAAACTTGCAAAAACTTAGTTTCGAAGACAATCACAAATTGGTGAAGTTCCAGGTTCAATCTTCTCTGGAAATGCACTAGTGAACACTGCCAAATTAACTATAGCTGGCCCCGGCACAATAGCCAATAAATAAAACTTAGCAGCGAAATTAATTAAAGACTGGAAGCCAAAACTTGGCGTCCTCAATAAAAAGCAACGAAAAATACTTTAAGTCACCATAGCAACATATTATACATTTGTTTTTAGTAAGGTTTTACCATCTTTGATCCTTATCTTTTAAATGATTTCGTAAATGTCAGTCAGGAACACTCTAACCGCACTTTAGTTGTATTTTTTACTTTTAGTTAAATAAACACCGATCGACAAGCTATTAGTAGTTTTTGTAGTCTTCTTTAATTCTCAGGTTGCTTTTTAAATGCTCTTTGCTTTATTGTGCTTTCTTACACTGCTTAGAAACCCTTTAGCTGCGTTATATATTGTTGGCATTATGATATGAATACAAAACGCTGCATAGAACTTTTGTGACGCTTCGAAACACCTTTGTACTTAAGCGAATTCGTTATCGTGTGTTGACGCTACACAGTCATCACAAATTAGCTACATTTGCCATACCGAGCACAAATACTGAATATAAGCTGGAGGCAACCCTAAAGATGCTGTTTTATTCAATTACTAACCTGTGCTAATTAAATTACAGTTATTGCTAATCATGTCTTATGTAATTATCAATGTTTACTAATGAGTTATATTGTTGCATTAAATACAATACCAATTCTGCGCCTATTTGAATCTTTCATTAGTCTTCGTACGTTAGCAATGCAACCAGAATTGCTGTAAGCATCATACCATTACAAATTACACCACTTTTATTAACAACGTAAAAAGACAAACGTGGAGATGCAACAATTGGTATCTAAACCGAGTATATTTAGAAAAAATAACACTAAAATACCCTTCTTCATTGGTGTGATTAATTTTTCAAGTGGGTATTCTGATAATAAGTAGAAATCAATAAATAAATCGGAGTATTAATTAAGTTCATCACTAAAAATATCTCACCAATTTTTGGAAATATGTGGGATATATTGGATATTATTACTTTTTTTCATAGAGTTATTTCTCTGTTCTAAATGACGCTTTCAATAATATATAAATATGGCATAGGTGTATAATTGGTTGGAAAACATATTTCTATAATTTTTCTGACACAATTTAGGTTAAACCATAAGAACAATTTAACTCCGTGAGCACCCGTAGCGTGTTTAAATATCTGTCTTTTAGGAACTCATCTAGCAAGATTGCACGCAATAATCGCCTATTCAAAGTTTACAGCGCTGTATCTGGTTCTTAACGGCGGTTCGCATGTTGGTTTAATTTTATTACCTTTTTACCGAGTTCGAAGAGGTGCTCCACTGCTCCTGTAGTAACAAATTCTAGCATGAATATTCAGCAGAGTATACGAGGCCATTACCGATGTAACCCTTAACCCACTAGAGTTTTATAGGGTAAGTGTGCCTGTGGGCGTTCTTTTATTTCTAGTCAATCCCTAAGAGGATGTTTACATCGTTTATACTCAGTAGCTCCGCGCTGATGCCAGATAGGATTTAATCCTAGCAAGTTAGTCGGGCTTGTCGTTTTGTGGTATTGGCACAGAATACGTTTATATTTACGAGAGGCAATATATTACATGGAAAGTGTCAGTTTTGCCTAAAGTAATCGGAAATAAACGGCATATGACGCTTCTGAAGGGGCGTTATAAAATTGACTGTTGTTTAAGGCAACAGGTTCATTTCCTATTAACATCGATGATGTCGCAATGCAACACAACAGTTCCTCTAGGGAAATCGTTTCAGTTCTAAATTGCTTTTATATTCTAGTAGCAAAAATCTAACCTTTGAGAAAAGTGTCCAAAGGGTGCTTCTATTGTTTACTGTCAATTCTGCAACCTCTCATAATATTCGTGTTGAGTTAGTTCAGTTACTTTCACATAATCGAATTTCTAGTAAATGGGCTGATCATGCAAAATTAATGCAAATAAATTTTACTTAAATTTATTATTTTACAAACACAAATTAAGAACGTTGCGAAGATATGACAACTTGTTGATAACGATTATGTTGTCGAGACTTCTTTTTAGTGTTGGTCGAGATCGATTCCATTTACTATAAAATATCCTGTGTGTGTTGATATGCTACTGTTTTATGGATTACTGCATAAATAAATATTTCTACTTCTGCACGGGCATCGTTTGCAATAACTACACATAATAATAATAATCACTATTACCTACATTATTAAAACATCGCTAGCAGTGCTGCACGTGTCGACCGAGTAGCTCAAATAACATCGCTGCTGACCCTAATAACCCAGAATAAAAAAGCAGGTTTCGTGAATCGCATTAGCAATCTTCTTACGGTAGGCAAAACCTTAGAGCTATAGTATCCACAGAACAAATGACGAGCATAATGGAACCGTTGTGGTCATCGCCTAAGATTGACGACGAGTTTCAATAAAGTATTAGACAATTATAATAGCACAATTCTTCGAATGATTTCGATATCAGTGACTGCTCATTGTCTGGAAATCTTGAGATACCAAGCAGGTAAATGGTTACTAATCCATGGAATAGACAATGGGCAGCACTGTCTAAAAGAGTTTACGAAGTGAGGCGCTCTCTGTCACTACATCGGCAATTGAGTTAGCGTTACTGTGGTTATTTCTACCAGTTTGTATTTGTATGCGTGTGGAGTACTAAATTAGTCTGAAAGAGACCAACTATCATTGAAAATAAACACTGGCAAGACAAAGGTAATGGTTGTAAGTAAAACACCGGTAAACCGAGTAAATCTTTTCATATATGGAAAA
Source organism: Agriotes lineatus (assembly GCA_940337035.1). Taxonomy (NCBI): domain Eukaryota; kingdom Metazoa; phylum Arthropoda; class Insecta; order Coleoptera; family Elateridae; genus Agriotes; species Agriotes lineatus. The sequence goes on from CALNHX010000138.1 coordinate 25,515, forward strand.
CCTATTCAGCATGTCCCAAAGTTTAAGTGCCTCGGCAGCTGGATAATTACAAATCTAAATCCGGACACGGAAATAGTCTGCAGAATAGAGCAAGCGAGGAAAATATTCCTCAATATGAGAAAATTACTGTCTAACAAAAGCCTTAGCCTGAAATTAAAATACCGCTTTGTCAAGGGTTATATTTATGCCGTATTACTATATGGAGCTGAAACGTGGACTGTTAAAGTCAATACGCTTAATAGGTTGGAAGCATTTGAAATGTGGGTCTTTAGAAGAATGCTAAGAATACGCTGGACCGCCCATATGACCAACGATGAGGTTTTGAGACGTATGGATAGTGATAGAGAACTTCTGACTATATTGAAGCGAAGAAAAGTGGCATACCTGGGCCACATATTCCGCAATACAAAGTACCTATTTCTGAAATTGATCTTATAGGGAAAAATTGAAGGAAAACGAGGTATAGGCATGAGGAAACATTCATAGCTCCAGGACTGAACAAGTCTGGACACTCACACACTATTTAGAGCCACACAAAGCCGAGAAGGTTTTGCTGCAATTGTTGCCAACATCCACTGATGGATATGGCATTATAAGAAGAAGAAGATACTAAGTTAACCACAGTTAAAGATGGAGCAATAGTTTTTTATTCTATTCTATACACTTGATTAAATTAATTAAAAATTCATGGCAGTAGTTAAATATTATCTTCACACGGCATAGAAAAACTGTATCAATAGGTACTTAGAAATGCCACGTATATAATAAAAATGTGAGTCTAAATATTGTAATTATTAGATAACTAGCAAATTTCTCTTTAGTTAGCACATGGCCATGTACTATAAATTAATACAGTTATTTACAGATATCCAGAATATACGAATGTATATGTTTTAAGTGTCTTTAAAATCCAATCAATCATGCAAAAGGAAACTAGCACAGGTACTTTATCGCTTTAAGTAAATGAATAAGCAAATATAAAATAAATAAATACACCGTTTCTGCTTTACAGAAACTAATAGTCTTGTATAATAAATAATAACAAAATTTCAAATTATCTGAGCAAATTAGCATTTTGTGTAATGCCCCATTTCATTTTGCGTTACGATATTAAATAGTTCTTCGAGGCAGTTTTTTGCCCACCCTGCTCTTGGAGTTGCGTGAATTAAATTTTGTCCAAGAGACGTTCGAACCTCGCGATTGGCACCTGCGAAGAATTTCTAGCTGCGGGCTTGCTTTTTCGATAGGTAGCCGTGGTCAAAAGATGCTAGGCTCGAAACAATTTATTTAGAAACCAGCCACCTCCGGGGATGTGGCATCGTTTTAACTAACAGGATTTGGAAGCTTCAGTTTCTGTAAAAACCGACGAAGGACAGCGGCGTCCCTTCAAGTAAGTTCAGGCCGAATTCCAGCTGTGGCTTGCTTCCATGCCTAATGCTTCCGTGCTCTTACTAAAAGCCACCGACTCCCAGTCATCAAACTAATAAGGGTTGCGGGCTCCTAGAGATCTGCTCCTGTTGCCAGATAGTAGCAAACGGCTTCTGCGGCGTGAGATCCAGATGCGAGTAGTTTTGGCGACGGCTTGAAATTCCTTCGGTTATAGCAGCCGCCCGTATGCGCATCAGGGCCGAATCCAATATTTTCATGCAGAGGCTAGCAAGACCCAACTTAAGATCGCAAGATAGATTTTCAGTTCTTAACAAACTGTACGCGATAAATACTAGCTTCTTTTCAACTCTTGAAGAGTTAGTTTTTCGTCAGTTAGACTGGCTGAAATTTTGCATGTACCTAATACTTATTTCCACAAGCGTCCTTAAGGCTCCTGACACTACATATGTCAATTTTTCAACTATTTACATGTGATCAAAGGAAGCTGCGAGTTAGAAACTAGTCGGATGTTTGCATTGCCTTCGAATGTCATCATGTTGCAATAATAATATTTTGGACTTAATACTATTGATGGTTTGATTCCATTTATTATGATTCAACTTATACTTTTATAGAATAGGCTTTGTCTTATAATTATAGCTGAAATATTTTATCCTTGCCGGCTATTTGTAAATGAGTTATTTTGTTACTGTTGACTGTTGGGATAAATTAAATGCACCTATTGCTGATGTATTGTGTTATCTTTTTACAACTTCTTCAACCTGTGCATTTTTTATATCAGTGTGAAGCTCGTAATTTTGAAGGTAGGTGGTGATAAGATTGATAACTAGATTTTGCTATGTGGTCTTTAACGACAGTCGCCCAAAATTTGTGTTGCTTGATAAAGATTATTTTAAAACACTAAGGATCGCTGCCTTGTCTTTACTCACACCATTTTTCTACCGAGAGTCAGAGCTAGCTAGGGCTTTGCCAACCCCTCGTTTAAGGGTGATACATTCGTTTATTGAAGAATATTGAAGCAGTCTCAAAAACTACTTTCTATGTAACTAATTTTTAAATACCTTGCCATAAGAAGTTATGACCTGTGGATATATTCTATCTACTTTAGCTACTTTGACAGTATTTAAAAAATGTGAAAAAGAAAGTTTAGAATACTGTTTGTTCCACAAAGTAAACAAAAATGCAATAGGAAAACCTGATAAGATAAGACTCTCCACATTCTAGACTTAAACATAATATATTTCCCTCACATTTTAAAGCACGAACGGACCTCAATCTGATATTTTGCGCTGTAGCCAGGTACGTTCATGATGAAGCCCCAATCGTTTTAATAGGGGTAAAATAATAAATTTAAAATTAAAATTTAATGAGGAAATAAGCAAGCGGGTTGTCGGCAATTAATTTCTCAAACGGGTACGTACGTATTTACTGTATTGATTTTGAAGAAACCCTTTGTCTAATTAGGGCGTTATATTAACTAATTAAAGAAAGCTTAATTGGGGACGTCAAGTTATGGTGGAGACATTTTGCGTTCTGTTTAATTAATGCAGGATTACTACGGCACCGTATTCTGACATACGTTTTGGCGCGGTACACTTACAGCGAATTTATTGCCTTTTGTTTCTTATAAATATTCTGAAACGTTATAACTGCTTATAAATTACTCACATAATTTTTCATATAGTTTCAGATGATTATTACGTACGGTTACCAAATTGAGTAATAGAAAACGACACTAATAGGTCACACGGAAGTTTATCTGTAGTGTTTTTGTTGCGCTAGTTATATGTAATTGTTCTTTTATTTTCGGGTATGTCTGATTTCACTTAAGTAATAGTGAAATAAATTTAAGTTGCTACATTATTAGTTTTTAGTCGATTAAAGTAAAGTCAGCTCTATGTTACTATTTAAATCTACGGAACACATACTGTTCCGATATAAGGTGCTGCATAGGCGTCTACCTACAGCAAATTCTATGCTAATTTCTAAGTTTTGAAATTTTCACTTCCCTAATAATTTTACAGCAAAATTACATTTAGGTTTTTTAGAGGACACTACGTGATCACCCAATTTGCGTAATTTCAGCATTGTTTATTATATAAAACATAAAATTTGTAGGTATCATTAAAACCGTTGATAGGCTTTTCAATTTGAAATTGATAACAACTTTAAAGCGAAATAGCTTTCAATATATTTTTGGAAATGAGTTACCCCTTGAATGAACAAACGACTTCAATGTTAGGTGCTAGGTTTATCAGTCACCTTTTCACGAACGGTAAATCATTTTAGACTGAAACCTCAGACTAATCATACTCAATTACTACAATGACAAGCTTCAAATTGTACCAAACAAACATACATGCTACATGGAGGAATCGGAGGACTGAATAGCTACAGTAAAACCGGTGCCTCATTCTTTTCTAAAATTAGCAAAGGATGTTCAAACTGCCAGGGGTACTAAATAATTTTTCAATACAACCGATAAACGCATTACAAATTTGCTACGACCTGAAACAGAATCAAAAAGGTTTGTCACATAAATTAGTTGCATTAAACATAAATTAATATAAACAGGTTTATATTAAAAGCGGTGATTTTGGGAAAACCAAATAATTACAAGCACTCGCAGAAGTTACAGTAAAAGCCAACGTTATACTACTAATGCGGCCAATTCTATTGTTACAAGCTAAAGTAGATTAGTACAGTAGTTAACAATTTTAGCTGGTAACAGGTCTCTTGGTATTAGTTAGGCCGGTTGATTTAACCAGCAATTATAGGTTAATGGTGACGCCATAAACCACACACAACACGAGGTTAATAAAAGTACCATCACACACGTACATATTTAGTATGTTCAGTGAATGCGTAAAACTTGAACAAAAACTCGGGGTAATGCATGTCTAATCCAGGCTTACGAAAAGAGCAATATACACAGGTTTGGGTTTATTTTGAACAACAGAGGTTCGTGTTTAGATACTTCCTGGATAATGAAAGACTGTACCTAGGAAAACAAAGAGGAATAATCGGTAATATTCAGTTACTAGAAGAAGTTCTCGAATATACAATACAGACTCGGCAAATACTTTCGGAAATTAGTTATTAAAATTATGCAGCTCCGCGATTTTGACGATTCTGGCAAAATATAGAAAACACCAAGAAAATCTTTCATTTAACAACGGGGTCGCAGCAGTAGCATTGCAAATCGGCTGGAAGCTAGCACCTCATACTAGCAGCTCAACCTTTAACAAGGGTCGGTTTTATAAATTTGTAACGCAAGTGCCTAATTACAATAATAAACAAGAGAGAACATGTGGACACATACATACCTTAAGCTTACAACTCTGCAATGTAGATACGCACGCCGATAGGAAACAGCAATGAAGTGCGAAGCGTGTAACAATCCCAATAATCTCTCTTAAATTAACATATAAGTATCTGCGATAAAGCGAGTAGACTAAAGGGCACTGTTTTTCCCGCACAAGTTATTATAAAATAGCTCCAAATTAGGTAAAAGGTCAACAACAAAATATTGAGTGCAATCGGCTCGAGAGACGCTGGAAAAAGACAACGAACCCAAGGACGTAATTAACTGCCGTAGATATTGTATTGAAATCCGAGCTCGCAGAGTGTGGATTTTAAAACAGCGTTGCCCAGAACCGGTCAAACTCTTCTTGCGTTGGCGAGATTTTAGTGAGATAAGAATTTGGCTTATTGTATGATTTTGGGTATTTATTGAAATTTAGTAACACTAATTTGACACCGAATATAAACAAACGCCACCATTTTGTGTATGTATAATTGCAGAATCGCCCGTTCGAGTTACAATGCACAATGCTAGGTGATTATCATGCAGCCCTCGTTTTTATCTTCCAGATCTCCCTAGGCCAGCTTCACGTCCACCGTCCAGAATACATTTTTATTTATAATCTTAATATTGTGCGTACGTTATTAACTTAATTTTAGTCTAAGACCTGACTTGTAATTTTATAGACCAATAGGAACATCTAATGTGTTCTCTGTTTATAAACCTGAGTTTTGAACCGAATCTTGGCATCTGAACTACCAGTGGCAAAATTAAATAAATGATCAAATTAATTGTGTCAAAATTATGCAGGCAAAAGAATTAAGGTACTTTTTCGAGACATTACAAGGAATGACGAGTTAAGAAAAATATTAAATAAAAATCCATGCCGACAAAAACATATGGGAAATAGAATTCGACGACAAAAGAGCTAGAGGACGACGAAGAGATGATGAAGTGAAGGTAATACTTGGAAGACAAGAAAACTCGGACAGCCAAAGGTTTAGACTCGGTCAAGCCCACTCAAGGGTTTGTGTATCTGATATCAGTTGTACTGTTACGTAAATTTAGCCGTTTGGGCATAGCTTTAGCGGGCAAATATTGGCGGATTGCGAAACTTTGTTGGATACATCTATCAAAGGCTTGTGGCCGAGGAAGCCCCGAAGAAAATCTAAGAATTATCGCCATAAATTCTTTATTGTTCCGCAGACACAACCTTGAAGGGTTTTCCTTCACATCTCGTATACAACCACATAACACGGGATAAAAACGGATAATGCCCATCCTGTCCAAGTCACTTCGGAGTCAAGTTTTATTTCAGCGGAGCAACCAGCCCAGAAAATGACTTAGAACCCCGGAAGTTCAGTTTCGTCCAGCAAAGCGAGCTCCCGCTGATTCAAAACAACTGAGTCACAAATTCCACCAGAGGAAAGACTCCCAGAGCACCAAAACTATCCTACTGCTGTAAGTCTGTATCTCGTCTATCCGATATTATACGGCGAGCATCCCTTAACCTGCACCCCCCCCCCCCTCGTCGAACAGATATTCGGTGACGAGCATCTCTTAACTTGCACCATTCTCGTCAAGCAGATATTCGATAGCAAACCGCCCTTAACCTGTACTTCTCGTCGAGCAGATATTCAGTAGCAAGCATCTCTTTTAAGCTCGTTTCGGACCCTCATTCAAGGGACGTTTGCCCGATCACAGTGTAACCAACAAATTTTCGATTCTAAAGTCTCCAAGGGAAATAGCCGTAACTGTAATTTAATTTAAAATACAACTTACGTGGTGAAGAGATCTTCAGCGAACAAACCACAAGCCGCCGTGGTAGTTGCCATTCATATCTCCAGAGGCCCAATATTGGATCCTGGACGATAACTGGCGCAATGAACACTTTCAACGGCCAGATCACTACAGGACTGTCGAATGCACATCAACGATTTTCCCAGAGCATATCGAATTTTATGACATTCTAAACACCTCGAGCAATTATTCCGCCATACTGTGTTTATATAAAAGTGTGCGCAGCTCGCAGGATTCTAGAGACTTCAATGATATCAACCTACCAGACCAACTGAAGGGCCGCAGTGGCGCACCAGGTGCCTTTGGCCCCCAGTATAGAAGAATTACTCAAACATCATCTTTATTTGTACATTTTTATTCTAAATAAGTTTCCTATTATATAAATTTTAAGTTTGCCATTTTTTGATAGCATGATATTGATAATGATAACAAAACCACACAATTTGTCAATATTGTTTCATTTTATGGGAAGGTTTTTTTTATTGCACTGTTTGACGTCACGAGTACTAGCCAAATTCTTAGGAATTATTTTTGTTGCCCTTTGTGTGGTACCAGCTGTAAGGCTTAAGGGTATTTTTCTGAGAGTTCTTACTGTAGATTCCCGTTTACACAGTGCAATAAAGCGCCTCAAATAAATGTCTTCAGAAATCATGAAACCAGGTAGGTCCAAATCTTGGAGCTGGACACAGGCATTTACCATCGCCGATGATGTTTTCCTGGCCTTATTTCATAGTGCAGGCAGATAAAACATCAGGTGGCGCCTTTAGACAAGAATTTGTTCCCGTAATTTTTATTAAAGAAAATAATTACTAGGACACGCTAAGGGTCAATATTTTTCTAGAAAACTGGAATAACAAATAACTTTTTTAGCTACAAAAGCTTAACATAATATTCGCAATACACAGTGTAACTTCTAACGTAATAATAATAATTATTATAAAGATATACAACAGTAACTGGGCAAATGTTGTGTAAACTGCTTAAATTTTATGAAATTTTCTTGCTCTACACTTCTTTGTAGGTACAGTCCCACCAGCACCTATAGCTACTAACCTAATAAAAATTAGCTTTATGGCCCTCTAAGCAACAGCTTCGTGAAAGTTTAGATAAGGCGTCCTAAAAATGCTCGGGGAAATCCTTTTAGCATCCTAAAGGGTGCCGTTTGACGTCATTGCGAGGAGTCAGGTTCGTTTAGTGAGCGCAGCAGTCAAGCCCATGTTTACATCGATGTACTAAGCAACTCCTGATCTTTATGGACCAAAACATCATAAAATATAACCTAATTTTCCTTCACAAACTTTCAACCCAAATTCCAGGAGCTTAGAGTGCCTCGTCAGTTTCAATCATCGTCATCGACGCTTTTTCAGTGGATTTCTGGATTTTAAAACAAAATTAAATTGTTTGCTGCTTTTTCATTTTTCGACTTTGAGCGAAAAGTCGATCGTCGCTCGTTTGTTTCGGTCGGAGTAACAATGTAGTTTAATTGTAGGTCGAATACTGCAGCTACATATACGATTTACTGCCCATTTTAGATGCTGTAATGCAAGAGTGGTTTTATTAGAGTCGTCAAGGTGTATGCGACAAAGGCCGGCAAAAAATTGGGTTATGGCTTGACTATAAAATTTTTGTAATGGGAAATGTTAAAATTCGCAGCGCAGGGTGTTAAAACTGCAAAACAGCAGTTATTATGAAGCTGGTGTAAACAGGCAAATTTTGATTAATATCCTGCTCTTTGTACTACAATATTCTGCTCAAACTAGATGCCACGTACTGTTTTATTATTAGAATACAGGAAATTACAGAATGCGCACAGTGCCACGACCCTAAATCCCCTTGCCACCATGAATTGTGAGATACATTATTTCTATAATGCCCCCAACTTCCTATGAACGTCAGTTGCAACCAAAATATATAAGCAACAGCTTCAAAAGCGGACGTTAGGTTGCAGAAGTTTGATAATTCAATAGTTTTCGTGGATTAAGCTAGAGCGTTATAGCATGGAGAATTTATTCTTTCTTAAAGGCTTCAGCAAAGTTGTGCTTCTTCTAGTATTTCTCATAATTTGATTGAAATATTTTAGGCAGCCACAGTTGTATTTGCAAATTTATTTCTTTACTTTTTGACGAAGAAATCTAAACATATTTTTGCATTTTTTTGTAAAAAACAAATTTTTCTGACCATACAAATGTATTGTATTATCAGTAACTTCATTGTACCTCGCAGTGTAAAGGCTGGTGCTTCATACGCTTACAAAGTTGGAGCAACCATTGTGTTAGGCGTGTTTCTTGATAATGTGTTGGTCTTGTTCTTCTATCTCTTAGGTCTGTGGTTCTGAGTAGAGCACAGCTAATTTGATTCCCAACTGTGAATAGTCGCACCGAACCCAATACCGATCGTCAAGCCTGCGGAAGAAATTCGCCAATCGTGAGATTCGAATCCAGGACTTGCTAAATGTAAGCTTAAAGCTTGGGTTTCCTAGGAAGCGGTGCCGTCATTTAACGGCCGTAAAAAGACGGTGGGTGACTTCACGAAAAACGGTGTCGTCTATAATAAGCGAGGTGTTTTCCAAAAGAGCGGTAGGGCACAGCGAACGTAATAGAGCGGTGCCGTCTCATTTGAAGCGGTGGGCCAGTACGGTAGAAACAGGAACAGCAACGTTTTTTGACGGTGTGTCTAGTGTACAGCGGCGAGTGTAGTTTCATAATATTTAAATTATTTTCAAAAAATATGTGTTTTCTGGCCTTGAGATGGTTCAGTTAGCTAAAAATAACACACTCTAAAAAATCTCATTGAAATCTTACTTAATTTCCAAAAAATGGCACTTTTTGGATTTTGACAATTTTGAAAAACTCCATTTTCTAAACAAGTAAAAATCATTCGGTATATATGATAGGGGCTAAATAGGTTTTTAGACAAGCACAAAATATTGATGTAAAAAGTTTTTTTTGAAAAATAAAAAAATTTCCCATATTATGCCGACTTTTTGGCGGACACTGTATATTACAGCTAAAAAGACATCAAATTGTTTGTAATTCAGTGTACTTACCTCACACATATAGGTAGGTACATAACTTCTCTTCTGGACATATAGGTTTTTTGTATCTATTATCTGGTTTAGAAGTTAAGTCATCTCTTATGTGATTCAGTACATAATCAAACAATTCTGCTGTTAAGCGAAAGTATTGCCTGAAATTTTCCTCATTGCAATGCAGATAGCGACGCACAAACTATGGTTTTCGTCTTCCGATTACTCCTTATCTTCCAAATATACTAATAATGCTAGGTCTAGATCAGGGATGAGCAACAGGCGGCCCGCGGGCCGCTTGCGGCGCGCCACACATTCTTGTACGGCTTTTCAAATATGTTACATTTTGACTTTTAAAATTTCTTACAGTGCCCCGCAGCCTCATTGTACCCTATTTCTCATTAAATTATCTTCTTCCACATATATCTTTCGCCGTCTTTTAATAGTATTTCTATTAATGAGTGTTTTATTTTTGTATTTTTTATACTAGGTGTATTTTGTTAATAAAGAGATCATTTGAGTTCATCATTCAGTGTTTGTATTATCATAAGTTTCTTACATGCGGCCCGCACAACCATAGCTTAAACGCTTCTCGAAAGACTGTCACGGCGTCACTACGTTGTTCTAACTTTACAGCAATGTCCACCGCAACAACGACCGCTTTTTTCTACCAACGCTACCTGACGTCAGCGCCGCAATTTTACGGCCGCTATATGACGGCGCCGCATTCCTAGGAAACCATAGCTTAACGCTCTACCAACTGTGGTGTTCGGTTTCTCCATACAAATGTTACACTAAAAAGAACTATAGTTTTGCATGTTCTACGGTAGTTTCTGCTGAAGGTTCTCACCACCCAAGCGACATGGTCAAGTAAAAATCATATTTTATAAAAAACTGATGATGTTCTCTTGTTTTGTGAAAAATGCAACTACAACAAATAATATATTATTTCATCGCTGTTTGATTGGTACGTCAAGCTATTTTCTATAGCTCCTAATCTAGTTTAAATAGATCCATCTATTCTTTCACTCTTTTCATAAAATGTAAGATATGCTTCAGTGGCCATTTTGTTTATATTAAGGGTGTGTTATTAGTACAGTAAAATTGTCGGAAAATACCCCGTCACCTTAAAAAAATTGGCCGCGGCGATTCCTCTTGCCCAGTGGTTTAGGGTCATTAGACAAGTGTAAAACCAAAAAGGCGGCACCCCACTCCTTGCCAAACAGCCGCCATCTTGATAACAATTGAATTTATTTTTTCTCGCGATCTATTAGTCGCACAGAAATAGTTATTGAACAAAACATGTTGGAAATAAAATTCTACACATTTTTGATCCTTGCCGCGATACCGAGAAGTTGATATTTCAAACGGTAGAGGGCAACAAAGTTACCAAAAATTTGTTTCCGCCATTCTAGCTCTGTGGAGGTGGTTTTTTCCGAAAATTGCAAATGTGAAAGTTGTAGTGCTTGAAAAAATATGCACGAATCTTTTTTAATAATGGGATTGATTTAAATAGTCTCCGAGTGACAGCCCTTCAAAGTTCGCGCAGCGTGGGAAATGTACTATATATTTCGGGGCAGCGAAGTAACCATTTCTCTTTTGCGAGATAAAATCGCCACGTCACTCAAGTAGTTTCAATGTGAATAGGTTTTCACAACCTACAAAAATTCTACGCATTTTTGGTCATTGCCGCGATACCGAGAAATTGGTATAGGTAAAAGAAATGAAAATGATGGGAAAGGAGTATATGAGCCCAGAATGATATCATTTGGCTCAGATCCGTAAAGCTCTTAAATTTGCTGGTGTAATATTTATTATGTAATATGATAATTGCAATTGTTTGTAAATTTTGCCACAGGAATGACCAAAATTCAACAAATTGACAATTGCTTTACCACGTGCCATTTGTGCAAAAATAATACAGACACCCGACTGTCTATATGTTATTAAACAACAAACAGCTTGTTTCACTTCAACTAAAACATACTACGGTGAACGAAATTATATTTTGATCGTTTGGGCCAAATGAAATGAATCGGTAATTTATTTTATTCAATTTTGACGGTTTAAAGTGACATTATTAACTCCATAACCTTCATAAACAGCTTATGATTCACAATTGAAATAAAAGTGTTTTAATTCACTAGAGAAAAGTTTAATTCAATAGAGAATTAAAAAAGTTTCAATGAAGAACAACATATTTTTATTATCTACAAATATTTACATTCAATTATTCTTTCTCTTTGTAGTGTGTAATATATAATTACTAAAATTTAGATCAAATCGACGATGAATAGGCAAATTTATATCTTAGTTTGAATATTTCTTAAATGTTTTATTCAAAATTTCGTCAAAATTGAATAAAAACATATATACGCACTTGAATTAAACATTTATTAACTCAAAGATATGATCTCACTCGCACTACGTGCTCGTGAGCTTAACAGCTTTTCGTGAATAAACATATGTTTAATTCACTTGGTGTATAATATTTATTAAATTAGTGTTTTCCGTCTACTTTTTGTAATTTGTTATTGGTAAAGCTGTTATAATACTACTAAAAACGTCTACAATTACGATGTAAGAATATTGACCAAGAAGATTTTCTTTTGTGGGTACAAAATAAAGATACCGGAAAAATCTTAACTGTTCCAAATGATTTTATTCTGGGCTCGTATATTGAAAGTCATTTCTTTTTGCATTAACCCTAAGACATATTGCAGTCTACTCAGACACGTTTTCTTTTTTTGGAGCTGTTTCTTCGTCTTGGTTGGGAGCCTCGGACACAACCGAGTTATTATCGACCATGATAGAAATGTTGCTAACATTTTTATTGAAAAAAGAGCTCACAACTTGTTATAAACGCAATGTGAAAAATTCTTGGAAAAAATCCGTGAATACGATTGCGAGTGCTGTTTCGTGATTGTATTCTGATTAAAAATGGATAATAGTACGAGCGATAATGGTTTTCTTTATGTTAACCAAAATGGCAGACATGGCATCTCGTTATTTATAATAAGTGCGGGATATAAATAATTTACATCTCTCCACTTCTCCGCGCTGCGCGGACTTTCAAGGACTGTCAGTCGGAGACTATTTAAATTAATCACATTATTAAAAGAGATTCCTGTATATTTTTTCAAGCACTACAACTTTCACTTTCGCAATTTTCGGGAAAAATCACCCCCACGGCGCTAGAATGGCGGAAACAGATTTTTGGTAACTTTGTCGCCCTCTACCGTTTTAAATACTAACTTCTCGGTATCACGGCAAGAATCAAAAATGTGTAGAATTTTAGTTCCAATATTTTTTGTTCAATAACTTTTTCTGTGCGACCAATGGATCGCGAGAAAAAACAAATTCAATTGTTATCAAGATGGCGGCTGTTTGGCAAGGTGTGGGGTGACGCCTTTTTGGTTTTACTCTTGTCTAATGACCCTAAACCACTGGGCAAGAGGAATAGCCGCGGCCAATTTTTTTAAGGTAAAACGACAATTTTACTGTACTATATAAAAGTAATGGAATGTAAAGTCTCAACAATTTCTAATTAGACTTTGGGTAAACTAAACGCTACTGGTTATGGTTATGGCTATGGAGTGTTTTTGCAATTAATAGTTATTTATTGTATAAGTGTGAAATGTGGCTAATATGGATTCTACACGTACGAGATGGAAGAAGTAATTAATGAAAACATGGCGGCGGGGCGTAGGAAAAGTCCCGCTACACTCCCGACCCGGTCCCTTAAAACGAATGGACTTTTCTGAAGCTCAATTCGTCTTATGTCTCTTTCTCTTCTTATTTTATATCTATCGATTACATTTCCAGATTTTCTCTATAAATTTACTCCAGATTTCGTCATTTAAGTTAGCACAGCTCGTATTGAGAACTTTTAATGTCAACTACGGAATTTATATCTTTAAGTTCTCGGCAACAATACTATCTCATACGTGCGTGGTGAAACTACATATTTTGAAACTTCTCTTTAACCGTAAATTTCTAAGTAATTAAAAGTTCTATAAAATCAAACAAGTTTGAAGTCAATAAAAGTTCAGAAAACCAACAAAACATTTGACAGACATATTGACCACAGTTGTAGGTACTAAAACTGCTGTGCTCATTTAATAAAACCAACGGAACCAGTTTCCAGTTGGTACTCTATGCCATGTTATATGTTACATATTTGCATTTCTTCGGCATTCGCCATACGCCAAATTATTGTCAGTGTTTTTTCTGTTTGTTAATATCACTTACATTTTATGACTTAAGTCTTATTACTAGTCTTTAAACTTACATCTGTCAGAATTACCTGTGACATTTCTGAAGGCGGATGTATAGTGGAACTTCTTCCAATACCAGTGACAGTTTGTTTTCGAAAAGAGAAAAACGTATTAACACAGCTATAGAAAAATCTGTAAAGAACTTTACACGGAACTTCCCTCTCAAGTACGGCGCGCATCAATCTCTGTACAATGTTATTTGCGATACTACCGTACGCAGTGATCGTTACAACCTTTTATCCGTTCTAACTGCGCTTTGCCGCTATTGTTACACATGTCTGTTCCTTGGGTCGAGTACACGCGGAACGGTAGCCACGCCTTTCCGCTGCAATGGCTGTGGTGTGCAGCGATTGTTTTCATTTCCTCATTTTACGATGTTCAGCTTGTATATGTTGGGTTTAACTTTCATCAAGGGTAACAACCTAAACTATGTGAAAATTATTAATTTTATCGGTTCCCGCTTAAAACCAAAAATAGAAAAACGTTTTACTTTTTGGTGTGCTCACCCTGTATATATTTAACCGAAAGTATAGTCGAGTTTGAGCCAGGTGGACATATAAATCGCATATAAAGTCTCGTCTTGCTCCAACAAATAGTTTTTAAGCTATAGCTTCAACAGCCGAACAGCCAAACATGGGCAGTCTGATGGACAGACAGACGAACAGACAATTACACAGACCAACTAGAGAAAACATGTTTTTCGCCGTGTAAGGACCCTGCAACGTGAAAACCTGTAGGATTCTGGTAATTTAGAATTGTGGGTGGTACTTTGTAGGGTGCAGCGTAAGAGCTGTACATGTAATTATTTTTTGGGTCGCTTTGCAAGTACGAGTTATTTTGCTATGTTCATATCTAATATACAGATTTGTATCATGTGGCTTGTTAAAATACAATTTATAATTATACAAAATTAATAAGATAAAATCCCTTCCCTTTGTTGAACTCTAATAGCATATTTTGCAAAATGCACGTACGCAAATTTCATTGTCTTCTTTCCCCTAGAATGTAGTTTTTAAATAATTAAGAACAAAAAAAAACAAAATAGCTAATAACGGAATTACCTCACGAACTGTAGATGTATTGCTAAGTTCAGTTGCGGGGAACAGGTGTTTAGTTGGTCAGGGACAATCAAGCAGAGGTGTGAGCATTATTGTTCCGGTAATGTACAGTTACGGACACCTCAAAGTGCACGGTTTTTTGTTACTATGGTTATTTTTGGGATTTTTCGGCTTATTAAATGGGGGTTCCTCCAGTGGCGTTGCTTGTGGTTATAAGAATAGGTATTACTTTTTTAATGTTTGTATTTTAGCAAAGTTTCACAAGTAAACAAACTATACATATAATAATATGTATTTAATAAATTTGTATCAGTATTCGATTGCTATTACGCTTTGCAGTTTGTTTCGCATAGATTTGACCAATGTGTCCATATTGTATCGTTCTCTCAGTTCCTTCCAAGCATTTCTTATTCTTTCCCATAATTCATCGGTTTTGTTTGGTGCAAAATCCCTGGTATGAATTTTTGTAGTTAAATAGCCCCAAACATTTTCGATGGGATTCAAGTCCGGGCTTCTTGCAGGCCATGGTAATAAATTGATATTATTCTCATCAAACCATCAATGAACAACCCCTGCTGTATGCACAGGACAGTTATCCTGTGAAAATAATGTTATCAATTACGTTAACATAAACAAAATTAATTAAGTAGGTAATGTCTTGCTTGTTGAAAAGTAAATTGATTATGAAAGACCTCTCTTACAGATGGCAGCATCACATTTTGCAAAATGTTGCGATCGTTTTCAGCATTCAGTCGACCATTAATTCTATTGCATGCCCCAGATCCGTAACCATTGATCCATCCCCATACGTTTACAGAGAATTGTCCACTGCTCCTTAAGGGTTGAACATAATATTGCTCCTCAAATCTTGAATTTTGTGGTCTACACACCCTTAATCGTCAATTGGTAAATGATTGAAATACCTTTTCACCTGAGAAAACAGTCGTGTTCCAAAAGTCATCGATCTCATTCAAATAGGCGATTGCAAATTGTATTCTTCATTCTTTGTTCTCTGTTGTTAAAAAAAAAATTCTTGCAGAAGTCTCTGCTGTCAACGATTTTAAATTTTGAAAGTGCAGCTCCTCCTCACATGCAAATCTGTTGCGACTCGACTCAGCGACCAGTTCTCTTCCAGTTTTGTAATAGCTCACATTTTCTCTGCTTCTGACAAATGTCTGGGAATTTTCGAAGTTTTCAGTTCTATGACAGTTGATGACAAACGTAAACGTCAAAACTCGACGTCTATGATTAGAATGTCGTATTACAAGCTAAAAATCTGCCGTGCACTTTGATTTGGCCGCAACGGTACCTATTTGGACCACTCCTTACCCTACCAATTTTGGCAAATTACTGATTGTCGCATATGCCAAGTTCGCAAAACACAGCCTACCAATCTGAAATTCTGAATCCTGTCCAATTTAACTGAACATCATCTCGACCCCATTGGATGCATTTAAAAGATCCTTCGTATCGTCCTACTATTTATCTTTTTGTAACAACCTTATGAAGCAAAACTCGTCGCCGACGCAATCCTAGAAAAACTCTCCATTACATCGCGTGTGGACCCACATTGATTGCTAGTAGCTTATCTTAGAACTACCGTTGTTCATTCCTCCTGACAAAGCTTTGAGAAAAATAAGTATGGAAACAACATTCATAATTTGGTCACATGTAACAATAGGCCGTCCTTTGTTGGAGATCGTTTGTTGAAGCGTTCTTTCAACCTGGTAGAAACGAATTGTAAACTAGACCCACATTTATTGGCCAACCCGGTATCAGCTTCTTTTTGTTGAACTTTAGTAGCATGTTTCTCTATCTCCTTGCCTTATAATGTGTTTTTTTAAATAATTAAGAACAAATAAAAAACAAAATATCTAATAACTGCATTACCTCACGAACTGTAAATGTATTGCTGGGTTGGGTTAAAAATTCAAGCTTCTACTGCATTTAGAGCGCACAAAAAGAGGGGGTTGACGTGTTGTTGTACTCGCACACCAAGTCTAGTTGCGGGGAACAAATTTTTAATTTGTCAGGGACAATCAAGCAAAGGGTTTGTGTGTGTGAGATGTGAGCGTTATTGTTGCGGTAATGTACCTATTTGGACCTACCCTACCAATTTTAGAAAATTACTGATTGTTGCATATTCCCAGTTCCCAAAACGCAGCGTGCCAATCTGAAATTTCGATTCCTGTCTAATTTGACTAATTATGATCTCGACCCCATCGGATATATTTAAAGGAACCCTCGTATCATCCTGCTATTTATCTTTTTGTAACAACCCTGTGAAGCAAAACTCGTCGCCGACACAATCCTGGAGAAACGCTCCATTACATCGCATGTGGACCCACATTGATTGCTAGTAGCTTATCTTAGAACTACCGTTGTTCATTCCTCCTGACAAAGCTTTGAGAAAAATAAGTATGGAAACAACATTCATAATTTGGTCACATGTAACAATAGGCCGTCCTTTGTTGGAGATCGTTTGTTGAAGCGTTCTTTCAACCTGGTAGAAACGAATTGTAAACTAGACCCAAATTTTTTGGCCAACCCTGTATCAGCTTCTTTTTGTTGAACTTTAGTAGCATGTTTCTCTATCTCCTTGCCTTATAATGTGTTTTTTTAAATAATTAAGAACAAATAAAAAACAAAATATCTAATAACTGCATTACCTCACGAACTGTAAATGTATTGCTGGGTTGGGTTAAAAATTCAAGCTTCTACTGCATTTAGAGCGCACAAAAAGAGGGGGTTGACGTGTTGTTGTACTCGCACACCAAGTCTAGTTGCGGGGAACAAATTTTTAATTTGTCAGGGACAATCAAGCAAAGGGTTTGTGTGTGTGAGATGTGAGCGTTATTGTTGCGGTAATGTACCTATTTGGACCTACCCTACCAATTTTAGAAAATTACTGATTGTTGCATATTCCCAGTTCCCAAAACGCAGCGTGCCAATCTGAAATTTCGATTCCTGTCTAATTTGACTAATTATGATCTCGACCCCATCGGATATATTTAAAGGAACCCTCGTATCATCCTGCTATTTATCTTTTTGTAACAACCCTGTGAAGCAAAACTCGTCGCCGACACAATCCTGGAGAAACGCTCCATTACATCGCATGTGGACCCACATTGATTGCTAGTAGCTTATCTTAGAACTACCGTTGTTCATTCCTCCTGACAAAGCTTTGAGAAAAATAAGTATGGAAACAACATTCATAATTTGGTCACATGTAACAATAGGCCGTCCTTTGTTGGAGATCGTTTGTTGAAGCGTTCTTTCAACCTGGTAGAAACGAATTGTAAACTAGACCCAAATTTTTTGGCCAACCCTGTATCAGCTTCTTTTTGTTGAACTTTAGTAGCATGTTTCTCTATCTCCTTGCCTTATAATGTGTTTTTTTAAATAATTAAGAACAAATAAAAAACAAAATATCTAATAACTGCATTACCTCACGAACTGTAAATGTATTGCTGGGTTGGGTTAAAAATTCAAGCTTCTACTGCATTTAGAGCGCACAAAAAGAGGGGGTTGACGTGTTGTTGTACTCGCACACCAAGTCTAGTTGCGGGGAACAAATTTTTAATTTGTCAGGGACAATCAAGCAAAGGGTTTGTGTGTGTGAGATGTGAGCGTTATTGTTGCGGTAATGTACCTATTTGGACCTACCCTACCAATTTTAGAAAATTACTGATTGTTGCATATTCCCAGTTCCCAAAACGCAGCGTGCCAATCTGAAATTTCGATTCCTGTCTAATTTGACTAATTATGATCTCGACCCCATCGGATATATTTAAAGGAACCCTCGTATCATCCTGCTATTTATCTTTTTGTAACAACCCTGTGAAGCAAAACTCGTCGCCGACACAATCCTGGAGAAACGCTCCATTACATCGCATGTGGACCCACATTGATTGCTAGTAGCTTATCTTAGAACTACCGTTGTTCATTCCTCCTGACAAAGCTTTGAGAAAAATAAGTATGGAAACAACATTCATAATTTGGTCACATGTAACAATATGCCGCGCTTTGTTGGCGATCGTTTGTTGACGCGTTCTTTCAACCTGGTAGAAACGAATTGTAAACTAGACCCAAATTTTTTGGCCAACCCTGTATCAGCTTCTTTTTGTTGAACTTTAGTAGCATATTTCTCTATCTCCTTGCCTTATAATGTGTTTTTTAAATAATTAAGAACAAATCAAAAACAAAATATCTAATAACTACATTACCTCACGAACTGTAAATATATTGCTGGGTTCGGTTAAAAATTTAAGCCCCTACTGCATTTAGAGCGCACAAAAAGAGGGGGTTGACATGTTGTTGTACTCGCGCACCAAGTCTAGTTGGTTGCGGGGAACGAATTTTTAATTGGTCAGGGACAATCAAGCAAAGGGTTTGTGTGTGTGAGATGTGAGCGTTATTGTTGCGGTAATGTACCTATTTGGACCCACCTTACCAATTTTAGAAAATTACTGATTGTTGCATATTCCCAGTTCCCAAACCGCAGCGTGCCAATCTGAAATTTCGATTCCTGTCTAATTTGACTAATTATGATCTCGACCCCATCTGATATATTTAAAGGAACCCTCGTATCGTTTTTCCATCTACGTTTTTGCAACCATCCTCTAAAATAAAACCTGTCACCGACGCAATCCTAGAGAAATCCTTCATTACATCGCGTGTGGACCCACGCCGATTGCTAGTAGCTTGTCTTATAACTACCGTTGTCCATTCCTCCTGACGAAGCTTTCACAAAAATAAGTATGGAAACAACATTTATAATTTGTTCCAAAGTAGCAATATTCCGCGCTTTGTTGGAGATCTTTTGTTGAAGCGTTCTTCAAACCGGAAATAGGATGCAGCTGTAAAAGATAATTCTTAAGTATTCAAAAAACAATCGACGACATAATTATTATATATCCTTCGGACAAATGTTCAACATTGTTTTGCCATATAAACGTAAGGTCCCAATTTTTTTCTAGGTAACTGTGGTAATAAGTTTGTAATTTCGGCGTAGTTTATATTAAGTCATATTGTATAACAAATCGCTATTTTATGTGATATAAAGACCAGACCAAATGTGTCTGCAAATTACACTACTTACCTGTACACCAAAATACTTATGCAAAGCAAGATGCAAATGTTGTCGTAAATATTCAACATTTCCAAGAATCAGACTGTTGCAGGTGTGTGGCATACAGACATTAGATATGCGATACGCACGATTTCCATATGAAATTTTACTTTGATCTGCTTTAATCTGCAGAACTCATTATGATCTGCAATCTACATTTGCATTTTAGGCCGCATGTGCGTTTTCTATGAATTGATATCAAATATTCGTTGTAAAAATTCAATTTTCTTTGTGCAAGTCTGTTTTCGGCATTATGAACCTGTAATAGTTGTTTAACATTTGAAGTTTACAGTTTTCATTTCTGTGATTAAGATAAACACTTTGGTACAACATTTGATCGTTTATATCAAACAGAAAATGAAAAAAAAAACATAAGACAGGTTTTGTAACTGTTATTTTATTTATACTATTCATCCTTCGGTACCAGGAACACTTATACTAGTTTTATTCCATTAATAATATAAAAAAAAATGAGTGGTATTATTACAAGCAGAATTTTTAATTATATGAAGCTTTAAAACGACGGTGCCAAGCTTTGATTTTAATATTTTAAATGTCGGAAAAACAAGACATCTTTTTCCTCAAAAATTACTCCAGAGATTTTGATCATTTTCACAGATGACAGTTTCCTCTTACTCATAAGTGATACCCCATAGTCAGTATCTACCCAAAAATTCCAGGGAGGATACCAATTTTATTTCAGTGCTGAGCTTATGCGGCATAAAAACTGGAGTTGAGCGAGGTCTATTGATCGCAGAAATGTTAGTAAAAATTTATTGTTATGAAAAATATTTGAGATTCGTATTTCGATTACACTAAGATAATATTAAAAAATCGTTACAGAGAATTACCAGTGTATAAATTTGAATCTTTCCATAAAATCACGGCTTAGACATTACCATACAAGAACCATGAGTTAGCAAAGCTTAAAGTTCTGATAACGTTCTAAGCCACAGCGTTTCCTTAGAACTACGGCAAATACGTTGCAATAATCCGGTAATGAATTTTTAATTAAAACGGGATTGCCGCAGAGTTCTCTTTGTAATTGATCATACGAGCAAAGCTCCGGTTAGAAAGTCCACTACGTCAGTTTTCCCAACTAATCCTGAAAATTTCCAACTTCAGCTCCTCTGTGAATAAAGCGATTTGGTCTTTTAGATCCCCAGTAAGGGCTCAAGTTTTCTTATTTGCTTTGGGTTTATTATGTCAAAGCCGAAATTTCAGTGAGTGCCCAGCCGAAAGTTTTGTTTCCGAGGGTGAAATTAAATTTTTTGTTGCCTCGTAATTATGTCGTCCCTGTATTACAAATTTTCTTGCAGCGTTTCACTGGACAACACTCGGTTCTTGATGGACCTGTCAACACGGATTCCATTCAAATGCGATTTGCATTAACTTCCGTCTAGAGCCGTATTCAAATGGCTTCTTTTCGATGCATTATTAAGCGAGACTTTGAAGTAGCGCCCCATCTCTGTATTTTTAGCATTACAATAGCGAATATTTTTTGTGCCGCTTACTACAGTAGGTTTTACATTTTGTTGCAATATACAAAATTGGGTTTTCCTATACCAAATATCACTTTCTGATCATACACATTTCCATTATGTGTCTGCACGAAAGCTATTCTAGTTAATATTTTCTGACAACCGTATTAATGTAAATCAATTTCCAAAAATGTTTTTAAGCATTATTATAATACAATCTCGTCGGCTAATGTAAGATTGAACTAAGATCTACTGTTGTATAAAGCACATCAGTAGATCTAATCTAAGATTGAACCAAGATCTACTGTTGTACAAAGCTCATCAGTAGATCACCATATGTAAAAGTTCATTCTAGTATACAGAAGAAGTTGATATAGAGTTATTGAAGCACGCCAATGCAATGCAGTTACATCGGGATAGCTTCGAAAAAATAATTACAATTAAAAATATAATCTCTAAGGTTGCTTCTATTGGATAAGACCTCGTCTTGCAACAGAATCTGCGATTCACTTTGTTAATTAATGTGTGATGCTTTTTTACTTCGCCAAATCGGTACCGAGCGCATTAATGAATTAAATCCGTTTGGAATTGCATAATATCGGTACACCATTGGTTTTATTCAATTTTATGTTATTATTTACATGTCATATATAATTTATATCTGAATTACTAATCCGAATTCTGGGTTCGTTTCGAACATTTCATTGCAATATTTTCCGTATATTTGGATTTATTTAGTTGAAGCACTTATAATTAAGTTTCGTTGTGTTGTTGCTGTACGGCTACTGGCACCCATATATTTAGCATCTAGCAACAACCACTTCATTAGTCCAATTAAAATCTAAATCAGCAAGATGAGCGAGCTAGACAGGGCATGTACACATTCAAAATATCCAAGATGCGATACTATGGTTAAGAAATGAAACTGTTAATATGGAAAACACCAGAATATAAAAATTCGAAAACATAGACACATATTGCTTAACTACAGAAGAAGGTAGCAAACGCGACTACAAAACTGATAAATAGAAAACGCCAGGGTTAGACACTATTACAAGCGAGTAAAAAAACAATACTGGACAGTCTTCCAGGAAAAAAAGCACTGCTATTTAACAAATTAATTGCAGAACAAAATGTATAGAAAATTTCAATATTAAAAAATATATAAAGGGTTTTACTCAAAACTTTCCTGGCAACTGGACCTTGTGACACTAAACATTTTCAAAAATCAAAGGAAACTAGGGGTAAATATATTTTAAAGTTAGTAATAATAATAAAACTATGAAAGAAAGCGCCTGGTATTGCGAATTATATAAATTTTAAAACAGAAACATTACCGGCGCGGCGGTAAGATTCGAACTTCAGCGCCTGCAAGATTTCAACGCTCGACCCACGTTGACACGCGGGGCTTTTCGGATCTCTGGGACGCAGATCCATTTAATGCATGGCACATATTCGTTGTCCTTTTCGTTTCTTACAGCATTTATCCTGTATTTGTTAGGTCTCATTTTTTATCCTGTATTTGTTAGGTCTCATTTTCGCTAAGATTAAAGCCTAAACTATATAAAAGTGTTTACATTAATCTATGTATCAGTTAAAGCAAAAATAAACAACATTTTATTTTTTAAGGTGTTCGCCCTGTATATGTTTTTTCGATTCCACACTAGGAAAAATGTGGTCTTCTTCCAACAAATAGTTTTCGAGTTTTACCGGCGACAGGCAGGCAGACCGACAGACAAACAGACAGACACACAGACGAACACACAGCAGACAGGCAGATAGACAGGCAGACAGACAGTGAGACAAACAGATAGACAGTGAGACAGACAAACAGATAGACAGACAGATACACACACATACACCCATACACACACAGAATTGGGAAGGTCATTATTTCGCGATTGCAATACTTCCTTCGTCGTTTAGACGAGGGAAGTAGAAAATCAACAAAAAAAAATCAGTAACTTATACCGGTACAAGTAATTCAACAGAACTCAGAAAAACTATTGGATTTAATACTCCACCTTATGAAAACTGCCGGAAAACTGAACTCAAATTCTTCGCCCACATTAAGAACGGGAAGAAAGGTAACAGACGACATTTCAATAACTACACTACGAATAATATAAACGAACAGAGAGTCTCACTCTAATATTGGTCAACTTAGTAATAAATAGACTATATAAAACAGAGCCCTGATTCGTCAATAGGGTCCCGAGTGGTCTAGCTTGAACAAGCGTCCACGTTCGATCAGCAGAGTTAAGCAACGCTGTCTCTGGTCAGAACTTGGATGGGAGTTCCACGGCTGCATCTCTCGGCGCCTCGTGGTACGGCTATCACGGAAAAAAGTTGGTCCCGGCGGTCATACAACATCATGACAGTCGTTAGTGGGGTTGGAAGTCCTCATAACTGCACAGCGACGCCTATAATTGGCCTAACGGCTGTTGGCTGAGTGCGAAATAAATAAAATAAATAAAAATAAAATATAGAGTCACAACCCGTGGTACCGTGAACCAGAAATTTGGCAAGGTTTTTTAGATTATGTAGAGAAGTAGTAAAAAGGAATAAAATGTGTTTTCGCGAGTTTCTCAATATATCTTCGGCTCGTTGAGATATCAACTCGATTTTTGTATCTGAAAGTTAGCCCTATAAATTCTCAGAAAAATAACTGAAGATTTTGACCAAATCAACCCTAAAGGTACGAATCTGCATTCGGGGTAAATTATTGAACCTTTCTTATCTCTTGTGTTTTCTGAGCTAGAATATGCTATTTGGCATATAGGTGTCTTTTTTAAATATTTAGAAAGTGTTTTCCGTTGATTATTAAATTTTATCATTAATGTGGTAGTGGTTGAACAACGTAGCTAGTTAAACATTTCCCAAAGTCGGAACAGATCTGATCGATCCAAATAGCTAATCAAAGAAATAAAGAAAACAAGCAAGTAATAAAAATTCACGTCAATAGTACCTATATACTAGCTTTTGAGCCCGCCACATAGGTTGAATTCTGAATAAAAAAGTTACACAAGAAAACGTTTGTAACATGTTTAATAAAGAAAACGTACGGCCAGAAAAACAACTTACTAGATCGAGTAATGGTTGGAGAGTTTTTAATATTATGTACAAAATGGGTAAAACTATTTTAATGATGCTAATAATACTGAAACAGTAATCGTAAACACTTAGTAACGCGAAGCCGGGTAACGCAGCTGGAAAATCTGTAGGCTTGCATTGAGCAGGTACTCGGTTTGAATCCCACATGAGCCGAAATCTTTCCCAGCTTTGGTGATTGGAAACGGACTCGGTGAGGCCATTCTCAGTTGGGCACCAAATTAACTGTGCTCTACTCGGAACCACAGACCTATGAGGTAGAGTAACCAAGTCAACACATCCCCAAAACGCACACTTCACACAATGGTTGCTGCGCAACCACAAAAGGCGAGCTCCAAATTTGTAACCCGAATCCGGGGCAAGTTGAGCATTGTACCGCTAGACGCAAGCGTATAAAGCACCAGCCTCTATTACACCGCAAGATAAATGAAGTTACCGGCAATACAGACATACATACTATCTGAACTAAAGTCTTATGTTGGTGATTGTAAAATTTAGGGAAAGGGAATCCCCCATAATTGCATTACTTTGAACGTCATGCATATATTTCGACTATTTTGTTATAATGTAGAGTCACTTTGTTTCCATAATCATGATTGAGCACCTTGGAAAGTTCATTTAAGTAAGCAGAAACCGAAAAATGAAGTGGATCAGCTTTGTCTAAATTTACTTCTATATGAATGCATTAGAATATAACCGCCTTCAAAGTAAGTATCTGCTTCAGCAGCTTTAGAAATTTATACGAAAGAAACTGAAGTAAATGAGTTAGCAGAAACCCCATTTAAAGCGGAAGTTAGTAAGAACAAATTGAGGGTGCATTATAAATGTACGTAAGCGTTTAAAACAGTGTTCCAGAGCCAAACTTTTCGATAAAAAGTTCAATAAAGTGCACGATCACGCAACACCGTAATGAAATCAACAAACCGTGTTTATCTACGAGAAAACTGATACTTCGCCACAAACTTCAGCATAGTTGTTCTCATTTAAAAAGTTTTAAGTACACAGCCTGTGGCACAGTAAGTATGTAAATACTGAGTGCCTTCTCGACTTCGCGTTCCTGTGAAAGGGCTGTTAAGACTGAACTTCTGAGAGAAACTCTGCTGCTATGTTGCTGGCATACTAGAAGAAGTCGATTATCTTTGGTTTATTTTGCAACCAAGCATCGGAACTAAGCACTAAAATCTGATGCAAAAGGTTTACTAAATCTTTCTGTTGCATGTGCAGGACAGCTTTGTTACACATTGATTTGTTTATTCATAGAGAGGAGACAAATCTACAAAATCCACCTTGCACATGAAGTAGGTCTTTATATCGATACTGAGAGGAGCTTATATCAGTACTTAAGGTCGAAGACATATTTTAAAATTCTATGTAAAAGACTAAAATCAGGAATAACGAAGGTATGTTTTATTGATTTTCCGTTTGGAAATCGCTCTGGTTTCCGCTTTAAAATAATAACTCTTCGGTAATAACGTAACCCCTCTAAAAAAACAAATAAATAAATGTTCTGAATTTATGCCAATTAATAAGTTGCCAGCCTTTAAAAGAATTTAATAAATTGTGAAAGACCAACGCCAAAACTATACGGAAGTATTTTGATTTAACACTAGAATCGGGTTATTAAAACAACAATTTCTGTGAAAGAGCTTTAAACTTTTGTACTTGAAAAATTGAAAGACCAAATAAAGAAATATGAAAAATTTATTGTTTTGTGAATTTAAAACAACAAGCCGTGGAGCTTTGCTTAAAAAGCTGGAAATACGTGAATTATATATTCCAAGGAACACAGTTTAAGCCTATACAAAGTAGGAATCAATATCATTTCAAGCATTTCAAATATTATTCTAAAAATATTCCATAAACGTGCTAATTTAATTCTCACTTGTACAAAATAGTGTTTTCCTTGACTTGAATATGAAAATGCAATCAGAGCAAGCTTTGACTATAGAAGAACAAGGTCGAAAAAAACAAAAATAATTGGGGCAAGCGTAGCTTTGCGGTGTGTAATTTTGGCTTTCACACAAAAATCAATTGACAAGTGCAAAAATACCCATTTTACCAAATATAAAGTGTGTTTCAACTTAGTTAAGTGTCTTGAATGGGCTGCAGAGGATTTGCTTTTAATTCTTGCTACCTCAGCAGAGGTTAAACGTGTTTAACTATATGTTGAGTGAAGCTGGGATTCTTGGCAACTAATTTGGAGGATCTAGTAAAGTTAGTTGGAGCCCTGGGAGTTTTAAATAGAGAGCGACTTTCGTGGAAAGCAGCGGAGCTTTAGGTGTGGGGTAAAAGAACCTGAGTTGGAAGCAGTTTGGAGCGCCCGACTAGCGCGAGCCGGCCCTGGAGACTAACGGAGAAAAAAGGACCCCATTCCTCGCGGGATATGCCGCGGGCCAGATTTAAGTTCCACTATCCATCGCAGAAGTCAAAATAAGGTCAGAATCCGTTTATACCAGAACTGAAATCAGTTAATTTATTTGGTCGTGTCGTTTTGTGTTTTTACTTCCGCCAGTGTCTACTCAGTGTTTTGTTTAAAGTAGAATCTGTTTACTTATGCTTTTATTATCCTTTACGCAACGCAGCTTACGTAATAGCCGACGTAATTGTTAAAATTTTAACCCAATTTGATTCCTAAAATGTGCGCTTAGATCTCCATACTTGACATTTGTTTCCATTAGTTTAAAAATTCCGTACTGTAGTTACCCCATTAGTTAAATAAGCATTTATTTAGTATTTAGGCCATTGCATTTAATAAAAACCAGAAAATTTTATGTAAAAAGTCAATATATTAAAAAATAACTGTACAAACCTAAATAATAGTATTGATAAGATGTACAGAACCAACCCACTTGATATTAGTCATTAAGTATTTAAATAAATAAATACAACACAGCTAGAGCTGAGCAAATCAAAAAATATGCAGCTAGTGTTAGTCAATTAACATCAATTTAATTAATAAATAAATGAAGCCCAGCCTACTCATTCATAGTAATATCTTGAAATAAATGGATTAGAGATAATATAATTATTATCATTCAAACAGCAATATTCAGAGGAAAACAGTGGTCGAAACGACATTGCAATTTAGAAATACCGCAGGAATCAATTACAGTCGAGCCCGCCAGGGCGAGACATGTGAACCAGCAAAGCCATAAACGCGAATACCGGCCGTGTGTGTATAACTTTCTTCTGTATACTGAACAAAATTAAGAACCATTTTGATTTTATTAAGGAATTATCACAAACTGTTTACTTTAAAAATGGTTTGATTTTTGTTGTAGTTTTGGCAGTACTGAAGTGTATTGTTGGTGCCGCTGTCTATGTCAAATTCAAAATTAGGTTTCTATCAGACTGACGAAACTCCTAACCTAGTAACTTCGAATTTGTTATCGACTGACAGTGCCAGCAACAATATACTTCGATACTGCCAAACGTATAACACGAATCACAGGCGTTGCTAAGTGCTACTGGCCTAAGCCATAAAAAGTAACTGCCAGGCTCGTTGCTAAGCTGGTAGACAGTAGCCACCAGACCAGTATACAAAAAAACGATATAAATGTAAAACTTTTTATGATCTAGATTTATTTACTGATGGTACTTAACTACATCACCTGGCACAAATACGAATCGGTCAGAATATTAAGCTGGTCTAAGCAAAACAAACTAGCAAATAATAACAAATACGTACTCACACAATGGAGATCTTCATAAATTTGTAGCACGTAATAGTGAACACTATAGACTACCACTTTACATTATATCGTCAAGAAAGTTTATTCTACAAAGTTATAAAATTATTTAACAGTTTACCTTAAAATATAAAAATAAATAAAAATTAAGAATTTAGGGAATGCTTGTTATATGTTAGAAATTTATCTCAACGCGTGAATTACAAACTGTACTACAACTGTAGCCATTAGGACAAAACAAGTTAATACTTAAAATTATGGCCAGGTATAATGGAAACATCTAACGATGTAATAAACTAGGTACTATATAATATTCGTTTTAAGTGGATGAACTTTTAAACCATTTTTGCTACGATTATCTGACTTAACTTAAGCTTAACTCTTACTACCTTTTACTAGACTAAACCCTTGAATATTACGGAGAATAATACACAAAGCCCAAGGCGTTAGATTTGGTTTAAAGTGCCGACTACAAGTATGACAAAAAGCTAAGCTCCTCAAGGGCGGTACCATTATTTTAAATTTTATTACATTTAACGGTTAAAATTCTCTAATGATTATATGTTTAGCCCTGCACAATTTTGCCCCGGCTAGGGTCAATTGAGAAATGGGTGGGTTTCATTTAACGATAAGTTGGGGATTAGGCAAAGCTTAGAATAGTAAAGTTTAACGGTGTTACGCGCGTTAAGTCTTGAAGTCAACATTGCTACCTTAATGAGCAAAATGGAATAACCAAATAATTGGAAAGTACGTTTAACGGCTCTTTCCTACAGGAATCTACTTTTAATGTATAACATACGCCCCCTGCTAGTTGTTTACATTCGAAAAAATAGTAGACTAGTAAAATAACCGAGGATTTTAATAAACGTGTGTATAGTTGCTGTGGAAGTACATGGAATTACACATGCATCAACGAAACAAACCCTCTGAGGCGCCAATATAAATACAAGCTATCTTTAATTACTATTAACCCGCAAATGTCGGTTAGTTTGTTAATACACAATAATCCTCATAAGGCTCTTTATTTAACTTTATTAGAACATATGATACGTAACTTAAACCGTTATAATTGATATTACATCTACTTTGAACAGCTGACAGAGAATTGTTGTTTTGCTGGAAGTATTCCCATTGGAGAACGATGTTAAACACTTCAGAAAGAAAGAGAACGATCTCTTTCAAGATGATGTTCAGAACATGAGTTGGTATGATTGGTTGGCTAGGAAAACTGACAATTTTTTCGGGTGGTGGATGCTGTAATCGGGAGAAAAATAGCCGTAAAATCAATTTAAAGTGAAACGGAAGGTGTAATGACAAGAATGGTGCTATAAAAAAGTACACTCTGTGAACTTGTAACTCGCAAGGGAATTTCTTGTTTGACCTGGCTTAAGTCGTAACAGGATCATTCTGCGTAGTTCAAACAATAAAAGTCCAAATGGCACTACTGCATTTAACCACAACACAACGATTGCATCAACTGCCCCGAGCTCGATGTCAGTACTGCAAACACATTAGCGTTTGGAGTCAAGAAGCATAGATGGTGACCATTGACTGATTTTTGGATTGCGAGCGAGGTGGCGTTACATTTTCGCTGTTGTATAAATGAACGGAAAAGTCAGACTCCACCCAAAAGATTAATATAAAAGGTCGACTACAGGTGGCGGTAAGAACTCAAAATACTTATTCCTAAATCTTCATCTCTTGTAGCTAAACGTTTTGTCCTTGGACGATCTCTGCCTGGCACCTACTTCTGCTTCAGCTATTGTTTTTGCTACTCTTTATTCAGGGAGTCTATAAACATGTTCAAAGCACCTAATTATTTATCCTAGCTTTTATAGCTATCTTTATTTGTCCATATAGCTTTACTACTTCTCTGAGTCTATAAAGATGTTTTTTTTTCAATTTAGCGAAAGTATCTTTACGCTTCTGTGTTTATCTTGTTATAAATGCTATATATCATCATAGGCTACACATTGGCGTTAATGTTGTAAAGTAACATGGTTAGCTTTGATTGATTAAGTGTCCTTCATTAACTTCTCCTTAATCATTATTGTTGGTGGTTGAGATGTTACCATTTTTATCGGTATACCTTCATAGTTCTAGCTCTCTGCTCTATAACTTTTTTAGATATGGGATATAATAGTAAATCTGCTAATTATTTAGATATATTTACTTCCTGCCATATTTATTTTATCCAATCAATTATATGTAAGGGGTGTCCCAAAATACTCCAAACGTGTTGTAAGGCGATGACACCATATCTGACCGATTGCTTTAATATGAAGCGGAGTAACCTTCTCCTTGTAGTACACCCTAGCTCCGAGCTCTTTTCAAACACTTTTCGAACTTATCCCTTAGATCAACTCCAGGCAAGTCACTGTTTCAACTCCGTTGATTTTATCTTGAGAGGATCTTTAAACGCATGACACACGGTGCTTGGCTTGAACCCTTCGGACAGCATGCTACTTTCAGTGTCCCTCCCCCCTTATTTTTTTTGTATATCATACTACCATGCACTCTTTTCTCTACATTAACTTATTATATGCCAGTGACCTGTTTTAACCACAAAGTGGTTCTGTGAACCTTCTATGCCCCTACGACAGTAGGTGGGTAGCCTTGCCGATCGAAGGTGAGGAAAAGTTTCCTTGTTTTAGGGGTTAACGACTACCACAGGTGTTATGGTGGTAAAAGTTTCTGATACCTTTAATTAGGGCATTTTCTTCTATCCGATTCTTACTTTATTCCTCATTTCAAAATATTTTTTGCAATTATTATTAAACCATCTTATACTTTTATCTCATTTTGGAACCATAATCTGGTTTATTGGCTCTCGATAGAGGGCGTAAAATGGCTTTTATAGCCCTAGGGCATATAAAGTTGCTAAGCAGTATAACAAGCACCAACAGTGTAGTATAGCAACACCAACAATCTGCATAGAAACCATAGCACACCAGAAATGCACAGCACCAGCATAACGACGACGCAGTAGTCTGTAGCCAAAATACTGAATCCTTTTTTTTTCCATTTTGAGAACTAAAATGAAAAAAAACGTTGTATGTACCACGTGCGTAATCACGATTATAGCCCTCGGGAAATTTAAAGCTCTCCGCTTCGCGTAGAGCTTTAAACATTCCCTCGTGCTATCATCTATTGATTACGCCCTTAATACGTAAATAACTATTTCGAATGTAATGTGCTAGACGTATAGTTTTCAGTTGCCTTTTGCATACTTTTTGGAATGTACTGCCACTTGTTCTGTTGCATTCCAGGTATTCCTTTCCATTCTTCTGGTTTCTGTTCAATATGTTTGTTTCAAGTTGTTGTTTTCTTTCCTCCTGTCGCGTTCTTGACTCTATTATGCTTTCTACTGCTTTCATATTTTGTTGTATTCAACCTTATCCGATTTACAGGATATCTGACAGATGATACCCATGTTCCGCATCATGCTTTTCCCAAATCTCCAACGTATTGTCACTATTTGTTATATGCTATTTTTATAGTTAAATGTCTACGTGTGAGTAGGGAACTGTATTATCATTTTTATAGATAGGTAAAGTTAACTGAATGTCGAATATTTATTTGTTAGTTGCTATATAATCCCTTTGTTGGGGAGCCTTCTCAGTTTTCCGTTATTTGGAAAATTCCTGATTGCCAGCTCGCCTTGGAATTTAATGGACTGTATGGATTTATTTCTTCACTGAATTATACACACGTTGAAAGCAAAGGAAGTAATTTATTGCCATAAATTAACACACAAACATTTGAACATTTACAAGAATTAGCTTTCGCGGTGCGGACTCCTTCGCATGCAGTCTCGTCGACAGATGGAAGTTAAGTGAGCGGCGAGGCAAAGCCCGCTCGAGTTCTGGAAATGCGCATAGTAAATACGCCACTGCAAACGAGGCGGCAAAAGTTTATAAAGTCCTTAACACCCTTTTCGAACGATTATTACAATTAGTAAATTGGATATCTACCCTATTGCTTAGTTAACAGAAGTAGTATCCAGAATAATGTATTAAACACTTAACTTGTTGCTTTTGAATTACTTTCAAAATTGACATATCTCACTTATGAAAATATATGATTAAAATTATGTCACTTGACTATTATTTAAAATTACCTCGGCTAGTCAGTTTATTGAGCAAATAAGAATCTATTTTCCTCAGCTGAATGAGTAAAGGTTATAATAATGAATCTCTTTATAATTGAATACTGAATTACAAAATTATTATTGTATTGACTTATTTGTCAATCACACTCCTTAGTACTTTTAATAGAACCTTCTTTTAAGTTATTTTGTATTATTATGCCTGGTTTGACATTACAATCAATCAAAACTAAATGTTGTCAAATTACTTAATCAAATTACCTTTTCCAAATTGACGTTAAAATTAATTACAGATACCTAGACCAAAATGATATAATTTCTACTTATAATGGCCGAAAACGTCGAGTACCCAAATCAAAGCAAATTTAGAAAACTTAATATTCTAAATTGCGCTCTAAACCTAAATTACAATGCTTTCCACTATTTTTGTTGTTACTAAAAATACACTAACCTTCACGAAGACTCACTTGTACCTTGAGTGTATTTTCTATCAGCCCCTAACTGATTGGCAGTCGTCAAACACCTCTCTTGAGTTGTTGATGACCCAAAATAGCTCGTTGTAGCCCTCGTATGTCTTAATACCTTGATAAACGGTAGTACAGCATGCCACAATTACTCTCACTTTCACTTACTGATGGTTTAAATACCAATTACCACTTCAAATGGTTTCAAACAATCTTGAAATTATATTATGGATAATAATTGTGACCTTTGGTCAAATTTGATCGTGAAGAAGGCTATCTTGCTATCACGTACCAAATATACAATATTACTCTCACAATTAAAGGAAAGTTAGCCCTTTAACGTGACTTATTAAACGTAGATTATTCAAAATTAAAAAAGTTTTTCATTTGCAGTAAACAACCCCTTGGTTGCCTATTGCTACTACCACCAGTAATCTATCACCAACTGTTATCACATGATACCGGTTAGATATCTGGATATTAATATTGAATTAATTAAGCATCCACACAGCATGCTGCATTACATAGTTAAAACTGAAACGACATTTTTTACTGACTCTCTTGCAAAATAAGTCAGTAGTGAATAATATTAAAACATTTAAAATGAATGTTATGCAATTGCTTGATTTAGCTGTTATGGTTTATGTGTTATATTGTATGTGATAGCATGTCTTGTTATGTTTTATTTGTTTATTTATCGATTATTCGTTTATGCTTAATAGAAATAGAATGCAGACTTTTTTAATAGCGTAGACTGTCGTTGGAAATTACCTTTAGAAACAACTGTAGGTTGTGGGTACATTTACTTTCATAAATTAAAAAGTAACGTCATTAATAAAAACCAATGAAAACTCTTGAACCCGGAAGTAATAATTACTTGTCTCTTTATTCAGTTGTTTCGCCAGTTAAATATTGCCGTATTTTAGTACTGTTAGAAGTTTTAATGTGTTGCCTATAAAGCAAATCGCACTCAGATTATTTTCGCAGCTCGGAGGCATTTCTTTTCAAATAGTCGTTTTCTGGGCTTGTTAATCAGCTGTCGTTATTATTAAACCTGCGAGATAAAATTTTATTGGGAAAATCTAATTATTTGGTAATTTATGAGTACCACCGGAAGAGATCATTAAAATATTGAATAAAATTGGAAAAACCAGCGGCAAGAATATTACGCAAAAAGATATTTTTAACTTGAATATTCTATATTTAGAAAGCATTATAGTTTTGGCGCTGAGAAAATTAAAGAGTAAAGACCACAATACTGCATTAAAAAATTTTACTATCGTACACAAAAAGGCTTTAAATCAATACTAGCAATCAACTCTAGAAGGAAATAATTATTTTCCTTGAATTGAAATATACTATAACTAAATAACCGTTCCCTAAATGATATCATACCTATTTTAAGGAAAGGCGCTAAAGAGGTTTTCTTCAAATAATATTTACAGTTTTATTGTAATTGTTGAAAATGTGCAACGTCAAATTCTGTTTTTCTATAGAGAAATATAAATAACAAGTAACTAAATGAGTCAATAAGTCAGCTAGATTGGGATACAGTAATCACAAATTATACCTAGAAATCTGCAGAATAGCTCGTCGATACCATTAAATATAATATTGAGTTTTCCACTATGGCTAAAAAAATAATGCTAAGCTTAAAAAAATATAAACCTGGATTACTACTGGACTAATATCAGAGACAGAAATATACTAAGCGAAAAGAATAAAACACCCTCAAAATTTTCAATTAAAGCCAATTCACCGACGAAAGAGAAATTTACTCACGGCATTACCACAAAAACCCTAAATCTTACAAAAATAAACTTTATTCTGTGAAAAATAATATCAAAGACTCATGGCGAATTATATGAGAAATTAATGACCATTATTAATATTTATTCACATTTATATGGATTACGTATATTGAATTGATATTAAGCCCACAACTTGGCTCTGTTTGCAGTACAAAATATTCAACCAAATCAATAAAGCACAGAGTTAGGATATTTTATATAATTGCAATTTTAAACAAAAATAAAAATATTACATGCATTATGAGATGCGAGAAACACTAATTAGTAGGATAAAGGCACGCAAAGGCAAATCATATATCAGTGAGTTTGAATTTGGCTTGTGAATAAAGCAATATAATTAAAATGATAGGTTTGTGCACATGTTAGGCCAGACCAAACGAAAGTAATTGACGCAAAAAGGTTGTTACGTGCATAAAAGAAGCGTAGTTATCAACAAAAGCAAAGGACTGTGAAAATTGTGAGCAAGCTGAAGGGTAAAGCTAGATGAAGAAAAATCTGGAAAATTGCAAAGAGCAATTCCTGAATGTAGGCAACAGAGAGGAAGCAAACAGCGTGAAAGGTGCGGAACTCAAATATCAGTGCGTTAATAATTAAAAACATAGTGTAAAGGCAAGCAAGTGAAATTAAAAAACGTTTGTGAGTGCAACGCTATAGAACAATATTAGTTACAAGCAAAAATGCAATATTTTAGGTTTTAAGAAAGTGTTAGATTGTAATTTATGTAATCAAATTTTATTCTATTTATGGTAAATATTATCAAACCTAATTTCCAATTAATAGTAGAATAACACCGTTTCTTAGCAACATGATGCTTCTTTGTTTTTAAAAAGGATAACACTTGAATAAAATTAAATTGAGAGGTTGTTGAACTTGTGCTCCATATTTGATTAAAGTTTTTATATAATAAACGAGCATTTTATAACACCAAAAGTGGTTCATTTGATTGCCCAAGTGGTAGTGTACCTGTGAGAACGTTTGCAACAGTTTCCGCAACGAAAATATTACAAATTTGCAAATCTCATCTCCGAGGATATCAAGAGCCTTCCAACTGCAAATTACGATTTTCGATTACGACCAAAATTAGCATCGGAACCAAGAGGTTAGCAATCGTAAAACATCGTCCAGGTCTGGAAGAACGTCCGACTCAACATTGGCGCAAAGGGAAGCAGCTACAAGCTAAGATATTCGAGCAGCGTCACTACGACCAGCTCCGACGCCAGCACGAGAAGATTATAACGAGGTAGGAATTTGCCTGCAATTTAAGTGTTAGCGTTGGGGTAAACGACTTAAATCCAATATTAAACCTTCCCGAAGAAGCCTAGCGTTTGTCCAAAAGTCCAATAACTTCGTGGTTTTTAAAAATCGAACGGCGTCACCAGGTTTTGGGGCGAAATCGGCCAGAATAAAGCTTCATAAACAAAAGAAAGTTGGCGTGCATTCTACATCATCTAAACAATCAAGAGGAGGTTTGACGTCATCCTAAAAAACAATCAAGGCGATGTTTTATTAGTCGCCAAGCGGGAATATTCAAATAATTTACCGGACGCGTTCTCACGATATCACAATTTTAAACGTTCAATTTCACGATGTACGCAAAAATCATTTTGTGTTCAATTATGTCAATATATGAGATTGTGAATTTTATCTACTAATAACGAGCAAACGAGCTACGTTGAGACAAATAACCTAAAATTTGAGAATGTAGTCCGTTTATGAACCCAACCCATGAGATACGAAGTTTTGTGTGCCGAGAGCTAGCGTAATCAGTATTGCAGTTAAATAAAATAGAAAGAGGGCATTCAACCATTTTATTTGTGCAATTAATTATTACAGTTCATTTTAACCAGCCTTAATTTACTGACAGGCAAATTATGAGCACAATCTTATCTTATAAGAGCCGATGCCGCCGGTCGCCGGCGGCCGTCCTGGCTTAAGCAGGCGCGCGCACACGCTGCACATTTTTATTGTTAACCGTTTCTTTACGCTGGCCGGGCCAGACGTAGGCTGGCCACGAGTTCTAGTATAAAAATATAAACCGAAAATTGTGTGTACTAGGATCTTTGCTCGTAATTTTAAGTTATCTTATTTTTATACACACAATAAATAAATTACAAACAGGCACCAGATAGGGGAACCTTTTGCAATATGTGTCCTGAACAACAAAATATTATTTTAATATTATATTATTAATTATAATAATAAATAACACACTAGCACACGCAAGTACCATATATACTTATTTGCAAGCTATCCTATTTCATTTTGTATTAGTTTTGCAATTATCTGTAGCAGCTGTCTTATACGGATGGAGCCACAATTATATATAACAGCAATAAGATAACATGAACAACTAAATATAATGCTTGAGTAAGAAAGCGATGACCACACAACAAAATTATTCTAGTAGGCACAATTAGTTAACATATGTCATAATTAAAGTGAGCGTCAAGCCTAGTCGTATATTTGCTACTATGTTTATCTTTCTTACTCAAGCAATATGTGTTATTTTCTTGTTCATGTTATCTCATTCCTGTTATATATAATTGGGGCCCCATCGGTATGTTACTAATAAAATGATAAAAAGGAGATGTATAAAAGAAACCATCATTCTCAAGGAAAGTACTTGTTAAGCTATTTTAAAATTTTGATATTTTTAATGCATTGATATTTCTAATTCTTCAGATTGCATTAACTACTTATATTCGCTTATTATAAGGGTCTTTCAATAGGGGTGATAGTTTTTTCCATCTAGATTTCTCGGTTCCTGATATATGTTGTTTGTACTTCCAAGTGTTAAAATATTCAGTAGAGTTTGCAATTTCATCACGCTTCCCGACGGTTTCTAAATGTTTAAAAAATATTACCAAAGTTCGAACTCAATTGTGGGTGCTCAACGTTTGTTCACCAGACAATTGCGTCTCCGTCACCGTTACTCTGCGCAGGCTATATGCCGCACTGTGGAAAAGTTGGAGCGTGAGTTCACTTTAACGGACAATAAGCCACTAAGAAAACAACGAAAAGGGCAAAGTGAGGAGAATATCGCAACTGCAGCGGCCAGTATTGCCGATGATCCATATTTGTCGATTTCACGACGATCACAAGAATTGGGGCTTTCTCAGACGTCAGCTTGGAGAATTTTGCGAAAGGATTTGAGCCTACATCGATACAAAGTCGTATTAACTCAAGAGCTGAAGCCAAAAGATCACAGATTGCGACGGGAGTTTGCTGATTGGGCCGTTGAGCACTTGGAAGATGATACCGGTTTCGGCCAAAAAATCATCTTCTCAAACGAGGCCCATTTTTGGATGAATGGCTTTGTTAATAAGCAAAATTGCCTTTATTGGTTCGAGAACAACCCACAAGAGTTACATGAAATGCCGTTGCATCCCGAAAAGCTTACTGTGTGGTGCGGTTTATCGCATGGTAGCGTCATCGGACCCTATTTCTTCCGAAATGAGGAGGGAAGAGCCGTAACCGTCAATGGGGACCGCTATAGAGCCATGTTACTAGAATGTCTGTGGCCAGAACTTGAGAACATCGATATTGAAGAGATGTGGTTCCAACAAGACGGTGCTACGTGCCATACAGCTAATGCTATCTCGATTTGCTAAGGGATAAGTTTGGCGGCTGGATCATCTCACGACGAGGATTTGTGAATTGGCTGCCGTGGTCATGTGATTTGACACCGCTAGATTATTTTCTTTGGGGCTACGTCAAAGCACAAGTCTATGCCGACAATCCACAGAATTTGGATCGTTTGGAAGGCAATATTCGTCAAGCTGTCGCCGGCATACAGCCGCAAATGTTGGACAAGGTGATCAAAAATTGGAGCGATCGGATGCGTTAGTGTACACAAAGTCGTGGTGGACATATGAACGATATCTTGTTCCAAACATAACTGCATTGTCCAAACTTCAAGATAAAGCAAAATCTAAATTGATATGTGCAACCGTTGTTGTTTTATTTAAAATTAAAGTCCTATCGTTCTTATTGAAAGACCCTTTATTTACTATTCTTATGGTCAGAGTGCGTATTTATAACTTTGTAGGTTTTTGAGCACGGTCTATTCATTTCGGGGTCTGTGGCGCATCATTTGAATTTTGCGCGCATGCCTCCTGTTTGAATTTTGTTTTATGGGTTCGTTGAAGCGATAACTGCCTTCTTTTGCTTTTGTGCAATGGTGGCAAGCAGTTAGCTTCCTTTGGATTGCACGGATTCTGCGGGCTTGTTGGTGTCGTTCGATGGAATTCTCCTCGTTTATGTTAGCGATTTATGCAGCTCCAGCAATTTATTGAGAAAGTTTATTCTCACGCAGATTTTCGGCTGATCCTGGTTGCGCACTGGTGGACCCATTTGCAGGTGGTCCAAATTAATTGGGGTAACTCGATTGAAGTTTCTATCGTACCGCGTCGATTCTTGATTCTATTTTGAGCGTTCCTGATAGCCGCAGGTTGGGAGCACTGTTTAAGCCCTTTTGCTGTTCACGAAACGTTTTGCATAAAGTCAATAACCTTGGTGTTGTTGAGGCCGTGAATGCACATTCCAAATCAAGTTTTCTGTGTGCTATTGGGCTGTGTCGGCCCTACGTGAGCATTCTAGTATATCTGGAAGGCTCTACGAAAGGAATGTAAGTACATCATTTGTTTTTCTGCAGTTCCTGCCTGGATTCCTTCAGAATCTCATGCGTTTTAGTTTGGAGTTTTGCCGCCACCTATAGTTAGCCTAACGAACTCCGTGGGTACCCCTAAGGACCTATATGTAAGAGTAAATTTGAGCATTTAATAATTTTCATCCTCGGAGCCTAACTTAGTCTCTAGTAAATTTTAGTATTTAATGTAATTTATATTAAACTTTTTAAATTGTTGTATATGATAACCTATTGACAAGTCGAGTTTTTGTGTTTTGAGGTGTACTTTACTTTTGATTTATATTTAGCAAATAATCACATGTACCTTGTACTGTATGCTATTGATTTTGTAATTATTATACTGTGATACTAGTACTTTATTGTCTTGTCCATTGTTACTGCTGCCAGGATTTATAAGCTTTCTTTCAGAATAGTGTACTACGTGAGTTTACGAATTCTCGGTGGTACCTGGATATACTTGTCGTAATTGAAAGATTCGTTGGCGCCCGGTTTTGGGTTATTAATTAACCTTTTGTACTTAAAGAACTGCACATCGTCTCCTCTGGGCTAGCTTGGTTGGCAATAGTATACACGTAGTCATAAAAATTTTGAGAGATTTAGCCGGCCCTTCAATTAGGGTATCACTGTATTATAAATTGCTCTTTTAAATTGCTATATAAATCTCTTAATTAACAGCAGGTGTAGTTATACCAAACAATTCAATTTAAGGCTATCCTGTTTCTTTTAACAACTAGACTAATGCAACCTTTCTTGCATCTAGAATATTGGGAGAATGTAAAATTTACTGTTAAGGAAATACATTTTTTGCATTTTGTTTCAACGCATCTTGATACACTTCAACGTCATTTTCTAGAAAGATATACGTTGTAGTAGTATTTACAGCGATGTGGCTTTACAAAGTATGGAGAGAACATAATATTTTAATAAGGGCAGCAGTAGGACAAATATGATTTTGAATTTAGAAATTTTCGCATCCCGTCGCCAAGCTGGAAACTGAATGCTTAAGTTTGAGATTTTGTACTCTTGTTACATCACTTGTAGATTAACGCCGATTTTCCCGTAGTCGATCTTGGAACTGAAGTCAATTTATATCAACAAGCTCGGGTCGCCAATCTTTGCTTAGCTAAGTGGAATCTTCCTGGTGGGAGCCATCAATCCATTCCCGTCAAACATATTAGGAGACGCCTAATATGAATCATACCTATTTGTCCAAGTACCTTTAAGGTAAATTTTTGTTTTAAATATCGCGGACTTGCCTTTCTACTAGCATATAGCCCCCCTTCAACTCAACTAATTAAATCGCAGTCAATCGGCTTCTTCCTGTAATAGCTTTGCGAGTTTGAAATAGTACTTAATAATATGCTTTGTACTCTTATGACACCATAAAATTAAATTATATGACAAAACCTCTGTTTCCAATTTCACAGACACAGTAGTCATGAAACTAAACAAGAAGATATAATAATGATAAAGTTTATTTCCAGAAACCATACATTACGTAATCAAGAAAAGCATTGAAGCATGCAACTACTCGATATTTAAAACTAAAGGCAACTTACACATGTCTAAGTTCAAATTCGTCATTAAAAAAACAGTTCCAATTAAACTATAGTTGAAAGATGTAAAAGATGAGTTTAAAAGATAATAGTCGTACATTAAAAAGAACTTTAATAGAAAAATGTATAATGGCTCAATAAAATCGCTTTGCGTCAAACAACTACGGAAGAAGTTTTTTCAAAACCTGCTCCATGATGAGCTGAGTTTGGTGTTTTATAAGAGCATTGCTTTTATTTTCTGAAGAAATTTGTTCTCTTAATGCCCATAACCTTCAGTCGCATTATTAAAACTGAAATTTTGCATAAAATCTTCGGGATGAGGGTATTGTGGAACACCTGTTAAGTCAGGATGAATCCGACCGAGATGGAAATAGTGTAATTATCATGCTGCAATGCTCTTATTATTCAGATGCAACATTTGCTGTTTGTTTCCCTGTGTCTATGTTATTTTGTCGGTGTTTATATTACAGTGGCCTGTTTGGTGTAAGAGAGGCATGCAGCAAGAGGACGACGTACGCTGATTAAGCTGTGCAAACTTTCAATGTTATACGTCTCTGTTGCGAAAATGCCAGGGTAATTTAAATTTGCATCTCCAAACAGCGAATTCTGTGTTGTGCGTTTACAAAGGACACGTGTCCCTTCCGTAATAGAACATGAATAATGTTAATTTTTTAAGGTTCAAAGGTTTCTACGCAGAACGATAATCGCCTATGAGAAGGATATTATTAAGAATTTTACGCAGGAATACGCAGCAACCCAAATTAATTTATTGGCTGGTACTGTGGTTGCTCTAATGGAAATTATATTTGAAAACAACATCCGTATTGGTCCATGCAACAACTGATCAGAGTTTGATTCTTTGGTATAAATATATTTTATTTAGTTGCATAGTTTTAAGACGTTTGAAAGAGTGGTAAAAGAAAGCATCACAGTAAAAGAAAATTGAGGTTTTGTTTAAAAATATAAATGTTATTCAATGCCACGACATTTATTAACACAGCCTGTAAACAGTCGTGGAAGGCAACGGAATACCACCGCGATGCCGTCGAATCTATCCCTAGGATATTTCCACTCCATCCAATAATGGAAATCGCCAACGTGCTGTAGTATTTACATTTTCCACCAGAGCCACTTT
This sequence comes from Agriotes lineatus, assembly GCA_940337035.1. NCBI lineage: Eukaryota > Metazoa > Arthropoda > Insecta > Coleoptera > Elateridae > Agriotes > Agriotes lineatus. The sequence continues at coordinate 67,502 of CALNHX010000138.1, forward strand.
CAATGGAGTGGCAGCACCACAATGTAACAAAAAATAAAAACATAAGACATTTTTGGAAGAATAACAAGAGAAGGATTAAGACGAAAGAATTGGAAAATATAAAAGACAGCTTACAAAAAGTTGCTGAACCAGTAATTGGCTATGAAAACAGAAGACAGAGAAAATGGTTCATTAAAGAAAAAAAGTTAAAATAAGTTTGAGAACTTGGAACAACGTGGGCAACGAGACGAGATTAAGATTAAAATAAAACGAATTAAAGATGGAGAGGGAAGTCCAATACTTTACTAACTTTAGTAAATACTATCTATGAGGAAATGAAACGGAAAGGAAATAGTAAATATACCAAAGAGGAGTCGATATCAGATCTCAAACGGCAAATTTGAAAGAGTGCGGAGATGATAAAGAAGGAAGCTAAATCAATGAGTTTGAAAAAAAGAATATTTGACCTTATAAATATTCTATGACGAGTAGAAGAAATGCCAAATTTGTGACGAAGTAGTATGATAATACAATTTCATAAGAGACAGGAAAAGTCTGTAGCGACTGTAGAAGCATTACTACCGACATCAATACAAAGTCGATAATCGAAAAAGTAGGTGAATATCAATACGGATTTAGGGGATCAACAATCGATGGGACAAATTATAGAAAAAGAACATGGTATGAATATAATATTGGTGACAGCTACTGTTTATATATTATACGCAATCGTTTGATAAGGTTAGGAGAGAGAAACTAATGCAAATAATGAAAGAAGTAGAAATATCCCCTCTCCCTAACTAAGCTAATAAGATTGATCCAAGTAACACACGAGGGCGAGTGAGAAAATAGATGAAAGAGAGTTAGAAGATTTGTGGTGCAGGCAAGGGTAAGGCAAAGGAATGCCCTGTCAGCAGCGGTGTTTAACATCTCGGAGGAAAATGCAGCCGGAATGGTAGATTGTCCTGGAATAATAATAAACACAGAAAGTTAAATAATTGTATTTTCAGATGACGTGGTTATAATTTCCCGAGTACAAGAGAAATTTATTGAAATCTCTAGCCAAGGGGAAACAGAGGCAATACCCGTAGAGTTGAAAATCAATAAAAGCAAGAAAAAATATATGAGACGTAATAGAAGTAAGCAAGAGATGCTTTTAAAATAGATCAGTGTAAGCTTTAGAAAGTGAATGAAGACGTAATCTAAGTTGGTACGATGAAGTAGAGGTGAATAGAAGGGAACGAAAATAAAAGCCGGGAAAGTGAAGGTGAATAATGGAAAACAGTGGAGAGAAGTAGTGAAGGAGGCAAGAATACCCCAAACTATAATAGTGGAAAAAAAGGATTGTGAAGGCTTCGACAGAAGCTATTAAATTCCTACGGGAAGGCAACGCCAAATGATGATACTGATGATGTATTAAATAACATATACATTTGAAACTCTACTCGTCAAAACCGTAACATACACGCGTTTGCTTAATATGCAGCATATTTGCTTTCTGGAGTTCCTTCAGTGACCACGTCTTTCCAATCTACAAGGTTTAAAAAAAAATAATTTTACCTCCAGAGACGTACTGCATTTATCGATTTCGTAAGAGCTTTTGATAATGTAGTATGTAAGCTTAGGGAAATTATAAAACATAATAGATATCCAATACAACTTATTAACTGTTTGGAATAATGGATTTGCATAACGTGGGGTGTAGCATTTTAGTTATACCTTTATATGCATACATACACATCTATATGGATAACGTTCTGCGTAAATGGAAATCTAACAACATCCTAGAAATCAATATGGGTAAAGGGCAATGTATTAATAGCTTACTGTTTACAGTTGATCTTGTCCTATTCAGAGTTCATGTCATCCGCTATCATGAGCATGCAATGGTATATGACTTTTGGATTTCACATAATAGAACGAAACCTATGACCTTTCACCATGAAGATGCAATATAAACCAAAATATACGTTAATAAAGTGAGACACATCTAATCAAATATATTCAAAGCGAAAAAAATGGAGACAACCGCTCTAGAATTGAGCTGAAAGGCAGTGAATGACATCATTCACAGCCCTTCAGAATTTTTTTTTATTCCAAGCAAAATAATAAAATATCCACAAATACCTACCGCGTCAGTGAATTGGAGGTTTGAGGTTACGGTAGGTCCTAGAAATTATGTGGCTGTCAGATAAAAAAAATGAACATTTTAGAATATATCTTATAAAACAAAACCTTTCTGACAGTGTCTTATTTTTCCCTAATCTTTGTTGAATTTTCTTTGGAGATTTCTTAGTTTCAAATTCCTTCAAAGTATGTAATAGTAGCTTTTAGCCTGCCACATTGGTAGCCTTAATCTAAATAAAATGGTTTTGCGCTTTCAATATTGAGCTGTTAATAAATGAGTTACAAAAACATGTTTTCAACGTCTCTAATAAAGAAGCACACCTATAGAAAAATAACGTTTGCTAAATCGAATAATGGTTGAAGAGCGTTCAAAGGTATGTACAAAATAAATAAAAATGTTTCTAATAATACTAAAATAGTGATAGAAACATTTAGTAATGCGAATTGTATTAAATCGCCAAAAATACCGCAGTCGTTTTGATTCCAACCTAGGCTCCAATGCCTAATTCTATTGCTACTCAGACCTTTTAGTCGCTTAGATAGGAACGCTGCCTGGCGTAACAGCTTATCATTGCATTATAAAGGGACGGTGCCGACATCACCGATTGCTAACCGATCAGGCGGTAACTTCAGTATACAATAACCTCTATTGGAAAGTTAACGCTCACATACGAACAGAACACGTTGAACTGACAGTCGCGTTTGAACGGGCAGTGCTCGGACACGTATCGAAGCGAACGCTATCAGTGCAAGCATACGTCCTACTACCACTAAATAACATTATAAATTTAACTGTGCCTGATTTAAATTACTTAGTGAACTACAAACTACACTTGATTTAATTCACATTAGGGCAACAATATGTATGACAACAATAAACGCGACAGCAGCGAAATTTTCTCACCAGACATAAATGACCCAAGGAAAAGATATATATTGGACGCCGCTCAACTGATACCGTTAAATAAATATCACTTACCTTCAAATACAACAATTGTTTACAAATGCAGTAACTGCCAAATAGAAGGCAAAATGCAAACACAAAGATGCAGGTACAGCAACAGGATACGCAACAATCAGTTGCGAAAAGAACGAATATCCCTCCTATATACTTACATGAATGCAAGAACTACCAAGAAGTACTAAAAGACGGCAAACTAATCGTCATAGAAAAATTTTACATATCATGCAAAGGCAACTTCTTAGGTATTAATTTAAACAGTACCCTAGATTTTCGTAAGCTAGCAGAATATTACTACTTACATAGATTTACGTACCACACCTACAAAAATCCGGAAGGAGAGACCCTTTCCGTGGTGCTACGTAGCGTACTGGTCGGCCTCAATGTAGAGGAAACCACAATAGGATTAAAAGATAAAAACCTTCCTAGAATCAAAACCGCCAGATTATATAACAAGAAACACACAATTCCAATATACACAATCGAGTTAAGCAAAAACTAGGAAGCCAAAAAAATATTTTCACTAGACAAACTAAATTACTGCATAATAACCGTAGAGCCCAGGCGGAATTCGCGAGATATACGACAATACGACACTGCTCAAGATACCAATTATATGGACACACTAAAAATTGTTGTAAACTATCACCCCGATGTGTCAAATGCAAAGAAAACTATCTTTACTCTGCAAGAAAACATCTAAAGAAAAACCACACTGTGTAAATTGCGGTGGCGAACACTCCGCCAACTGCAAAGGCTGTATATATTACCAAAACGATACTACAAAAAGATAACAAAAACAGCACTATAAACGAGGACCATGATTCACGCAATAGATGCAAGAACGTCCCCCACACCAACACCATCAACCTTCCATCATTACCCGATCTTTTGAACATAGTAATACATAAAAACTGTACGCTGCCTAACACAAACAGTTTTAACTGAACTCGACTCGGACCAGTTACCAATTCTGATCTCATTTTCGGAATCGCCCCACGAAATCAAGAAATTACCGAGACTTATCAACGGCATAGTAAACTGAGAAATCTTTCAACTCACAGTAGATAATAATATTCACTGTCCCATGCTTCTGCAAACAACAGAAAAAGTAGACAAGGCTATAACCAATTTGGAGGATATATTTAAACATGCTGTACAGGATGCCACTACAGTCCAGCACAATCGAAGAAAACGGTACTACAATCAACTTCCAATAAATATTCTGAAGCTAATACAAGAAATAAACCGGGTTAGGAGAGAATCGCAAAGGGCTCGATTACCACATCAAAAGCAGTTACTGAATCGCATTCTTCGCTGAAGAAAATACGAACTGCAAACTTACAGAATATATACCTACAGAATATACAGTGAAGAGCTACACTATGGTACGTACACTATGGTAGGCCACTAACGAATAATCAAACAAGCTCTTACAATATTATTAAAGTACAACACTACTTATTCCACTGATACAAAAAAAATGAAATGTTTGTCTAATATCTGGAAAGTGTTTGTACAACGACCACTAGCTAAGAAAATTCTGATAGAGAGGAGCGTGAGTAATAATTTTCTAATTACCCCAGAAAAAATAAAATTCATTACCCCGGAGAACTAGTAAATTATATAAAAAGCTGCCCAATAAAAAATCACCTGGGCATGACCTCATCCCTAACATAGTTATTAAGAAGTTTACCAGAAAGGCTGTTTGCTACATTACAGCTACATTCAGTTCTTGTCTTAGGATGGGATGGGTTCCAAGTGAATGGAAAATAGCACATATTGTCATTGTTATGTTTTGTAACCGCTATTTATTAAAGAGCACTAAATAAGCATATAAAGAATACAAATCGAAGCCGATCTGGTGTGTCAACTACTCAACTATTGCAACTGGTCACCTAACCTACTATGGTATAATTTCAAGTACTTATTATTCATACAACTCGTTCATTTTTTTACAAACAAAATACAAATAAGGATTAATGATAGAAATAATAGTGCTTGTATTTTGAAGGTATCTTCCCTTGTCGTGTCGTCTTTTTTTTAGCGTGGCAATAGGACAGTTTCTATTGCGACTTCGCGATCATTTTGCTTAGTCCCGAATTCACGATCACCTGTTTGGAATTCGCGATCACTTTTTTTGGTCACGATAATTTGTTTTTAATTCGCGTTCAGAACATATACCACTCTTGATTCTTTCACTAAAGACTTTTGTATTTGGACCCATACGACCATTAATATTTTCTTTTTCGGTAGTTAAGTTCTCGGACGTCTCTATATGTTCTTCATTTATTTCTTCCCTATATGACTTCAAGTTAACTCGATTTCTCTGATAAAGTTTTCCATTTGTGTCAACAATCTGCTGATAATTGCCTATTTACCGTTCCGGGAGTCCATATTTTAGATATGTCGGGTTTTAGTTGTATTTGTACTTTTTCCCTACATGGAGATCTGGTAAGTTCTTTGTATTTTCATTATAATAATGTTTACGTTGTTGATGGTTTTATTTAATTATTTCTGGAATTCCTTCTATTGGTTTTGGCGTTAGGTTTAATGAAGGTATACCTTGTCTGATCTCTCAGCTCATCAATCGTTGTACTGGACTGGTTATAATTTTATTTGGTGTATTTCTCCAATGTAAAAGCATTCACCATAAGTCTTCTTGTGTTTCGTCATTTTTCTTGATAAGATTTTTCACCATTTTAACTGTTGATTCCGTTTTCCCATTGGTCTGCTGATGATAGAGCGATGATACGTGTTTAACATTGAATCTTTTTGAAAATTTCTCCATTTGTTGATTAACAAAATGTGTACCTTGATCCCGAGATTATAACTTCCGGTACTCCATATCTGCTGAAAGACTCAATCAAGCAGTGCATTTGGAGTAGGATTTTTAGAAAAGTAATCTGAAAATAACCTGAGTAATGATCAACCAATACGAGCACTTTACGTTGTTTTCCTTCGTATTGTACAAAACATATATCCATTGACAGTATTTGCCATGGATAATTAGGAATAGGGCTTGACATCATCGGTAATTTTTGTTGATTGGTGACATGTTTTAGACATACTTGGCATTTTCAATTGTTTTCCATAATTTAAGTAGACATTCCGGGACAGAAAACATGTTTTGCTAACTTAAGAGTAATTACATTCTATTATGGCTAAAGTGTGTTAAAGGTATTAAGATTTTATCCGATTTTGTAATAAAGCCATCATGTAATGAAAGTTCATGTTTATATTTGTGATAAATTTTAATACCATCGGGTACAGCCTTAATCTGCCTTGCCCATCCATAAATATTCAAATATAATCGTCAATCTCTTCTATGAAAAAGTCTGCAGAACAACATAAATACTTAGACTGTTATAAATTACCCTTGAGTCACAACCCTTGAACATTATTATTGTGAATTAGGTGACCAGGCCAGGGAAAATTGCAAAAGTTAATGTCAATTAAAGCCGTCGTATTTGTAGGAGCCATAAAGTTTACGAGGCGAAAACAGGAGGCTATTTTTTCATTTGAGCGCCTCTCCATGACGTTACTATCATTTCTATTGATTCTCATGGCTATTACAGCACAACGCTCGTGAACCATTATTTCTGCATCATATAAATGTATAGCTTGGGACATCATCGCATTTAGGTTGTGTAGCGCCGTTTTGTCGATTTGTAGCGCCCCACGTTTTATGATTCTAGACATAAACTGCGTCTGTGGAACCTGCTTTCTTCGATTTATTGTTTTACAATATGCTGTTTGCGGCCAAATCTGATATTTTCAAACTATGAAAATGAATTTACTACATAAACAGATATTGAAATCGTTTATATTTTGGCTTTTGTTTCATACTGCGTATACAGCAGAAATTAAGACCTTGGGTCGTGAGTGTACCTTACAGCAGTTAATGTTAATACTACTTTGAGATCCTTTCAGTGACAACGAGGCAGATTTTAAATACAGCCACAATCGGGTTATTTAGAGCAGATTTAAATGTTACATGAGGATTATTGGAGTAGGCTCTTAGCAGGCACCCTCAGGAGCCAATTTCAAAGGATAAGACGGAAATAAAATTCCAGAGAACTGCGGATCCACAAGGCTACTTGATACTCTTTGAATCCTGAGTTATAACCTTAGCAATCGTAAAAGCACAATGCCGCTTTAAATTTGTATCAAAGTGTGTAAGTTAAAATCGTTAATGCGCATCCCTGCGAGCGACAATCTTAAAAATCACCTCTATTGATTGCATTAGCATTTTAAAGGCGGGCAACTTTGAACGATGAATTCAGAAGTTCCTAAATACTTTAAGCCATCGGGCTTATATAATTTTGCCCTGAAAATAAATGGCAGGCGATTAAATTCCCTTCAATAAAAGGGCAAAACTTTTGATTGAATTGGAGCCCCAAACATTGAACTTGGCTTTTCATTAAAAAAAATTATGATTTTTCCAACAGTAAATCGTAAGAATTGTGGGTTTTTGCACCGAATTATGGATATTGTTTTACTGGAAAATCTCCGATAATGGCTTCAATTAACATTTGTTTTCTACTTGTGTTTATTGAAATTATATTTTGATTGCGAAAAATTAACATTTTTAGGACATCATAAATGTTAGTGTTTTGCTCTTTGAATTAGCTTTTTCTTGCCATTTTTTCCGTAAACTTAGTGTTGACGTTTCGGCTAGGAATGTATTTTTTAAGGAAATAGTTGTAATAAAAGTTTAAGTAGGTGGTTAATACGCAGCTGCTCTGGAGTATCGGGCCACTGTGGGTGCTTTACGACTGTATATACGAGGTAATTTATTTTTTAGCCTTCAAGCCAAGTTCGGTTGATGTTATTTGTAAACAACATCAAACTTATGGAGTTTGTGAATATGCCTTCTATTGCTGCCACTAGATTTTGTAAAAAATGTATTTCATTTATTTTTTTATAACAATACGAAAAAGAAATTAGCTACAGCAAGTGATTTCGGAGGCTCTTCATCAGGAGAAAAGCAAAAGAGCACGGTAACTCAACGTGTAAACCACGCCAGACGCCCACCGTCACTCAACCGCTCGTTAAAAGAGTTTCACCTCTGGCGTGGGTTACACGTTGAATTACTGTGTTCTTTTGTTTTTCTTCTGATGAAGTTGCTTACAAAAGTGGGCGAAACGTTGCGTTCTTCGACCTCAATAATGACACGGTCCAATCCTGAAAGTAGTTTGTTACGTGTAACCGATGAATTCTAAATAATTTTTGTTTTAGAAGTTCGCTAATATTTTATCGGTAGCGAACTTTTCTGAGAACTCAAAAATAATGTTTCTCTTTTCTTCTCTTCCTCTCTTTGTAGCTCGGTTTTGAGAACAGACTGTATAATATTTATGCCAAATTAGGAAATTGAAACTCAATTGACTTATCAAATACTTCTGTAGCTGCTACCCGTACTATGTGATTATTTATACTTAATGAATTGGTAGCTACCACCAACACTTCATTCAAGCGTATTGGATGACACACAGTAGACTTGATGATTAGTCCTATGTTGGGTTCTTATCAGATTTGTTGTTAACATCGCCACTACAGAGGCATCGACCTCTCCTTTTTGAGAATACTTTAGGCATTATTAAGAACTCACGGTTGCCAAAGCCGAGTGAAACCAGATTTTAAACTTTATGAACACGTGGTATTCCGAGATGCTCTCGCTGTACGGGGACAGCATTTAGGTTTGATGCGACAATTGTAAAAATAAAGCTACGTCACTGATATATTTTTGGTCTTACGGTTTTATTTTGTATGTAGGATCTTTTGAAATGTGTCTTCGTGAGCAGCTGCAGATCTCTTACCTGAAAATAAAAAATGATTTACTTCTTGGGCATTTAACGATGACAAAGTATTAATTGTTTAAATTATACAAGAAGAATTATACATTAAAAGTCAGAGCTATAGATTTTCTTCATCGATGCATCAATGTAAACTATCTTCGCTTTCAATTCAATGATGTAACAACTGAGAAAAATCTGTTACTACTACCGTTACACATTACATGAATACTCAATATTTGCCTTTTGTCACCTAAGGGCATGTGTTACACAATAGTTAGTTATTTTTTTTTTGTTTTGTTTATTGTATCTTCTTGCAATCTGTGTGTACAATAAGCAAGACATATGTTAGTTGGTATAGGACATGACAGAGTAACATGATTGTAATCCAATGATTAACAATTTGTAGTTTCTACATTATACTATATATTATACAAGTGGTTTTGTTAGTGGTTAGTCAAATCTGTGTGGAAGGTCTATCGGTTTGTGTCTTTTAAGTCTATGCATGTTTTCACTATTGTCCAGTAAGTTAAGAGCTAGGGCGTTTGGGTGATGATCTAGTTTACCAAGGTAATTATCACTGTATTTCACTATCACTTCCTTAACGGTGTCAACTTTCAAGTCACTTAGTATGTCTTTATTTCTTACAAAGTATGGTGCATTACACATAGTACGTAGCACTTTGGATTGAAACCTTTCAATGATTTCAATGTTCGAGTTGGCTGTTGTACCCCATAGCTGTATACCATATGACCATATGGGTTTGAAAATCGTTTTGTAGACGAGGAGTTTACTTGTTAAGGATAATTTGGATTTCCTGCCAAGTAGCCAGTAGTGTTTGCTAAACATTATGCCTAGTTTTTTGCGTTTCTTCCATATATGTGGTTTCCAGGTTAGGTGTTTATCGAGATGTAGGCCAAGATATTTCACTTCGTTGACTTGTGTTAGTGGAACGTTGTTTGCATAAACTAGTGGTGTAATGCCTTTGCACTTGGTGAACGTGATATGGAAGGATTTAGTTTCATTGAGTTGAACTCGCCATTGCTTGGTCCATTGGATTATTTGGTCAAGGCTCTGTTGAAGGAGTTGAGCAGCTAGAACTGGATCTTCGTGTCTTGTCATGATGATCTTGTCATCTGCAAAGGTGGCGGTTAGGGTGTGTTGATTGGTTGGGATGTCCGCAGTGTATACTAGGTATAAAATCGGGCCAAGTACACTGCCCTGTGGTACTCCTGAGTTTATTGGGTGAAGATTAGTTTGGTGCTGGCCAAATTTTACTAGAAAGTATCGTTCTTCCAAATATGATCTGAGGATAATGTAAAAGGAGTGAGGTAGAATTTTCTTTAGTTTGTATAGGAGGCCTGTGTGCCACACTTTGTCAAAGGCTTTGGTTTCGTCAAGAAGGGCAGCTGTGCAATATTGTTTCTCCTCGAAAGCCTGATTTATATTATCAACAATCCTATGGACTTGTTGGATTGTAGAGTGCTCTCTCCGAAAGCCGAATTGGTGATCTGGAATTATGTCATTATCTTCTAGAATTGATATTAGTCTGTTTGCTAGGAGTTTTTCCAAGATTTTACCTAGTACAGGGAGTAGACTAATAGGTCTGTAGGAGGTAACTTCATTTGGAGGTTTGCCAGGTTTAAGGATCTGTATTACTTGCGCTACTTTCCACTGCACTGGGAAGTAGCCAAGTCTCAAAACTGCATTGAAGATCATGGTCAGCATCACTAGGCCCTTGCGTGGTAATTCTTTGACTAGTTTCCCAGTAATTTTGTCAAAGCCTGGGGCTTTCTTGGGATTTAAGTTGTACCTGATCATATTTTTAATTTCCTTTACTGTGAAGCAGTCCATAGGCGGAGTTAGTTGATATGGTGTTTCTAAGGACTCTTGTATTCTCTCTTCATCTCCTGGGGGGCTTTGAGTAGGTATAGGTTGGAAGACGCTCTCGAGGTGTTGGGCGAGGAGTTCTGCTTTTTCCGAGTCAGAGCGGGCCCATGTATTGTCTGGTTTTTTCAAGGAGAGAATGGGTTGTCTTTGTACCTTTATTCTCTTTGTTGCTACCCAAAGAGAATAATTTGTGTCGCTTGTAGCACTCAGATTATTGAGATAATCTTGGAAACCTTCGTTTTTTAAGTCTTTGATGAGTGTTTTTAGCTCTGACGTTGCTTGATTGTATCTTCTTTTATCGGATGGATATCTTGTGTTTTGCCATATACGCCTTAGCCGTCTTTTTTCTGCAATTTTTCTTTTAATTACAATGGGACATCCTTCTTGTTGTCTTTTGCTGGTAGTTGTTGGTGTTGCTTCCACAGCAGCTTCTTGGATTATTTTAGTAAAGTTATATATAGCTAGATCAAGGTCTTGATCAGTTTGGAGCGAAATTTTTAAGTCTAAGCGGTTTTGAAGGAGGTTTCTGTAGTGAGTCCAGTCCGTTTTTTTATTGTGGAATCTTGGATCTATTTCTCGTTCCAGAATTGTACTGCTCATGATTGCTATAATTGGCGTATGGTCCGAGGATAGGTCAAGACAAGATGTAATTTTGAGGTAGTTCGGGGCTATTCCTTTGGTTATGAAGAAATCCAAAAGATCAGGTATTTTTGTTGGGTCAGTGGGCCAGTAGGTTTGTTCATAGGTCGATAGATGACCCACTTGTAATTCTTGAACTGCTTGATGTAGCACTCTTCCCCTACCGGGTGGTGAGATTCTGGAACCCCATAGGGTATGCTTGGCATTGAAATCTCCCCCTGATAGAAATCTGTTGCCAAGTGTTTTGAAGTAATCAATGAAACTCTGCTTACTTGCAGCATAGTTAGGAGGACAATATGTGGCTGATATGACTAGAGGACCATTCCAGTCTTCTATCTCAATGGATGTAATAGTTATTTATGCGTCTAGGTCGAAAAGTTAGATTTTTATGTGCGATGCCTACAATTGCTGACCGAGGCGATAGCCGAGGCAAGCAATCAGGCAAGACGGACGAAACGCATTTCTGGACGAAATGCGTTTGTGGAAGAAAAATTAATGGTGTCCAAAAAGTGGCATTCTTCGTACTTAAATGCGTTCGCAAACTCACATTTTGGAAGGAGGTCGACAGGAAAATATTATTATTGACTTCTGTTCGTTATAACTTTTCTTAATAACTTTCCGTGTGTAAATTCAGAGTAGGGTTATTTTTCAGTTTATACGTATATCTTTTTTGGTAATTTTTTGGAAGTCCTAATTTTATTGCGAAAGTTGTAGGACGTGTTAGTTCGGTGCTTCCTTTACTCACGCATTATCGGCGTATATTAAAAAAAATCGTCAATAGTCTGCTCCAGATTTGGTTTTATTGGTTTCGTGAACTGCTGCTCCCGTTTGATTAATTCAGGATTTTATAGTATGTGGAAGTAAAATATCTCTTTGCCGCCTATAAACTCAGGTATGAAATTGTTGTGTTTACTTTCACGTGCTCCAGCGGTCAGTCAATTTTATTTTCAGGTCGGTGTTTTGTATCAGTATATTCTTCATGTTGGTCACTAGCTTTTGTTGTGTTGTCTTGTGATCACAGTAAGTACATTTATGTAAATTTTGCGTCAGATTATACAGCTCTGAACCATATTATTGAGTTTATGAGTTTTTGTCACTTTTGTGGGTATATTTTTTGTGTTAAAGTCTCATTGGCGTCCTTTGTAATTTTATTTGATTTAAACTGTTGCAAAAAAATTACGCCGGCTCTAGTGAACTAGTTGTCAGGATAATTTTAAATTAAGTGAAAATTCTTCTATCGTATTGTTGACCAAATAATTCCTCTTCAAAAAGGAACAATATAAGTAATTTAAATAGTAGTTTACTAACAAATATGATATTTAAATGAATTTGATACTAAAATGGCTTTCACATTGTGACATTGAATAATTTGTTGCAGAATTTTAAACTATGATACAAATTGAAAGCGCAACATTAAAAGGACAGGGTTCGTGACCTTTATATGGTAATAGTAGATATATTGTATTTTTACTACAGACTGTTTGCGCCAAGGGCCATCCCTTGCCATAAACGTCATAATCCACATAATCGTAAAGTTTAGCAGTCTAGGAAATAAAACGTGTCACATCTTTGGCCTAAATGGGGTCTTCCCTTACTACTTGATGCTATTATAAATATATATAGGACAAAGGCGCATCACATCATTTTTTCTTGCATCACCGGTGGAAGAAAACATTGATGGTAAAGTTACTGCAGTGTATTATATGTATATTCTGTAGAGAAATTTTAATATTTTTCTGAGAACTTGATATTTTTTAAATTATGTGCTACTGTACCGCATAAATTTTCATTTCATTTATTTGTGTTGAATCCTGTTCGGTTATTAGGACGATAGTTCTTACCTACTGGTCACATCAATCCATCTAATGCTACTCTCTAACAACTACATTTTATTACCTATTGACAAATACATGAAATGCCCCATTAAAGATTAAAACAAACGTTGCAATATTTTTTTTTAATTCCATATCATTATGATGACATTTCAGTTGTTATATATATTTAGAAATGACAGTTATTTTCACACTACTGCAAAAATATGCCATATTTGCGCATTGGACCATGCTGCTGCACCACTAGATATTTGGATATTTTTAATGTTTGAATACTGACAGTAAAATTACTTAGACTATGAAAATAAAGAAGGAGAGTACATTAAGATATTTATCGAACTTAAAAGAATTTTCTGTGTAATACGATTCAAATTTCGTTTTAACTTCGTACATAAATAGCTTCTCTTTTACAGTAATGGCTCATGAAGTACTTTATGTACGCTCTTCTAGTGACTAAACACAACTATTATTCACAACTGGGTAACAGGTTTCACTCTACACTAAACCCATATAGTATAGTATACGTTAAAAGATCGGTAAGTGCCCGAGAAGAACTTAAAAAACGACTTCCGAAGGGCCGAGGTTTTATTGAGTCCAATAAGGCACTTAACAATCGAGTCTTGTATAAGACTTTTCGCTCTATCAAGTTATAAAAATAAAAATACCGTTGAATATTACAAATATTGTTAGCCTAAATAGAGTGCGGGATTGCTATTTCTGTAGTAACCAAATACAAAACAATTTCTACTAGTACTGTTATATTCATAACGAACTTGTTATTTTGTTATCATTCCAACCAACACGAATACGGAAAGTCATACATAACAAACTCGAAAACAAGTAACCATAGGTTGGTAACGCAAAAAACAACTAACAATTTCCATCGATTCAATGGTGATTTGATATTTTATTTTTGTTACGTATTTAACAGACTCCCGCAAGGTAAATGAGGTTACAGATTCTACACACATACATACAATTTAACAGACTCTCCATTCAATTCAGTTTATAGCGTTTTGAATATATTATTGTTTAACCGCAGCAGGTGCCTTAATTGAAAATTTGATTATAAATAATTTAATGAGAGTTCTACTTTAAACAGAATTATTTAATTTCCAGTAGAAATACTGAATCTTTTGTTAATCTTTCCAGTTTTATTGTGTAAAACGCGTTATTGCAGAATTCCTACAATTAATAAAAACTTTCCATTGTTCCAGAAACTAAATTTAAGAATGTCTTTGTTCCAACAATTCTAAAGCATTACTGAGATTTGTTAATATAGTATCATGTGATTAAAGATAAGTTTCATCAAAGAGGGCCAGCTTAATTTGTGCCATACAGCTTTTCAGACAAGCCCCTAATTTTGTACATTTTAATTAATGATTTTTTAAAAATAAATAATGTCATTTTACACAGCAACATCCTTTATTTTATTGTACTCTATTAAACATTAAGAATAAACCATTCCAACAACAAAAATTGCGATGGTTTGCAAGTGCACCACCTTGGCTCTTTGTACAATGGAGGATAATTTGTGTGTTAATTAGTTATATTTAATATATTTTCGGGATTATTTATAGATTTGTTCGATAAGAGAAGTATACGGCTGATTGTTTATTGAACTTTAACCTAATTGAAAACCCTTAGATAATAGCGGTCGTGGATCACCTTTCGTTTCTAACTTTTCTGGAGCGAGTTAATCACTGCGCGGAATTTTTAAATTAAATTATTGTACATTGTGCATTTCTGAACGGCAATTTCGATTTTGATTGCTTAAAATTTGTAATATTATTAGCTGTTATATGTATAACGAAAATCATATTTAAACATCACTATAAATATTGACATTATTTGCATAGTTGTTATAATCATCCTTTTATTTATCGTATGAAAATCTAAAATAAATTATAATGTATAAACACAGCCAAATATATCACTTTGAAACAAATAACGTATTAAAGAGGCCATGACACTGAGTGGCAAAATAACGTCTTATTATTCAATATTAAACCTCTGCCACGATTAGCTTTTGTTTTTGCCATTTGTTGAATAACATTACAGCAAAAGCTGTTCCAGCAATAGTGCAGTCATTAGATACATAATAATAGTGTTTTGGTGCAAAAGGTTGCGGAGTTTTGAAACTTGGCAGAAGTGCAGACTTGAAGGTCTTTAACATGCACCTAAGTTTGCGACCTCATGCGACCGCCGCTAGCGCCACCATCTTGAAAAAATGGAGGCCAAAATAAGTTTTTGCCATATAACTCGGTTCCTGTAAGTTTTAGAAAAAAAAAATCGATAAAAAGTTGAAGAGGATCAAATTTGCTACAACATTTTTTCTATACATGTTTTTGACAGACTAATATTTTCCGAGTTTGTATGCTACTTTTTACCAATTATATCCAAACTAGTCTACCTAAAGTAGTCTAATCTATTATATAACTGTTTATACAGTGATATATGCACTTTTTCTGCTGTCTGTATATGATTGGTGGTACTATTAAAGGTAATTACTTGGTAGAGTAATACCAGGATAACTTATTTATATGAGAATCAACATATGGAAGCGTGGAAGCTTTGTTGATCTAAAAAGTAGGCGGGATCAGCCGAATAAAACTGGCTGTCCCGACAATGCCTTCCAGTGAAATGTAATTATTTGTGTGTTGACAAACTTAAAAAAGCTTAAGTGTGTTCTCAACTATAGATGTGTGAAGTCGACATGTGACCGAGCATTTAGTTAATAACAGTGTTTCTATATATTTTGCACCGTGGGTAAATACGAAAAGCGCCGAAAGATATCGACGCTTCAGAGCACATGTGTCCAGTAATGTAATTTTTTATGAAGCGATGATTCCACCTGTTTCGCAAGAAAAATTCTTGTCGAGCGATACTAATAAAAGGAATTTAATTTCCATGTTAATTGCGAAGTTTGAAGAACAAAATTACACAGCAAAGCAAGCAGTAGAAGATGCGGATGTGCCCATCATTCGGACAGCCATCGACATGTCACCGTCTTTTACTCGTGTTTTCGTTGTGGGAGAAGATATAGATTTGTTGGTTCTTCTAACTGCAAAGGCGAGATATCAGGAAAACATTTTATTGCTAAAACCATCGCGAGGGAAAGTTGCGGAAACGCTGTATTCGACGAGGAGCATGAAATACAAGGAAACTGTTGCGAAAAACATTTTGTTTTTACATGAAATCAGTGGTTGTGACACAACCTCTTCCCTTTTTAACCAAGGGAAATTAAAGTTCCTCAGTCTCATGGATACAAACGACTCGTTGCTTGAGACTGTAGTAATCTTCCAAGAACTCGAAGCAAATGTTGATGCTCTCGCTGCAGCTGGTGAAGCGTTTTTATTGGCACTGTATGGCGGATCGTTTGAAAAGGACACATTGGATTCGCTTCGCTACCAGCATTTTACGAAGTCTGTGTCCAAGAAAAATGTAATCTCGCGTCCCTGCCACCTACAAGAGATGCTGCAATACAGCATTGTCTGCGAGTGCATCACCAAGTTGCGATGTGGTGTGGCAGAGAAAAAAATCCAGAGCAATATGGCTGGCAGAAAACGAGGAACGGGCTTGATGCTGTTCGGGCTACGTCAGAAGCAGCCCCAACGCCATTTTAAGATCAATCCTTTATCTAATAGACGTGTCTGTCCGGGACGCTGTTTTGTCTGTCTGGGACGCTGTTTCATCACCCAAACCGTGAGAGATAGAGAAAAAAGTTATTAAAGTTATATGTTTGGAATGGTCATGTCAGGTCAGGAACCGAATTTCAGTCTAACACTGATTATTTACTTAATTATCCTAATCCTAACATTTTAGGTTAGATTCTAGGCAAATTTTATCAAGGCGAATGCGACTGGTAGTTTGCTACCAACAATGACGTCATATACGTACGTGTGGTGAATACGCGTTCTATTTGCAAAACGGTCTTTTTTGTTTTATTAAATGAGACATTTGTCTCACTGGACCGCTAGTATTACGTAAATGTAGAAAGGCTGTGCAGGAGCGTGTGGATGTCGTAAAACAGGTTTAAAATGCTCACTACTGTGTCTATATTGCAACGGGAGAACATATGAAAACATTCCTGATTTGGTAGTGGATTCCGATCCTAAAGATCCAAACGAGTCTGATGACGACTTTGATTCGATGGAGTGGGTGTTGGAGGAGACGGAAGACAAGCATGATTTGGCAGATAGCGCATATAATAAATCAGGCGCATCTCATAATACAAATCGGCAGAAACCAATCTTGTAAGTTTGAGGTGTAGATTAAACCTACTAGGCATACCACATTTAAAAAAAAAACTCGCCGCTCAACTCTACCTCCTGGGTGGTGTGCAAACAAGTTGATAGCTTATGTTATTATTACATTACAGCAGTAAACTGCTTTAGGTAGGCTAATTTATACATAATTGGTAGAAAGTACCAGATACGAGATTTTTAAACATTTTCCCTATTGTTCGGCCCTGTAACCCGGAAAGTATTAGTCTGACAAAAAAATTATAGAAACGATTTTCTAGCAAATGTTATTCTTTTAAAATTTTCACTTATAATACCATGAGTAGTCAAAGTTATGTCGACTATTTTTGCGGTGGTGTCACGAATGTCCATTGCGCTTTGGTACGATTAGGACGAGTGCGATAGCACGAGTCCTAATCCCAAGCGCAATTGACATGAGTAGTGATACTACCGCAAAAATAATCTACTTAACTTTGACTAAGAATGGTATTCGAGGGACTATTTAATGAACCAAACTACCTTTTCAAATTAGTTTGCAGTAAATCTAGCAACAAACTACGCAATTTCTATAGTAACAGAACACTAATATTGACTTTTTCTAATAAAAATCGTATTTGTTAAAAATAGTCACTTGAATACCTTCTAGGAAGATATATCCGCTGGTATTTTTTTGATTAGTCAAGAAACGTCAGAATTCTGGATTTTCATTGGTCACTTTTTGACAGATGACAGGTGAATTGAATAGTCAAGGCAATTTTTTTCGTAAAACAAAGAATTCTGCAATTCAATACTCCGCAATCTTTTGCAACCAAAAAAGTATCTAATGACTAGACTACAAATAAATATTGTTATATCAAAGCGAGCGGAAAATAACAACGGCTAATGAAATGGTAATCTTCGTTACAAGACCGGAAAGTAGTGTTTTGCAGGTCGAACCAAGTACTTGGCGAGCCACAGGCGAGCCCTGGAATCCACTTGGTTCGACCTGCAAAACACTGTCATGTCATGTACCGTACGACATCCGAGTTCATACTTTCGAACTTGCGAATTCACTTTCGAGAACTCAAAAAAATTATTGACTTATCTAAACAATAGCACAAACTTGTTTCCATAGTGACGAAGGCGGCAAAAGCTTTTACCGATCTTGACCGCCAAAACGAGACTTTCTGGCAAAAACAATCAAAAACATCCAGGATTGCCTCATTGTATGATTGCTAAAACGTTATTTGTAGTTACATGGTTACCGTGAGTTTGAGTGAGACATAATTTGACAAATCCCTTGGGAGTTATGAGTAGCTTTTCAAATTTTGTTTCTATGACGAAAATGTATATCACGTTGCTGGTAAATAATGCATATCTATGCATTAAGGGAGACATGAATATGTTTCTTTTCCTGACGTTGACATGTGTTACAGACCGAGGGCCTCTGGCCCGAATCTGTAAGTCAGCCGAAGGTAAAGAACATGAATATCTCCCGTGGTGCATATAATATTTTATTTACTGGTATATTAGTAAGAATAGCATGAAATTTCAAAATGTCATAACATTTAAAATTAGAATGAATGTAAGTAACATCAGGAATGTATGGTTGCTAAAACGTTATTTGTAATTGCATGGTTACCAAAAGTTTAAGGGAGAAATAATTTGACAAATCCTTTTGGAGTTATGAGTAGCTTTTCAAATTTTGTTTCTATGACGAAAATGTATATCACGTTGCTGGTAAATAATGCATATCTATGCATTAAGGGAGACATGAATATGTTTCTTTTCCTGAGGTTGAATGTGTTACAGACCAAGGGCTCTGGACCGAGGTCTGTAAGTCAACCGAAGGTAAAGAACATGAATATCTCCCGTGGTGCATATAATATTTTATTTACTGGTATATTAGTAAGAATAGCATGAAATTTCAAAATTTCATAATGATATTTAAAATTAGAATGAATGTAAGTAACATCAGGAATGTATGGTTGCTAAAACGTTATTTGTAGTTGCATGGTTACCAAGAGTTTAAGGGAGAAATAATTTGACAAGTCCCTTGGGAGTTATGAGTAGCTTTTCATATTTTGTTTCTATGTCGAAAATGTATATCACGTTGCTGGAAAATAATGCATATTTATGCATTAAGGGAGATATGAATATGTTTTTTTTTTCCTGAGGTTTACATGTGTTACAGACCGAGGGCCTCTGGCCATTTTTATGTCGTTGACAACTTATCATTTGACAAACAAAGTCAGTTCTAAAATAAAGTCGTTTCTGTTGAAATGTCCGCGGAAGTCTTGTAAATCCCGTACCTTTGTTTTGATTATCGCGAGCGAGCCTATTCTTTCAGCTTCCGAACCCCTTTCCTCTCACTGAGCTAAATCTAGCACATTTTACGGCTTCTCACAGGTCATACTCGGACTTTTTCTCGTAGCTATTTGATTTTTCTAATACTCGAACCTCATTTCGAACTAGTATATTACGAGAAAATGGTTGCAACATTTCCTTACAGAAAACAAAAGTCTATTATCATTATTACTACAAATGCTCACAGGGCATCAACTACTATGGCAATTAGTTGCGAAATCTATTTCCCAAAGTAAATAAATTCGAAAGGTGAAATATCTTTCTCAAAGGTTTTTTCATCGAAATACGGTTATATGAAGCCGATGTAATAACGTCAATCCGTCTTCATATAAACATTATTTGAAATCATAGCTTTTGTTCGTGGCAATACCTTTTTCAGTTTTACGATTACATAGACCTAATAGTGTTTTATACTCTGTATGTTTGTTGTTAGTAAGTGCCCGCATCATTACAAGTCCTTTCCTTTTGAAATTATAAATCTTGATTTTATTGCAAGGTAAGTACAGTGCTCTTTCCTTTTACCAATGTTAAAGGAAAACATTGATTAACTATTTCTCTTTGTAGCAAGTAGGACCATAACGCTTGGAAACACAAAATAACGAAGTCAGCATAAGGATTTTTGAACACAACATGTTTTCGTCTTTTTCTACCATATCATGCATTATTAACATAGCAAAGATGAGTGCCTTTTGTAAGAATCGTATATATATTCTACCTTATTTTTACATCATTCTGTTTTATTTGTTATTTGCAGCTCTATTTTATACATTTTGCAGGCATTCCTTCGGTAAGTACTGAATCTTTTGTTTGAATAGCTTCATTGATTGTTACTATAGAAATGATTCACTGGGGATTTTCATTTGGCGTTCTATGGAAAACTAACTAATTAAAAAAATATCCTTTATCTAACAGACGTGTCTGTCCGGGACGCTGATCTGTTCGGGACGCTGTTTTGTCTGTCTGGGACGCTGTTTCGGCAGCCAAACCGTAAGAGATAGAGAAAAAAGTTATTAAAGTTATATGTTTGGAATGGTCATGTCAGGTCAGGAACCGAATTTCAGTCTCTAACACTAATTATTATCTTAATTATCCTAATCCTAACTTTTTAGGTTAGATTCTAGGCAAATTTTATCAAGGCGAATGCGACTGGTAGTTTGCTACCAACAATGACGTCATATACGTACGTGTGGTGAATACGCGTTCTATTTGCAAAACGGTCTTTTTTGTTTTATTAAATGAGACATTTGTCTCACTGGACTGCTAGTTGAAATTTAGACTATCACAACCAAATAGCCCAAATTCTACTATGTACATGTATTTCGGCGACTATTCAATTCACCTGTCATCTGCCAAAAAGTGACCAATGAAAATCCAGAATTTGACGTTTCTTGACCAATCAAAAAAATATCAGCGGATATATCTTCCTAGAAGGTTTTCAAGTGAATATTTTAATCAAATGTAATTTTTATTAGAAGTCAATATTACTGTTCTGTTATTATAAAAATTGCGCAGTTTGTTGCTAGATTTACTGAAAACTAATTTGAAAAAGCAGTTTGGTTCATTGAATAGTCCCTCAAATGCCATTCTTAGTCACAGTTAAGTATAATATTTTTGTAGTTGGATCACTACTCATGTCCATTGCGCTTAGGTTCGATTAAGACGAGTGCTCTAGCGCTAAGCGCAATGGACATTCGTGATACCACAGCAAAAATATTCGACATAACTTTGACTACTCATGGTATTATAAGTGATTATTTCCTTCATATCCATAATAATGCGTAATCACTATGGTTTCTGTCAGTCTAATAATGACAAAAATTCAAACGTCAAAATTTAACCGCGGTTAAATTTGTGTCAAAATTTAATCGCTTGTGCATACTTTTAACATGATCATTAAAAGTGCTTCACCAACTGATTTTTATCTATTTATTCAGGAAATAATCACGCCGAACATCTCGCGTGCATGTAAACTAGCCTGAATAAATTTTGACGATTTTCTGCAAGAATGTTTTGCTCTTAAGAAATATATCTCGTAAATTTTCCGCCCCAAAATCCCTCGTGCTACACACTCGGGATTTTTATTGGGCGGCAAATTTACTTGACAAATTTCTTAGCAAAACATTCTGACAGAAAACGTCAAAATTTAATCGGCTATTTTAATGCACTTGGGATATTACTGTTGACTATTGTTACTGGCGTTTTATATTATCACTCTATCGCGAAAGCCGACATACTGGCCCTCAGATCTTAACAACGTACCTGACCTGATCGACTGCTTTATAGTCAAAAATATGTCGCCTAACTACATGCAGGTAGACGAATGCCACGACTTACTTTCTGATCATTCAGCTACAACGTTAACCTTGAGTCAAAACATAATAGAGAAAGAAAATTATCTTACACTATCAATAGTAATATAACTAGGGCGACACATACTTACCGATAATTTTGCACACGCCAAGGGTCGAGTGCTGGTTGCAATGAAAACTGTCCCGAGGGTTTGCCCGAGGGCAGTTTTCTAAGGGCAGGTTGAATATCTCTAAAATGGGTTTCTTTTGTTTTCTTTCCTATTTTTTTATTAACTTCTATGTTAAATAGAACACCCGGTATATTATTACATTATTTAATTCAGCTTAAAGTTTTAGAGAAAATTTGTCTCTTCAACTAATGCTCTATACTGTACGGTTTCTGTAGAATTTGTAATTTTTGAAAAATGCTGACTAATGCTTAAAAATTAAAAATCAAAGTTTTTAGCTAATTATATGATCACTGTAAAAGGAAGTTGTGTGTGTATCACACTAAACTTTTTAATTGTTTAAAGCTTGCCTAATCTATGTTTATTAGATTATTACACACAACTGTGACATTACTGATGTCCAAGGAGAACCATGCATT
Organism: Agriotes lineatus; assembly: GCA_940337035.1. Classification (NCBI taxonomy): domain Eukaryota; kingdom Metazoa; phylum Arthropoda; class Insecta; order Coleoptera; family Elateridae; genus Agriotes; species Agriotes lineatus. The sequence continues at coordinate 90,210 of CALNHX010000138.1, forward strand.
TTTTGAAAATCGACCAATTCCGAACTGATTACCTGATAAGCGCGGTAGGGGTGATTATCAAGCGATAAGCTCCCTAGTGCTGATTTTCGACCCCGTAGATGGTGTTATAATTAGAAATAGACATGTAAGAAATAAGCATTTAAGAGTTTTTTTGGCATTATTAGATCAATTTTAAATTATAATTCGTATACGAGTTTTGTGTAATAATCTTCAAATTATATACGCGGGCAACACAATTACAGGATAATTTTTCCGGTGCCAAGATTCATCGGCTGGTTGTCTTTAGAGAACTGACCTTGGCCAAGACCTCGGGACAGTTTTCATTGCAACCAGCACTCGACCATTGGCGTGTGCAAAATTATCGGTAAGTATGTCTCGCCCTTGTTATATTACTATTGATAGTGTAGGATAATTTTCTTTCTCTATTATGTTTTCACTCAAGGTTAACGTTATAGCTGAATGATCAGAAAGTAAGTCGTGGCATTCGTCTACCTGCATGTAGTTAGGCGACCTATTTTTGACTATAAAGCAGTCGACCAGGTCAGGTACGTTGTTAAGATCTGAGAGCCGGTAGAGATAAATAATAAAAAATACCTCTATGTTTGTTGGTTGCTTTTAGTAGTTCCATACCTTTAGTAGTAATTATTCTGGACCCCCAGTAGGTATGTTTTGCATTATAATCACCGCCAATAACCAATCTTCTGCCTAGATGATTAAATAGATGATTGTATTAATAAGATTTTGCTTTATCCAATTTACATGTTCTAAAAAATCTCCTCATTTAGACAACTATAAAAAAAACATTTGCAGGATATTTGTAACTGTAATTCAATAACACGCCTATACGGCTAATACAAAAATTTATTTTTAGATAAAGTTAAAGCAAATTATGTGCGTTCTGGCCATAATACTATTTAGTTAGCTAAAACTAACACACTCTAAAAAAATTTCATTGAAATCTTACTTAATTTCCGACAAATTTTACTTTTTGGATTTTGACAATTTCAAAAAACGCCATTTTCTAAATAAGTATAAATCACTCGGTATATATGATAAAGGTTGAATAGGTTTTTAGACAAGCACACATTATTGACGTAGAAAGTTTTTTTGAAAAATCAAAAATACAGATTTTTCCCATATGATGCCAACTTTTTGACGGTCACTGTATTTTTTGCTGTTTATCGTTTTCTCATATTTTTTGTCTGTCTCTGGAGAGACCCGCAATTTGTTCCTGTTTAATCCACTACAAATTTATCGATCTAGTTGATTCCTTATTAACTCGTCATTCTAAATAAATCCTAAATAAGGATTTATTATAGTTTCCTAGATGTTAATTGTTTACTCTTTTTAACTCTTTATTTCCTTAGTAGGCCAGTCAAATAAGAATATTTTGAGGAATTAATTCCCAGTAAGCTGGAAATCATTTCAATACCTTCATTTGGTAGAGAATAAAATTTCACGTTATATAGATATCTCATAAAGTTCATTCTGCGGGGTGAAGAACATTTCAATGCAAATTGCTAAGATATACATAATCAGAAAACTTGAACTGCCAAACCACTCGATGAAGAAGGAACCCACCATCAATTACAATGGCACTACCTGCAAGGTTTGGTGGACCAGCCACTGGCGAAAACAAATCGTAGAACACATATTTCTTTGTTCTCTGAATGTCATTCTTTGGCAGTGGTCTATTATGATAAGTTTTTTCGGACTTTTTCCACTGTCTAGGGTGTAAATTACACAACTTTTCGGGAGTTTTGTTCTACTCCCATTTTTAGGGGTTCCTGGTTAGTCCAGAGAAGGGCTGATACTGTACGTTTTTCTACGTAAATTTGTGCCTCCCCCGGGGTTTGAACCCGGGACCGCTGATCGCTGTGATTACTACTATGCCACTCTAACCACTAGGCCACCAGGGCGGTTATATATTTTAGTTGTAAACTCTTACCGCTATATGCGCAGTAGACTATTTTTGTAATGCTCTGAGCAGTAGTGGCAACCAAATGGGCTTTAGTTCTACGCTTGCGTGGCTAATTGGTTCTACTGGCAGCTCTATGTATGTAGCTTCTATCAGCTTGCTTCGGAATATGTTTTCCTCTTTATCTGCAATTGATGCGTTATCCCATTGTATGTGGAGGTCTTCGTTCCAGACGTGTTCTGCGATCTTGGATTTGATGGTTTCGTCCATTCTAACATTTTTGCGGTGTTCCGATAATCTCACTCGTAGGGGTCGTTGTGTTTCCCCTATGTATTGTCTTACACACTCGCACGGTACGCTGTAGATACAGTTCTTTGAACTCTGATCTTCGTTCTGAGGCTTGGTATGCGTCATCATGCCTCTTAGAGTTGTTGTGGAGTTGAAGGCAGTTCTTATATTGAATCTGTTTCCGATTCTTCTCAGTTTGTCGGAAGCTCCTCGGATGTATGGTATTACGGCCGTGGTTGTTGGCTCCGTTTTTCCATCCCCTGTCAGTGTTGTATTTCTGTCCATTTCTTTTAGCGTTTGGTTTAGAGTTCTTTTTGGAAGTCTTCCAATTGCACGGAATTTTCCATGGTGGTAGGGATTGTGGCAACCCAAGTCACCAGAGTACTGTCCGTTATGTCTCGTCCATGTGACAGCCCACCTTGGGCTTTCAGATACCTCATGACGACCAGCTCAATCATCTGATCAGTGAATACACCAGACCAAAACTTGTCAGACCTTCCTTTGTCATATTCATCAGGCGAGAGCTTTTGTTCCAAATCCAACATGTACTGGAGGTACAATTGGCATGACTTAACATACAAGAAGTGACCGCTCGAGTGGAAGTAAGGCCATATCCGTTGCACCGACTGTAGATGTAATTGCCAATTGCCAGTTCGCTCAGCCTCTATGAACTGCTTGACAATGGACACCATGCGGAAATACTGCACCCACAGCTTTGCGTAGAAAATTTTCCGGTTTCTAACTTTTGATTTCGGCTATACTACTGAACCAAATTTGAAGATTTATATACTCATTCTACTCAGAATTTAACCGTCTTTAATATTGAATGGGATGTCATTTTCCGTCCGACGCACTGTTTTCGAGCTACAAGCAAAACACTGAAAAAAGTGCAAAAATTTACATTTTTTGGGCTCCCATAAGTTAAGCTCACCTCCTGGGATGGTGCAAACTCAGATTACACTTATTTAGGACCAAATGAAGGTATTGAAACCATTCCTAAAAACTGTTTTTTTTATATAATTTGACTGGCCTATAGAATGATTTGTATTTTTCATTTTAAGCAAAATATGAATACAGTTTTGATAATTTTGATTATGGTTAAGTATACAGGGTGTTCCGAAAAATCGTTTACAAATTTTCAGGGATTGGAGAGGAAGACAAGTGAAGCAATTTTCGCTATGCAACATATGGTCGTAAACGTCTCCTTGTTATTGAAAAAAAATGATTTATTACAGATTGCCTTTTATTGTAAGTTACAAAAGTAAAAACAACAAAATGGTACGTAACAACCATCATTCATAATAATTGCTCTACCTGTCGACCTACAACACCGTTGCAATCGTAGCAGCGACGCACCATGTTAGCTCGAACTCTGGGCAAAATTCCTGGAATTTCCCGGATCCTTCCACAGGCATCAATAATTCGGGCTACCAAGTCCTCCTGTGTGTTCACTGGAGTCGCGTGATGGAAAGATTTTGAGTTACGAAGAGAAATGTATCCTTAAAAGAAAAGCTCGAGTGTTTTTTGGCAAGATAAATTAACTACATAATACTCGAAATGTCCCGAAAAATCGTTTACAAATTTTCAGGGATTGGAGAGGAAGGCAAGTGAAGTAATTTTTGCTACGCAACATATGGTCGGAAACGTCTCCTTGGTATTAAAAAAAGTGATTTATTGCATATCTCTTGTTATTGTACCTTACAACGATAATTGATAACATGGATAAAACAGGCATAAACTTGCATAGTTTAATCTGCTGTTGGGTGTTTTGCTGCTTGTTGATCGTCGCCAAAGTTACTACAATTCGTGTTAAGTTGCTATAGGTACCGTAGTAAAAATGGGAGACCAGTTCACGTTTGCAGAATTCGCTGACATGCATCTGGTGTATGAAGAAACCGGTGGCAATGGGAGGGCAGAGGAGAGGTTGTATCGTGAGAGGTTTCCAACAAGGCGTCATCCTTCGCACCCTACATTTTCTGCCGTTGATCGCCGGTTGCGTGAAACCGGATCAGTTAAGGTCAGAAAAGAGGCGTCAGGAGCAAGGAGACGTGTGCGAACACAATCTTTTGAAGATGAGGTGCTCCAGCGATTTGAGGACAATCCCTCCACCAGCACACGCGCAGTTGCCCATGCAATGGGTGTTCAGCATGTTCGTGTATGGGACGTGCTTCACGAGCAAGGGTTGTACCCGTTCCACAACCAGAAAGTCCAGCCACTTCTGCCAAACGACTACGAACCCAGAATGGAGTACTGCGAATGATTCTTAGAGCGTTGCAATACGGACCCACAATTCCCATCGCGCATCCTGTTTACCGATGAGGCCACCTTCACGAGGGATGGGATTTTCAACATTAAAAACAACCACGTCTGGAGTGACGACAATCCGCATGCAAATCTGTCGAGAGGCCATCAACAACGATTCAGCATCAACATTTGGGCCGGCATTGTCGAAGATTGTTTGGTGGGCCCTTACATGTTACCACCTCGATTGAATGGCGAAATGTATGTAACCTTCCTCCAAGAAGTTTTGGTGGAGTTATTAAAAGACGTGCCCCTAGCAGTCAGGCAGGGTATGTGGTTTCAACATGATGGGGCCCCCGCTCATTTCAGTCATGCTGTACGCCAACATCTGGATCTGACATATGGTAATCATTGGATAGGCAGAGGCGGGACCGTCAATTGGCCAGCACGTTCCCCTGATTTAACGCCGCTGGATTTCTTCCTATGGGGACATTTAAAATGCTTAGTGTACGCGACTCCAGTGAACACACAAGAGGACTTGGTAGCCCGAATTATTGATGCCTGTGGAAGGATCCGGGAAACTCCAGGAATTTTGCCCAGAGTTCGAGCTAACATGGTGCGTCGCTGCTACGCTTGCAACGGTGTTGTAGGTCGACAGTTCGAGCAATTATTATAAATGATGGTTGTTAAGTACCATTTTGTTGTTTTTACTTTTGTAACTTACAATAAAAGGCAATATGTAATAAATCATTTTTTTTCAATAACAAGGAGACGTTTACGACCATATGTTGCATAGCGAAAATTGCTTCACTTGTCTTCCTCTCCAATCCCTGAAAATTTGTAAACGATTTTTCGGAACACCCTGTATTACCTTGCCGTTCCCGGTTCTTATTTAAATTATGCATCTTAATAATAAAATTAAAACATTATTTATTATATTTTAGCAAAACCCTATAGTTAGCTGTTCCTATTTAGTTAGTAAAATAATTATTTGAAAATATCAGGTGACCTACTCTTCATTTCTTAGCTTATGTGTAAGTTACATAGGTTAAGTAATTCGGCTGTATTTGCAAATCAAGTTAACCGAATTATGTTTATGAATATACAGGCAGTACTGTAAATGTGTGTAGTATTACTATACATGGTGTTTCTTAATTAGATTGTTGCGTGATGTTGTTTTTCGTGATAAATAAGAGCATAAAAAAGTCGATCACCGTTGTTCCGTCTCAGATATGTGGTGTTCTTATAAAATGGCGTTAAAATTGAACCACTTAATTTGCAGTATGTTTACATAAAATATCATACAAAAAATTTTATCATAAAATTTAATAACGGAATCTGCATGCAGATAATAATTACACAATATTTTAATTCTTAAAATACATTAAACGAGCTTAAATAAAATTGCACAATGTAGGAGTCAAACTACAATAATTAAATTAATTTAACAAAATTCGACAAATTAAACAATAAAATAAATGTAAGACCTCAAGATTTATTTTAAGAGTAACTGTGGGAAGTGGGAACCAGTGGCCTGACGTAATAATGTCGAATCTAGTCCAAAATTCCAGCATTATTTCGAATGATAGCTGCGTTTCCGAAGATAATCGTATCCTCAAATGGTTTAAAATAGACCTGCTCTGTTATTGCTCTTCGTAAAAGAAATTGCATAAATTTAAATTTAAAATGTAGTTTATCCACAAAACAATCTATTTTTATGATACGCTTCATTCTAATACTAAGTAACATTGCGACTTCCTTCAAAACACTTTATACAGGTGATATGAATAGTCCAATTACATTATCGCCAACAGTTCCTGTCCAAACATTGTTGTGAATTTAGTCGACATACTTCCTGACGATTTTCGAAACTCCACGGTAAGAGAAGCGTTCTCAATATCGTCGAATTGCAGAACCCGCTTCCCCTAAATATTCTCAACTATCTTACAAAGTGCGTATCCGTGTATCCTTCACGAGAATATTGTGGAATTTTTATACACTTTTGATGTCACCAGTGTCAAACGAGCGCCACTTTAGAATATCACATTTTTAAATGTATCCATCTGCTTTAAAAAAAAATACCTGTACGTTGTAAATTCAGCGGCTCTCCAAACTTTATGTTCAATTTTTAACATTGTTTGGTAATGGAATACTTCAGAAGCTTTCAGAAGCCACACGGTCGACCTAAGAACACCCTATATATACATATAAAAAAGTAATCACATGAACTGCTAGCAAAATCTGTTTCCTTCTTATAAGACGTCCATTTCTAAGAACTCGCCATCTTGCGAGCTCAGCCATGCGTTGTAGTGATAAAAGGATTTAAACTTGCACCTTACAGTCTGATCTCCCCAGCAGACTCACACGACCGTTTGTTCAAATTTCAGATCCATTGCCACAGTTCGATTGCAGCATTAGCAATTTATATCATCTGCAAACCCAAATCCAGCTCATGATGTAGCTCTGACCGGGAGAATTCTCCAAATCACACACGTGGCCTCGACAACGTAGGGCATAAATATGTGCATAAATTTGTACCGGCATTGAACTGAGATCCTAAGAAATTGCTTCTAGAAAACAGCAGTCGTATAAAACTGTCAGCGTCCACCATCTCCTACTTAAAAAAATGCGCCGAGTGGTCTGCACGGCTTTCCTTGCAGCTCGCATGACGTCACAAGCGCGCTGAAAACTTATTTCAGCCCGAGTGTGAAACAAATGGCCTTGCAAGCAACAGCGTGCTGCATGTAATTAAAGGGCGGAGCCATGTAAGTGCCTGAAACATTATGTTACAGTACGACCATCGCACCTAGTTCATTTGAGTGCCAAACAATTAAGCCCTACACGAGCTTTCGTGCCCTGCCGACGTAAATATTATAATATTGCTCAGGAGAAAACATAGCCTAATTGCGCCTTGTTTATTTAATGCTGGTTGTTGGTGCAGGCTGGTGAATTTATAATCGAAGACGTTAACTTCTGAGGCGGTTTGGGGCCTTTTCGTAACCTTTAGTAGGTTCGTTAGTTAGGTTTAATATTCTAACTAGGTAGGTTTGTTTAATGACGTCCCTAATTGGACTACTAGAAAATTTCTATGTTGTTGATGCACCTTGGCACAATTTTGCATGTAAAACATCAAGATGTGCATAGTGAGACAACTATATAATTAAGAGATATGAAAGAATAATCACGGTCTTACATACGATCAATAAAGAATTTTCGATACTTTGAAAAGTAATAGTTGAATGCTGTCAGTTACAATTGCGAATATAAATTTGACGTCGTATAAAAAAATACAGCTTTTAATTAAAACATCGCTCTGTTAATTTCGCAAATGTTCAACGTTCAAAGCTATATAACCTGTTTCAATATTGTTTTGAATTTTTTAATAGGACGGATATAGACTACCATATAATTTAATAAATTATGCAGTATAGTTTATCTAGAATCTAGCAAACTGCAGACACCAGTATTCGTTTAAGTGAAATATAGGGGAACCACGAGTGGATTAATTCTGGAAAGGTTTAACCGTGCCCTTTGAAAGTTTGACTTATCCAGGACCCGATTTATAGACAACAAATGTAATTTTTTTTATTTTTCTTTAGAAACTATGTACAATTTTCGTTTCTTTTATACTTCTAAGTAATAAAAACAAATTTATTCTGGCACATCGGGTTTTGGAAAAAAAATATTGAAAAGTAAATGAAATAATATTAATTAGGTACCTATGTACATTACATGGAGCTGTATACTATCGTCCTGTTTATAATGCTTTTTTAAGGTTCCTTTATATACTGTTCTTCGGCACTTTCTGATATCAATGTCCAACTATAATCAGCAAGCATTTCACTGTTCCACTTGTCTTGATAACGTTTCTCAATAACAGAAATGTCTTTATGAAACCTTTCACCGTGTTCAACACTGACGTCGGCGTCGCCGAGGTTCGGGAAAAAGAAATCCAGGTGCGAGTGCAAAAAATGTATTTTATCTACGGTCACTACTAAAAGTAGGCCTTTTAGCGCTAGATTGTTTCACTGAAAGTGACGTTTTATAGTTTACCGTGTTTAAAAAAATCAGCTGTTTACTCTTAGCACACGGGCTAAAAGTGAAGTGAGGTTATAAAACTACAATTTCGAACTACAAGTGAAGTTGTAAAGCTATTCCAGTTGCTTCTTGCGTTACAGGTAAAGCGTTTTTGAAATAATTAAAGCGTTATGTAATGAATACAGTCATATGTGGAGTATCAATAATTACATTTGGTAACTCACCTTGACAGCACGGGCGTGGCCAAACAATCGCCCGCGCAGCGCAGCCTACTGTTCATTATGACATAAATTAAAAGTGTCGCAGATGCGAACCTTTCTTAAATCGATATTTATGGATTAATAACGGTAAAATTAAGGTCGTAGATAAAATATTGTATGCAACGCGTGCTAAAAGTCGGTTATGCGCGAGACATGTTATGAAACGAAGCCGAAGGCTGAGTTTCATAATTTTCATGTCTCGCGCATAAACGTCGACGTTTAGCACTTGTTGCATAAATAGCTATTAAGGCTCATGTAACAGCCCAATTTATGGTAACTTCTAAGAAGTCCATTAACAAGTGTTATATAATTGTCAGATTTTGTGTTTCCTGCAAAATAACAGAAGCTGTTTGGATTTATACACGTACGGAACATTATGAAATAAAAAGACGTTCAGCTATCACAAACTGATTTACATTGAATCGAAAGAGCCGGTGTAACTCTATATATACCCACATAGCCAGAAATCGACCAATTCTTCATTTGATTGGTTGCAGAGCAACAATGGGCGTTGTTTAATTGCTCTGTCGTAGGAAACATGCAAGGACATGTTCAGACATGTCCACTCAATGTTCAGCTGAACAATATTTCTTGCACTATTTTTATTATATAAAAATAACTTTGAAATTGTGTAAAATGTAATGCGTTTTTTGAAAAAACTATTTAAGAACATTTCTCAAAATTCTGACTCGTGGAGCAAATTTGAAATCAGATTCAGAATCAGCATGACAAAAGACGTAAACTACACGTATTGATGTTGTTACGTGTAATTTTACATTTAGATCCAGTCAAGAATTGTTTCGTATAATTTTTCGCTTAAATACATTCAGATGCAGTTTAGCGATTTAGATTGACCTGCAGTTCCTAGGTGTAGATTTGGTTGCATACTCGTTTTTTTGGAATTTTTAAAAACCTTGATATTTAGGGGATTATAAGTAAAGTTTGCAAAATACTTTGATAATACGATTTCCGGAGGCCATTTTATGAAACTGATTTTGTGAGATTATTCTTCCTTCTGGGGCTGCATGTAATTTTTGGAAATTTTACTTTATGTGGATCACGTAATTCCAATATTATTAATGAAATCTGTTGATCAACCATAGGACATGTGTTATATTACTAAAATGAAGCCAGTTATACTGGGATAATTATGTATTTCTGCAAATTACTCACTCGAGGCCATCTAACATCTTTGGTATGTTATTTGTGGTTTGTTCGAACGTCAAATTCAGATATCGTGTGTTTTCAGGCCTCTTTCTTAGTCTCCGATTAGCACTGCTGTTTCGTTTCCCGACTTTTTGGGTTTAATTATGCCTGTGGCATTGATGTTGCTTGCCAAAGCACTTGTAGGATTAGCCCCCACGCCGCTCTGAGCACCACAAATTCAGGTGGTAGTCTTCAAATGCACTGCTTCTCACCAGTGCGACCCCCACGAGGTTTTTCCCCAGTGCAAGAACCTGTTGCCCTCGAGGTTATTCCATCAAGTGGACAGCATCTCCTTGTAGATACCCTGCATGGCTGTTCTGTCGACGCCGCTGTACCCTATTGTGCATCATCTAGTACTTCCTAGTGATTTAGTAAACTGAAATACCGTTCGTGTTATTGTTATGAGATTTTATGCGTCTTGTGTTACCTTTCATGCCGGCGATATTCCTAACGTTTGTTACACTGTGCAAAACTCTGTGTAACTGCGATGTGCACCACGTGCAATTATTTAGGTGGAATAGGTCATTGACAAATTATAAGTACATTTAATATTTTCTTCGATTGTCAATGCTGCCTTTCTTTTTGCAGTTTGGTTGCGTTCAAGTAACTCAACATTTTGAAATTTAACAGAAACCTTTTGCGAGGGTTTTCGGGAGCTTGAATTTTGCATTTAACACCTTGTGAGCGCTGAATATACACTATTTTTAGTGTAATAACACCTAGACGAAATGGTACCAATTCGGATAGATCGCGATTAGGTAAAAGCGATTTTATGAGAACTTGAGGTCTCCCGTATTTCGTTTTCGCAGTTAATGTTTAAGTCACTACCGTACAGTTAAGATACGTGTACTCGAGCGAATTGCGAGCTAAGATCGTAGAGTTCTGTTTTTGACTTCAAATTTATTAACAGAAAATTCTTGTACATTTTATAACCAAAAACTAAAATTACATCTACTATTCCAGTTACTTTTTTTTTTGGGTACAAATAAATTCCCTGTGTAGCAAATAACAATATATAGGAAAACCAAACTGTGTTGACCAGTGATTATCGGTGCGATTGAAATTTCGAAAACTTCTAGGCGGCAATTTGATGTCTGTAATTTATTCGAATACCGTCCATTATTATCACACGGAGATAAAAATAAACACTCGATATTCAAAATATAGGTGATATTACGTGTATATTTATTAGAAATGTATTTTTATTACCTTTTTATTTCGTTATTTCGGTTTTATATGCCTCGAATGCTTATAGTCTCTGGCATAAGGTGCTCATGATAATGGATTTTATGCAAATTGCATATTCTGTAAATTATACATGTCTTAGGATACAATTAAAAATGTGCACGAATTGAAACATTTATTATTAATTGACACCAACTAATTGATGCATATTTTGAATGTTTAAGCATTTATTGCATATTTTAGAAGTTGTGTGCATAGTATTGCATAAAACTATTATTTGTTGTAAACAACTTGCCTCAGATTGCATTCAGATATTAGGAATGTAAAAAATAACGTGAAAATAGTACTCGCTGACAATCTTTTAACAAACCAAGTAAATAATAATATTTTAAACCAACCAAAACCTTTAAATGTGTCTAATAAATTTGTATTACATACACACGACAAATTTTGAAAATGCCTGCAAAGTTGTGAAAGATAAAGTAAGAAGTAGTCATATTTTAGAAAAATGTGTATCAGGAAAGAAAATAAACCCTCGGAATACTGTCTTAAACAATATAAGCCACGTTTTGAACGGTGAATTTGTTGAGGAGCTTGATGTAGCTCTTAATGTAATGGCAAAATTTGTAAATGCTTCTTCTTGTACATCTGTAGACGTTGAAAGATCGTTTTTAATGTTTAAGTATGTACAGTTACGGACACCTCAAAGTGCACGGTTTTTTGTTATATGGTTATTTTTGCGATTTTTCGGCTTATTAAATGGGGGTTTCTCCAGTGGCGTTGCTTGTGGTTATAAGAATAGGTATTACTTTTTTAATGTTTGTATTTTAGCAAAGTTTTACAAGTAAACAAACTATATTATAATATGTAGTATTTAATAAATATGTATCAGTATTCAATTGCTACTACTCTTGGCAGTTTGTGTCGCATAGAGTTGACCAATGTTTCCATATTGTATCCTTCTCTCAGTTCCTTCAAAGCATTTCTTATTCTTTCCCATAATTCATCGGTTTTGTTTGGTGCAAAATCCCTGGTATAAATTTTTGTAGTTAAATAGCCCCAAACATTTTCGATGAGGTTCAAGTCCGGACTTCTTGCAGGTCATGGTAATAAATTGATATTACTCTCATCAAACCATCAATGAACAACCCCTGCTGTATGCACAGGACAGTTATCCTGTGAAAATAATGTTATCAATTACGTTAACATAAACAAAATTCATTGTTTAGGTAATATCTTGTCTGTTGAAAAGTAAATTATTAGGAAAGACCTCTCTTACAGATGGCAGCATCACATTTTGCAAAATGTTGCGATAATTTTCAGCATTCAGTCAACCATTAATTCTATAGTATGCCCCAGATCCGTGAGCATTGATCCATCCCCATACTTTTACAGAGACATAATATTGCTCCTCAAATCTTGAATTTTGTGGTCTACACACCCTTAATCGTCAATTGGTAAATGATTGAATTACCTTTTCACCTGAGAAAACTACTTACTCTTCATTCTTTGTTCTCTGGTGTTAAAAAAACTTTTCTTACAGAAGTCTCTGCTGCCAACGATTTTTAATTTTGAAAGTGCAGCTCTTGCTCACATGCAAATCTGTTGCGACTCGACTCAGCGACCAGTTCTCTTCCAGTTTTGTAATAGCTCGCATTTTATCTGCTTCTGACAAATGTCTGGGAATTTGCGAGTTTTCAGTTCTATGACAGTTGATGACAAACGCAAACGTCAAAACTCGACGTCTATGATTAGAATATCGTATTACAAACTAAAAATCTGCCGTGCACTTTGAGTTGGCCGCAACGGTTACATGTTTTCAGTCAGAAGACATACGTTTCTTCATAAGAATTTTGAAAAGCATTTAGAGATATTTTTATGACGATTGTTACTTTAGAAATTTTCTTTATACTGCTTGATTTTTATTGAAATAATTTCTCAATCCTGATGTATATCATTGTACAAATTCTAAAAGGTGTTTCCCTGTTTTTAAGTGTAATCATGCTTTTATGATTAATCAACCATTAATTAAAACATTCTTAAATTCTGCACTAACTAAATAAGATACGATATGCACATGCACATTTCTAACTTTTCTGCATATATTTTGAATATTATTGCAAAATAGGGTGCTTATATATGCGCATATGCCGTATATCCAAGTTCGGAAGTAGCCGTTTGCAGACTGAGACTAAACTTTGCAGCAGGAGCGTAGCGGGGGCTCAAAATGGGCAAGATTTGCAAACCTACATTCAAATAGGGATGTACAAAATTTGAACGAGAATAAGAAGCAACGAACTTAAGTCTACAACTGTTAACTTTCCATCACCAAACGACGTCTCAAAACCATATTTTTGGGATTGCACGTAGACAACCACGATTCCTAAAAATACGTAAACAGGTGGTATTAACAATTCAACAACCACTAAAAGAATGAGACAGTATGAAAATGAAGTGCTGGTAGACGTAGAACACCATGTTTGCGTAATATACAGGAAGTATATGGACTAAAACATTTCGTACAAATATTTCGAACTTCCATTTCTAAATCTAAAATAGCCAGTACAATCGCCAATTTTCGGAGAGATCGGTGTAACACGAAGAAGAATTAATCAAACGATAGGAGAAATATTATTAAAAAACAAAACAAACATTTCTACTTTCATTACTAAAGCTGATAGTGGTAAATATGCATACCTACGGAAAGCTTTAGAATTTGTCAAATTTAAAGCTTTGGAAGAAGCAATGGTAAAACGATTTCTTCAATAATAGTAATTTATTATACAAAACGAAATAGTTAAATTTTATCCACTAGTGAATCGTTTAATGATTCAAGAGTGGATAGAAATAACTTAACCCCTCGCACCACCTTCACAGTCAATGTGACTATAAAATTGGAAATGGTATCGGAAGAGATATATCGAGATGGAGACCGTTTATAACACCCTTCATTTGACACATTGGAGATGCGAGTAACTAATTGGCAGATTTTATAAAAGTAAATTTACCTCTAAAACTTTTTCTGTGCTATTGCTATTTACATACTTTACGATCATACATAATGAAAAAATGGTCTAGTTGGACAAATTAGATTTAATGTGAATTCAATCAATTGTTGCCAGAACTTTTACATGTGTACTATAAACGTTTTTGCTGATTAATGGTATATTACTTTACAAGGAAAATAAACAGGATTTACTCTACCGAGCATTGTTTGAATCCCGAGCGTTAGCGAGGGATTTAAAAAGGTGAGGTAGAGTAAATCCTTACTTCCTGTGTAAAGTATATTATTTTTTTCACTATCAACACATTATATTATCTATTAACATATATTTTTATGAGTTTGTTCCAAACATTTGTTAGAGACATTTCATCAGTGGTCTTTGCATTGGTACTATAGTAACCGTTTGTCACTTGCAGAAAAACATAAGAAATATCAATTGTCATTGTCAGACATTATCATTCTGATTAAAAATAATGGAAACGGTGATAATTAGTGGTGAAGTTGAAAAAGTAGATGATTTTGATATCAATAAGGCGGCACAAGCTGCATCCTTGCCGTTATATCCAGAAAAATCCAAAATTCGTTACGAAGCAATGTACAAAGCATTTAAACAGTGGTGCGAGGAGAAGAAAGTTAGATCAATTGAAGAAAACGTGCTTCTGCCTACTTTCTGGTACGTTCTCAAAAGCTTAAATCCCCTTCAAGCTTGTGGTGTGAGTACTCAATGATACGAACAATAATTTCAATAAATGAAAATGAAGACATTTCGAAGTATTTAAGACTACACACATTCTTGAAGCGGAAAAACGATGGGTATCAGCCAAAACAATCGATTGTGTTTACACGGGAAGAGATTAACCACTTTTTAACTGATGTCCCAGATGAAATTTATTTATTAACCAAGGTACGTCAGCAGCTGACAAATTAATGAAAATCTATAACTAATATTTCTGTATTTGTTTAGGTAGTTATGGTACTAGGTGTTGTAGGGGCATGTTGGGCAGACGAATTCGTTAATCTCTTGAACGAAGACAGAAGAGAAGTCCAATTTTGTCTTGATTAATATACGAAAAACTAAAAACAAAGTTTCTAGATCATTTATCATTACTAACAGCATTGCAAATGTTGGTTTTGTAGACTTATTTAAAAAATATGTTGCAGTTAAAAAGAAGAATGCAAACGTTGCAAAACAGTCAAATTTTTTTATGATATTGAAAAAGGAAAGTGCCAAAACCAACCGGTAGGCAAAAACAAATTTTATCAAATACCATATGTCATTGCAAAGTTCTTGAATCTCCTTAATCCGAACTTGTACTCTAGCCATGCTTTTCGACGCACATCTGCAACGTTATTAGCAAATAGCAGAGTAGATACCCCAAATTTAAAGAAACATGGGGGCTGGAAGTCATCGGCAATAGTCGAAAGCTATGTTGGAGATTCTATATGCCAGAAGCTCAATATTGCTAAAAAAAAATTGAGTAATGATTGTCAAAGTGTCCCATCACTTTCAACTGTTCCCAGTACTTCATTCAATGAGATGCAAGTGGATACCTTATTAGTGAATAAAGACAGAATTTTCTCACTTAAATAACATGTCCAACAATGTAGAAATCTCTGAGGATATTGCTAATAATAGATTTATAAGTAGTAACAATTGTAGAGATTGTACTTTTACAATTAATGTTAATAAATTGAATTAATAAATAGGGTGATATCCAGTTTTAAATATTAACATTTACACATCTTGGGAAATAATATTATTTCCCTGTTGTTATGGCAACCTGAAGACATTGTGTAAATTTAAGCTACTTCCCTAAAATGACGTATTGTAAGTGTTGCTTACTTGATTGATAGTGAAAAAAAAAACATATTTCCACACTGAGCGTTGACGTACAACAGGTTAATTAGCCTCGTTTATAATTAAATTACTCTTGCATGCAAGCATATATTCCAGCAGCTCGTATTACAAAAATCAAGGTTGACGGTAATCTGTAATCCCATTAACTCTAAAAATAGCATTAGGAAAATTGTCACTAATTGTACTTTGCTATAGATTTATATCAAATGTTTCTGGCACTGGCCCTTTTAGACAAAAGTAAACTAATGGGAATACATGCAGGTGAAGCTTTTCTATTAAAGCATTCATTTGTGTCCAAGGTTTAATTGCTACTAAAAGAACATTTAATGAATAATGTCCGACAATTTTACTAACTTTAATTCTAAGCAACGTGAATATCATAGGCGTGATAATCCGAAGTCAAGAGCAAAGCCTTAATCTTCAAAAGAAGAGCAGAGACCATAACATTAAGACAATCATCAACACTCTTTACAATAGCAAATATTGCTGCATATTCTTTATAAAGCAGTTGGAGAAGATACAGTCAGACGTACCTTGACTTTTTACATATTTCCAGATGTAAACTGTTCTTAATTAAATTAAATTTAACTACTGCTCATGCAAAATACCGAACATGAATTCTTCTGAGATAGCTTGAAGGTCTTGGTAGTTATTTTAACGAAGGGCGAAAAGATCAAAGAAATGCTTTTAAAAAAGTATAACTTGAAAATACATAGACTTAAGGATTGCATGTTTAAAATATAATGAAGTAGATAGTTACATATTTTGCAAAGAAAATCGTTGTCTACGTCTAAAATTCCATATTCAACTTATTTCTTCTTCTTGCTAACTATCTGACGAAATTAATTGGTATTGTAATGAAACGCGAATAAAATAGAAGCCAGACATTTTTCTGTCTTAAAATAAAGCCATTAAAATAAAAACTTGAGAGATGTTAGCATATGTTGTCACACTCGAAATCATTGATTCTCTGTAATACCAAGGCCAAGGCATGAGACATTGATTACTAATAATAATTTTTTTTTTCGGAGAAAGTGTACCGTCTCTTCAACTAATATTATTGATGAGAAATCAACAGTAAAAGCAAGTGCTTATAATTATAGAAGAATAGATTATCTATAGACAACATAGATTAAGTACGATATAAAATCACTAGCAACATTAAAACGATTAGTTGAAGGTTTAAGGTCACCGAACAATCGATATATCTACCTCTATTTATCGATGTATTTCAAATATGTAAGTAATCACCTGATATTGTTTTTAAAACTATAACTACCATCCACAAAAGATAAATTTTACGAAATGCGATAATCACAGAATCATCGCCCTCACTTTCCACTCGAGTAAAGTGATATTATAAAATAATTAACGAAACCTTAATGACCTATGCAGTTTTCAATCTAACGTAATTGTTATTGTATTTATACATTTGACTACTGTATCTTATATCTATTAGAAGTACCGTTTATATTGAAGTACCATATTAGTGACTATTTATACATTTGACTATGATTATGGGTTTTAGTTACTACAAACTGAGTTTTTCTATATGGAACCGTAGTCCGTCTTCACTGTTAGCTAGCTGGCCCTCAAATGTGCGCATGTAGTCACGATGTTTTGATTTTGGCTCTGAAAAAGGTATCACCTTGTTTTATATAGTCTGTATCACTTTCCATTTCTCCGTTCCGTATGGAAAAGCCGACTTCATATTGCTGCGAAAGCGCGCAACTTTTCCTTAGTCTGCGTTTCGTTACTCCTCCAGACCGAGTACAACTGCGCAAAGGTTGTGTTCGATCTCTTCCGTCTTTAGTCACAACACTGGCTACAATAGTGCTTTCGTCTCGCACTTGTTGATTGTGAACCCTACCTTTGGTGTTACCGTCGTTAGACCTTCTGCATGTGTTATGTTATATCTACGTAATCTTCCAATACTAGACAAATGGCGTGTTCTACATTGTCGAGACCTGTAGACTCCACGAAATACCTCGCCTCATGTTTGTACCCCGAGTTTGTCAGTGCATCTATAACGATCAGAAAGATGGTCGGTGATAGTATGAATCCCTGCCGCACGCCTCACGTCACCAGCAGTGAGTCTAACAGTGACTTTATAGAATCGGTGTGGTGGAATCTCGCTTGCATGTATATACAAGAAAACAGAGAAGTCAAAAGGGAAGTAACGGAGGCAAAACATGGGATGTGGCAAAACGCTTTCGATAACATAGATATGTATCTGGGATCGTCAAGATCAAGAGCGGCATGGAGTACTGTTAAAACCACAAGAACATATGGAAATAAATCGAGCAAGATACAAATGATAGGTACCAGTCCACAAATGGACATAACATTATGGACATCTTTTCGTTGAAAATGGACTTCCATTCCAAACCAATATAGCAGCCTGCAAGAAAGAAGACAGAAATTTCATTAAGCATGGTCCAGTTGTACTCAAAATGCTCACATATATATTTAACCAATTTTTAATAAGCGAAGAAATACCACGAGAGTGGAAAACCGCTTATATTACTAACTTACATAAAACGGGTGATCGCACTAAATGTACAAACTAAGAGGTTCAAGCATAACAAACTCCATGGGAAGAATATATGGAAAAATATTAAAAACACAATTGAATTAGAAGTGAAAGATATAAAAGAGCAAAATGAATTCCGGGCTGGAAGATCTTGCATTGATAGTGCATTTTGTCTAAAACAAGTGATGGAGAAGCGGCTGGCTTGTAATCTAGAAACGCATCTGGTATTTATTATACATAAAGACGGTTAGAGAACTATAAGATAATATGGCAAGCTCTATTAAGTTAGGTCAAGAAATTTTTAGAGAATTTAGAGTGACAAAGGAACTTCGACAGGGATGCTGCATTGCTTTTACTCTCTTTAAGATATACTTAAAGTTTGGAAACGAAAATATTATGCCTTACGGATACCGGTCGGAGATAGTAAATTGTTCACCATACAATTTGCAGATGACCAAGTGATATTAGCCGAAGACAGAGACTATATTGACTACATGTTGGGATTACTATATGTACTGCTTGACTCTATTTAGTAGGACCCGTTTGAAGAATTTGCTGGATCAAGAAAAGATTGATGTCTATATAGTTGTTATATACTGACACGTTACCTTTCTTTACAAGCTTTGAGTCTTTTCCGCCAGTCGTAACGCATCTCTTCAGTCGTCCATCTGTTCTCAAACAAGGTTGTAGGGCCGTAGCTGAGCTTCCATTGTCAGCTTTCTTCAGTGTCACCTATATTTCATTCACCTCAGAAGCGTTGATATTGATCATTGAGTTTGACTCCGTATCAGCAGCTGAACTGATATCTTCTCCAAAGTGCATTGTTCACTTCTTAGGCTCTTCCTAGATATTTATGAGTAGCTATTCATTCTTGTTCCTTATTGGTCGGTACCTTCGCTAGTGTTCTGCTTCTCACCAGTCCCCTTCGTCTAGTTTCGTTTTTAAGTTTTACAACTTTTTTCATTTCCCTATCCCATTCGCTTTCCTTGCTCTCGTTTTATTCACGTTCACAACCGCCTTGGTTTATCTTCGCCCATGTATGTTCCAACATCCACTTTTTTTCTCTAGTCTTTAAAACCCATAATTGCTTCATTTCTGTCAATTGTAGTTCTGTGTTCAGTGTTCCTTGTAGTTTCGGACCATGTCTGGAACCTATTCTGCAGCTCGATGGTGAACACGACCTTGGTTTCGCCGTTTTGCTCCAGCTTGCCGAGATCGTAGGGCTTCCTATTATATTTAATCAATTATTTTCGTTGCCCTTATGTTCCCTTAAAACATAACACCCATTAGATAATGGTTGTTTTCGGTATCTGCGCCCCTATTTCTTCTGATATTCTTTTCATATGGAAAATCATCAGAATAATGCAACATAGAGGTTACGAGACGTAAAGGTTATCAAAGTTTTAACGAATAAAGAGATAACTGAAAAAAGTTTCCGATATTGTCAAAAATAAGGTTTTCCATATGAAACAACTTACAAAAAATGTGAAAATAACAAAACCTGATTTTCATCGTAGATAGGTGTAATTGGATATTTGAACGTAGTTTTCGATTCTAATCAACTTTTCTTAATAACAATTTTCGATATTGTCACAAATAAAGGTACTTTACTCTTGAGCAGAATTCATCTTTTTTGACATTCCTCGTATACGGCTTAAAAAAATTGATATCTGATTATTGAATTTTAAGGCTTGGACCATGCACAACTTTTTATAAAGAATAACTTTTTTTCGTAAAATTAATAATAAAAAGTTTTCCATATGGTGCAAGCTTAAGCAGACACACTGTATAAGAACAAAGGATTAATACAGCTGTATTTGTTCTTTTAGTTTTTGAAATGTGTTGTGTAAAATTGATATTTATGGCCAAAATACATGCACATAATCACGTTTTGGCAACATTTCAAGTTTATGTTTAATCTGCGTACGTTTAATAACAAGCAATCTGTGCAATGTTTTAAGAAAGATAATGAATTTGATGATAAATATAGAAACATTGCTGAACGAAATTCCAATATTACGTGTCGACAGTTGCATGCATGGTGTAAACAAATGTACTGAAACAGAAACAGTAAACAGTCATACATGTATTTTCAACTGAGCTGAAACTACACAATAAAAATAGTATTGGATGCGTAATTTGCAACTTTCTCAATAAAAATGTATTACAACGCCCCCATTTTAGCTCAAGAGAGTGTTTTCAGTATTTTTATTGCAGCAACGTCGTGTTAAAGGTGGAATGTAAGAATGCAGCCAAAAAGATAACACGAAACTGTTTACCGCATAAATAAAAAAGTTCCGGTTAGGTAAATATTTAGAAAGTTGTACGATATCCAGCAGGAAGGCGTTTAAATTTTACTGAGTCTGCAAGGAAAAGTGCTGGAGATAATAAAGATATCCTAGGGGATGTATTTAAAAAATTATAGCTGTAAATAATTAATCCTCACGTGCCATTAACGTTGGACTTATTTCCTACAGGTCGGGTAATTTACAGAGGCAGCAAAATCGTTGTTTATAATTACGTAGCTTTATAAAGCTAACTTGAGATCTTCAAGCTTTGCAATGTTCAGCAGCAACGAACTAATTTAAGAAAATATCGCTTGCGTGTTACACTCCTATTGCAAAAATTATATCCATAGAAGTACATTAACGAATTCTAGAGAATAATGCTGATATTAACAGCACTTCCTTTTGAAAACTTCCGCCTGGTGGTTACAAAATCTCACACGCGAGGCTTTTAGTTTCATCCTTTTCAGCACAAAGCTTCGACTAATGTTCCATTTTGTAAATCCATTTTCACGTTTATAAAACTACACTATAATTACTTTTCATAATTGCAATAACTATAGGTTAAATAGGTCAGGTAGGTAATTCTACAGTTTCTATACGGTTCCATCCAGAAAGCGTAATTTCTGGCAATTTCCAACAGTTGATGTTCTATATCTCATCTTAAGCAAGAGTTTAATGGAGAGTGTGGATAATAATGTTCATTTCTTGGGACCTATTATAGTAATGAACACTGAACCTTCGTGGTTCTTATTTTAATTACTCTATTTGTTTTATGAATGACTTTCATACGTCTAATCCGGTTTTGACAGCATCTTCTCATTTCGGCTTGCTCCGATTTGGGAGAATAGCATATGTTGCTGTTGCGAATTGAGAGAGATTATATATCACTTTTAAAGCAATTTGCGACTAACTAACTTGGCAAACCTTATATTTGCTCATCTCAAAGCTAGAATAAATTAATCTATCAGTGACATTACATTTCATGCTGTTTTTAACATTATTACCTTCAATGTAGTTTTCAAAAATTATGTTGTATAATGGTATATATTCTTATTTCAATAGCTGACCTAGCAGATCACTTTATCACTTGTGAAAGAAGCGTATTTAGTGTAATTTCTAAAGAAAGGGTGATTAAATTAACAAAAAACAGACATCTCTCTAAATCCATTTGAGATAACCTATGGTCGAATCAAGTGAGGTAAGAAGCAATTCTTCGCGAAGAATTAAACATGCGAAAGGTTTTATTATATAAAAATACAAGGAAATTGGAGATTAAGTAAATTAGGCGATTACAGAGAAGATCTAAAACAAGTGACGATTGAAAATACAAAATTAAGACAAGATAATGCAAAACTAAAGAACACGAATGATTGAAACTGCTAGAAAGGGAAGTACAGAGAAGAAAATAATAATCAAGGGAATACTATATTATAAAAAAGAAATAGACTCCACACTAAGAGATACAATATGGTCATTAAATTAAATGGGCGTATACTAGCCTCAGTAGAAGTACATTACACTAACAATGTATCGTTTGCAGAACAAAATCGTATTAGGGCTGGTGCATACTTGTTGAGAACTACTGGCTAAATCAGTAAGAGTACATTCACCAATCGCAGGAAATGTGGATGAAATAACCATGAAACTGTCTTTTTGTTCCTATATTTAATTCAAATTTGGTCTTATTGCAATCACCGGCACGAACTTTGCTGATAGCAGTTTATTCCAGTTACCGTCAATAGGTTTAACCAAGAACTAATTAATTTTATTGTGGAATTGTTATTGTCCTATTTGATGTTCTCTAACTACCCGTAAATTTAATTACCACACTTACGAATGTAGATGTACAAATCAACATGGAAGACAGCACCCAGGAAATAATAAGTATTGGTAGTTATGAAAATGATCAAACGAGACCTATATTTATTGAACTAAGGGTGTCGAACAGGAAATTGCAGATTATCAAACCCGCTAAGAAATTGAGAGAGTACAATATAAATTGATCATATAAATTCAGAAAAAGCTGAAGAAAAAACGCCAAACACGAAGGAAGAAATACTAAGCCACATAATCGTGGCCAGATTCAGCAAAATTCTTTAGTATTATGATGATTAGTATACATGCCCAACTATTGTAGAAATACTGGAGACGAATGAAGAGTTCTACGGTAAATTATAAAATATATATGATGAGCTGCGGAATGAGCATAGAAGGGATATTCTAATTTTAATGGGCGATACTAATGTTAAAATTGGATGCGACACTGTAAAAAGAGAAGAAATTGTGGTAAGAAAAATGAACTATTCTTGAACTGTTGTGCAGGTAAGAAGTTTTAGTAACATTGATTATTTTCACTATTACTAGTTCGACTCATGAAATTCAGAAATATAACCATACACAATAAATCACAGATATACAAAAGTTTAATATAACCAATGCTAAATTACAAGTCAGAAGTATGGATCATGAGTAGTTTTTAAACGAAAAATCCTATGGAATTTTTATATGTGTTAATCAGAACAGAACGAAATGAAGGAAGCAGAGGATCAATTTTGAGCTGAAAAATTTTGCGAATCAACTCAATATTTTAGCTGGGATGGTGCGGCCACGTATACATTTTGATGAACAACAAAATGACCAGAGCAGTATATGAAACCTTTCCGCCGAATCACAGAACAAAGGAAAAACCAAAACGTAGACGGAAAGGTATTGCACAAAATTACATGGGTATATGGACTGGAGAAAAGTGGTAGTGGAGTCGAATGGTGAAGAAGGATAGGAAAGGCAGCTAAGAGCAGCAGAGCGAGTATTTTATCACACAGAGAGATTTACAAAATGCCATGGACTGTGCTAAGAGGTAACTACCACTATTAAATTGATTACATCGCTATAGAAGGTAAACACAAAAATCGTCCAGCAAACATAGATGCAATGAGGGGCTCAGACCATGCACTGCTTATGACAAAATTCAAAGTGAAGTTCGAAGCAACAAGACGTAATAAACGGGAAAGAACCAAATTCGAAATGAAGCTTGTAGTAAAAAATTAAATTCAGAAAATGTTCAGGAAACTTTGACCAAAACGGGACGTTGGAAAAAATGTAAATAAAATATTTTTGGGGTAAATACGAAAACATTGTTTAGGAAAGTGCCCACGAAGGACGGCTCCGATCGGTGTGATGCTGCTGCTTTAAACACAATGCATTTATTGTTGAGCCCTATTTTATTTTTTAGAACAATTATCTTGTATCTTGAACCTAAGCGCAATGGATATGAGTAGTGATACCACCGCAAAAATAATCTACTTAACTTTAACTAAGAATGATATTCGAGGGACTATTTAATAAACCAAACTACTTTTTCAAATTAGTTTTCAGTAAATCTAGCAACAAACTACGCAATTTCTATAGTAACAGAACACTGATATTGACTTTTTTTAAATAAAAATCACATTTGTTTAAAATAGTCACTTGAATACCTTCTAGGAAGATATATCCGCTAATATTTTTTTGATTGGTCAAGAAACGTCTGAATTCTGGATTTTCATTGGTCACTTTTGACAGATGACAGATGAATTGAATAGTCACTTTTATTTATTTCTCAATGGAAGCAAACATAAACAACATTTAATTTTTGAAGGTGGTCACCTAGTACATATTGGGTCAAAAATATGCCCTTCTTCGATAAGGGTAAAAACTTGAGCTATGTGCAAAATATTACTTTCATTTACGTAAGAACTCTTGAGTTAAAGCAAAAACAAACAGAATTTAACTTTTTTAAGGTACTCACGTTGTACTTATTTTATAAAACTTTTCTGGGTTTCATGCCAAGAAGGCATACAATCCGTATGCAAAATATCGTTTTCCTTCAACAAATCGTTTTAGAGTTATACCGGCAACAGACAGATAAACATACATATGAATAGACAAACGGAATTGAGAAAACCTATTTGTTGTCATCTAGAAACCCTGAAACGTGAAGATCTGAAGAAATCTGGGAGGGTGATTTTTTGGCGATTACAATACTTCTTTCGTCTTTTATACCAGGGAAGTAATAAAAAAGAATTTATGTCGGAAACCAACTGGAAATTAATAGAAGAAACGGGAAATCATTAATGCGAAATGTTTAAGAGAAGGAAACTAAATTCCAGCATACATATTGGCCTAACAATAAACAGATCGAAAGTAGTGCAGGAAAAATGACAAAAGATAAGAGATAAATGGAACGAAAATGAATGGTATGAAAACCCTGTATAATATAGCTAGAAGACTGGCTGAAAACACCGTGTTATAATACATCAATATGGCTAGAATACCTTAAATAAACATACAGGAGAAGAGAGTCCATAGGTGAAGATGCTCCTAATGAAGAAGGGGACTTTTAATAGCCTACATAACAAGAGAAGAATTACTAGGGGCTACACAATAATTGAA
This sequence comes from Agriotes lineatus, assembly GCA_940337035.1. Taxonomy (NCBI): domain Eukaryota; kingdom Metazoa; phylum Arthropoda; class Insecta; order Coleoptera; family Elateridae; genus Agriotes; species Agriotes lineatus. The sequence continues at coordinate 115,460 of CALNHX010000138.1, forward strand.
TAACGATAAGGGTGCAGATACGGTTGATATTTCAGGAGAATGATTTAGAAATAGTTCAAAAACAAACTCAGAAAAATTGTTCATTCTATTTAATAGGATGCAGTAGAAAGAAAAGTACCAGAACAATTTTCAGAGCGATTAATAAATAACTTTCCAAAAGTGAAAATAAGTCAAAGTGCGATAATTAGAGGGCGAAATCTATCTTGAACACGAGTAAAATTTTTACCAGAATAATTCTAGAAAGGGATGAAGGGTACAACCAGGCGACACGTAGAACGAAACAAGTACAGCGTGAGCGAAACTCGATGTCTCAGCTCTATTATAAGAAAAGGAAAAACTATAGACAAAATCTGAAGAGATTCTTAAATGGGATTGAGTAAGGTCCATTTTAAGCCAAATTTTCATATTTTTCCATATTTAGAAACTGAAGTAATGACGTCATCGAATTTGTTTTTCCCAGAAACATACCGATATTTTAGCATATTTAAAGAGAGCACATTTTGTGAAGAAGAAAATTTGCTATCTTCTTCCGTTCGGAAATAATAAGCACATTTGTAAAAAAAAGTATTATCAAAAATTCGCAATTGTCACGATTTAAACAAGTAGCCTTTGGAAAAAAATAGCAAAGTCGCATCTGTCAATTGGAATAACACGTTCGCGGTATCTCAGGGCGTATAACTGAACTGCTCTTCTAGAGTTCTTATGAGATTCCCCATAAACTAATAAAATGTCGACTTTTTCGTTGTGCGTGAACATTTTTCAAAATCAAATGACAACAAAACAATATTTGTCAACCATTAGTTTAATTATTGACAGATGCGACTTTGCTATTTGTTTCCAAAGGCAAGTAGCCTTTGGTTTAAATCATGACAATTGCGAATTTTTGATCATACTTTTTTTACAAATCTTACTGAAAATCGTACGACAGTCATTAATGACCAATAGAAAAATTAGTTCACCAGACGTAACCAAGACAATACAAAAATTTCTTGGAAATTTTTTGTAGGTAGGCATTACTTCTTTTGAGGGTTTGTGTCGTTACGATTTTCTTACCGAATCTGCATTCGAGCATTAATTCATATCCGGAAATTATTTTCGTGCATCCAACAACGACCTAATTTGCCCTCGCGTCCCGCTCGGGCAAATTAATACGACGTTGTTGAAACGCACTCAAAAAAATTTCCGGAAAGAATTAATGCTCTTATGAGATTATATGTGATAATTTTCGAACGAAAGAAGATATCAAATTTTTTTCTTTACAATATGTGTACAAAAAAAATTTCTATTTTTAAATATGCCAAAATATAGGTATGTGTCTGGGAAAAACAAATTCGATGACGTCATTACTTCAGTTTCCAAATATGGAAAAATATGAAAATTTGGCTTAAAATGGACCTTACTCAATTCCATTTAAGCATCTCTTTTCAGATTTGGTCTATCGTTTTTCCTTTTCTTATAATAGAGCTGAGACATCGAGTTTCGCTCATCCTGTACACTGAGCATAATATCATCGAGGAAAGAACAGAATAGTAAAAATAAATGCATAATGGTGAAAGCGTTCGAAATTATATATGGTTTGAGTTGCACATACTAAGAGCTTATGGCATATGTAATAAATTCAGAAGAGTAATAAAATTACATGACAATTATTTGCTAGAATAGAAAACAACGGTATGTGGCCAGAAAATTGTGTTATTGTAAGTGAGGTTGGAAAAGGATGCATCCTCTTAGCCACGCTGTTCTTGTTGGTGGTTGACTGGGTGATGAAGATTACGGCAGGTACTTCGGAGCGACTGACATGGAGATATACACAACAACTGGAAGATCTTAGAATACACTGATGATATATGCCTCATCACCGAAAAAGTTAGTCATCTGCAAATAAATAGGCTGAAAGCAATAGTTGCTGCAGCTAACACCAAGAAAACAACAATTCTAAGAATAAATAAGTCAGGAAGCAAGATCTAAAACACTGACCATATTAAATATCTGGGATGTATATTGCATGCATAGGAAAACTATCAAAAAAGCGTAAAAACAAAAATTCAATCAGCCCAAAAGGCGTACAACGCTCTGTTAGGTTATTTTTAAATTGCCGTGTAATTTTCGCGTTGTGACCAATAGCAGGGGCAATATTTTAGTTCTAATACCTATTGCGGTTTGCAAATGAGGACACCGGCTACTTGGTAAAGCGCAAGCTTTGCGTCTGGCTCTCGTCGTGAGTGCAAGTTGGGGGCATTATATTAATTGATTAGTTGTTTTCATAAATTTGATAAATGGAATTAGAAAGTAAACAGGCAACGAAGGCAGGCGTGCGACTGGACCCTTTCTACGTAATACACGCGATGCAAACGCACTGAAGTTAGTTCTGCCGTAAGTCGGGGGCCGGTATTTAACCTAAGTTACATTATACTTTAAACTACTTAAACATGTTGAACTGTTTCGGTATGATGTACTAAGTGCCGGGCGTCCTACAACCAATTGTGATCAAATTCTCGCATACGCACAACAATTACAAACATACACTTGGGGTCAACGTTTATCGTTAAATTTTCGCATATCTATAATATCGGCGATCACCTTCTTTGGGGTACTTTTACCATAGGTCAAATTCCCGCATCTCTGTCATTCCATCTCCGTGGGTTCGTTGTGCCACAGGACAAAATTCACGTATTTTTGTTGTTACGGCAATCACCCTCGTGGGTCAATCGTGTTCCAGGGTTGTAGAAAACCTTCCCATCACTCCAGATGTATCTTTATTATACTTAAAAACTATAGACTTCTTTTACCTTCATGTCGGTACGGTTGACACTGCATTATGTTGTAATATTTTTTTTGTTAGCTTCTACCGAGCTCCACGTAAATACCATTTTATTTTTAGTACTTAGATGTTATCTATCTTTATAATGAGAAGTAAGTCGGTTAGTATTACTATATTCGTGTGTTATTTATCTTTTAGCTTCTCCCAGTCATCGTCTAGGGGAGAATTGATGATACAGTGCCTCGAAAAATTATTACATTCTACTGTGTCCCACCTTTTGCCTTGATTGTCGTAAATTTATTTTAAAGTGTAACGATTCTGCGTAAAATATGAATGTTAGACGAATTATGAAAAGCAAAAGTATGAGTTTTATTTATTTAAAATTTAGAATGTTAAGTAGTAATAATAATACTTACGTACACTCTAGGCTGATTATTCAACAGGTACCTACCTAGTCAATATTGCTATAATTTACATTATTTTTCTTGAGGGTTGTGATGAAGATCCTGAAAATCGGCAGGATATCACACTTTTAATGAAAACCAATATGATTTCCTAAATTGATAATTTTATGAATAATAACAAAATGATTTTAGTAAAACAGTTTTCATTGGCTAACAACAAAGTGATGTATGTAGCAGTTGGGCAACCACAGTGTATAAGTGAACATTCAATTTAAAAAACGTTTACACGCAGATTGAAAATAAATCTTCTTTAAAACCACTTCTTGTGCTTCCTATATTCGTCATTCGTGGACTAAAGTGACAGAAAAGAATTAAGTTCAGAAAAGACCAATTGAAGTGCGGAGATAAATAAAGAAAGCTTTATTAAAAGTTTCAACTAGAACGCGTTTAAAATTCATTGATGCTCAAATCCGCAGGAGCACAAGCAGATGAGTTTTTATAATTGTTTGCCCCTTCCTCTTTTGGCATTAATGCTAAGGGTTCAATTTTCTTAGGTTTTTCGTAAAATTGCTGGATTTCTGCCAACGAATTTTATTAAGTGCTTAATTAAAGGTGAGAGGCCATAGCGCCATTGCTTGCCAAATTGCTGTGTAATCGCTCAGTTCAGGTATTACTTTATTTCTATATTTAATGGACGCATAAAAGTATGTACGAATTAAGTAAATGTATGTTCCAATTCTGATATACATTTTAAGCAGTCGTTTCTGAATGAGGCTGGTTGCTCGCCTTAAAGTAGATATGACCCAAAGCCGCGCAAATGTTGACACACGTAAAAGCACTAATGTAAAAAATGCAAATTGTACTGCTGCTTTCATAAAGTAAACAGGCGTGGCCTTCTACGTGCAAAGTTTCAAGAAAATTATACTAATGATTAGGGTAGAAAAATCACGAAATAGCGTATTTTGCAATAATCTTGTTTTCAGTTTGTGTTCTACAGTGGAAAATGCAATTTCTGGTTATTAGGAACAAAGTAGTTTATGGATTAGCAGCACTTTTGTAAAATTTTACAATGGTTGCACAACTAATGACTGCAGACAGCTACTTAAAATATTTTCATGCCCAAAGTATTCATAATTGCTGTAAAATAACATGTAATCATTATATAGACATTATTGGCTAGTAAGCCTCCACTATATAAAAAAACCAGATAGGGTACAAACTGAATTAATCGAATGTAAAAAAGATCGTTGTTTAGTTTTTGATTTGGAACTGTTTCTGCATTCGCAGGGGCAGCATGCTTTTATTTGTGATTTATTTTCCCCATTTTATGTCAATATCGGATTTCAGTATTTGTGATAACATTTTTATTTGCTGCTAGTTTGTTAATGTCCGTTAGTCGTTAGTAAGGTAATATTATCCATATTAGAATAGCATACGTACTTTATAGGAGTCTCAATTTTATTAAAAAAACAGATTCGCACATACTCGCGTTACAAAAAATGCAACTTACATACAGACCATTAAAAAGGTTCTGATCTGTGTCGTGACATCCATGTTCCAGGCACTTGTGGCCTATTGATAACAAAGCTGGGCAAATTACTTTATAAAGAAAAAACTAATAAAATTTACTAAGGTTTCAATTAGTCAAATTAAACAGTAATTCAACTATCAATTACTATTTTTTTCAATTACTTTCAACTGAAATTGTTGTATATTTGTATTTATAATCTCGCAAACAAATTGAATTTAATACATAACTATTATGAACCAATATCTCCTAATAAATAGAGCTAGTTGTCAATTGTTATGGAAACGCATATTTTATATTTTTATCGTGATGGAAGCTCTACCTACGGCAGACATATTTTTCGCTTTTTACACTATAATTCTTAGCAAGTTACACTGCTACACCCTCCACAGCCTACACTACATAAGACATAACGCATCAGCATCCCATCTACAAACATATGTGTCTGCACCAATTTTTTTTGCTAGCGCACACGTCGTTGGAATTGCAAATGTTGCTATTTGACTACTCACATAAAATCATTTATAATACTTATGCTGTTCCAAGAATACCCTAACTTAATAAGGCTTTATCTTTAATTTTTTGCGTCGTGAAGGTTTAAAACCCAATCCAGGTCAGTAATTTAGTAATTAAATTACTACAAAGCAATTAAATTACTGCGTGTAATTTCAATTACCATAGGTAATTAAAATACTTGTAAAGTAATGTACATACTTTAGAGTAATTTTATTACGCAAAAGTAATTGAGTAGTTGAATATAGTAATTAATTACGTTTAAAAAGTAATTGTCAAATCATTGTTAACAAAAATGTGAATTACCGTATTTTGAAAAATAATTAAATTCCAAGGCAAATAAAAAAAATTACAAAGTAATGAATTATTGCTCACCTCTGTTTAATAATCACCAATACCATATCAAAGAATTATTAATATACGTTTGGAACGATCGACTAACCGGTGTTAATGTTTTAAATCGGTTGTTTTGATGGATTTTTTCCCCGGAAAAAGATTTATTACTACTTTCTATCTGTTACTTCCCTTGTCTGAAAGACGAAGGAAGTATTGTAATCAGGAAAAAATCACCTTCCGAGATTTCTTCAGATTCACGTTTTAAGGTCCCTAGATGACGAAAGAGAGGTTTTCTTAATTCCGTTTATCTGTCTGCCTGTCTAGCTGTCTGTCTGTCTGTCTGTTGGTAGTATAGCTCAAAAGGTATTTGTCGGTGGATGACGATATTTTGCATAGATACATATTATATATCTACCTCACATGAAACCGGTACAATTTCATAAAAATATATTCAGGGTGAGCACCTTATAAAAATAAAATGTCGTTTATTTTTGCGTTAATTTTGAAATAGAAGGAAGTAATAATTTTCACATAGGTCAGGCTTTATACTTGCCGAAAATAAGACTCAACAGATACACAATGTCAACAATACCGTTCTGTTGAAGACAGGCGCGGGCCGCACTCGTTCCAATGTCTCGATTTCGCAGACGAAAAGTCGATGTGGTTACAATCTGCTTCGCAGATGCGGCGGAGTTCAAATCCCCCCAGCTGGAAATTTTTTTTTATGTGAAAATGCATTTAACGTGAAGATATTTTTACTTCTTACTGAATTTGATTTTTAAAATTATTTAATGTCACAACGCCCACTTGTTGTCTTTATGAAAGTATCCTCATAAAACTATAAACTAGCCCAGAACAATTCCGCCTTGGCAATTGCTTTGGCTTGCAGGCCGCTGGTCCTGTGCCCATCTAAAAATGTCGTGGTTTCTCGGTTGTCCCATCCGCCCCTAATTCTATTTCAACAATATTAAAACATTGCGCTTAACCGTCATTTTGCTAAAGAAATATATGTATATCGAAAATACAGGTTTGCTCAATTTTGTGTCACAACGTCCACTGCGAGGGAAGCCCTTTACAGATTTATTTTAACTGTTGACGTTTGTTACGGTTAGGCAAGGAAAAAATAAAATATGAGTTACTGCGGTCTTGCATATTTTTAAAGCAAATTAACGTTATTCATCTTGTATACTAAGAGGCAAGTGATCTAAATACTTTTATAAATGAGCTTAATAGGTACTTTTCAGTTACCGAGTATCTTAGAAAAAGCATTGCAATAATTTTCTTCTTGGTTTACCATTTATACAGCGTGGTTATAATTATGGCAGTAATTTTTTCTATCGTATGGACGCATCACGTGTTAAAATCCGCCACTAATTTTCCAAATTATTGTCTCTTCCTAAGAAAAATAAACAACGTAACTTAGAAATAACAGGAATTAGTGAAACAAAGTGGAAAGGCAGCGGACACTTTAGAACAAACGAAAGTGTAGTATATTGCTCGGGAGGAGAAGAAATCTTACACGGCGTAGCAATAATCATACCAAAAACCCTAGAAAAATACGTCATTGGATATAACCCAAACAATAATAGACTTATGTCAATGAAAATCAACTCATCGCCTTCTATATTAAACATAATTCAGGTGTATGCCCCGACAACTGAAGCGGATGATAATGAGATAGAAAACTTCTACGCAGAAATAGAGACAGTTCTATCTGAAATCCCAAATAGAGAAATAACAATAGTAATGGGTGACCTAAATGCAAAGGTTGGCAACACGAAAAACGACAATCATATAAGACAAGTGATTGGTAAATATGGAATTGAAATACGAAATGAACGTGGTGAAAGGCTGCTTAACTTCGCCACAGACAATAATATGTCGATTATGAACACCATGTTCCAACACCATATTCGCAGACTATATACTTGGAATTCTCCTGGAAACACATATAAGAACCAAATCGACTACATAATGGTACGATCACGATGGAGATCATCCATTAAAACAACAAGAACATACCCAAGCGCTGAATGCGGATCGGATCATCGACTTCTGATTGCAGAAATAAAAAAAGCTAAGATGCACAAACCAAAAAATGAGTCACGAATGAGAATAGTCAATACAGATCAGTTCCAAGAAGCATTACAAAGAAGATGGAATGAAAGCATAACAGAAATACAGACCGATGACCCAGAAATCACATGGAAGATAATTAAAGACAGCATTAGCAAGTCAGTTACAGAATCACAGCCAAAAACAAAAAAATTGAAGCGTCAGCACTGGATGAGTGACAACACACACAAAATAATAGAAGAACGCAGAAAACTAAAAAAGCGCGGCATAAATACCAATGAACAAGAAGAAGAGCTTCAAAAACTCAATAAAAATATTAAAACAGCATGTATAATAGATAAAAATGAATACATTAGGAACATATGCGCAGAAATAGAACAACATGCAGATAACTATGAGGCTAAAGATCTACATAGAAAAGTAAGGACAATAACGCGGCAATTCAAACTGAAAAACTGGGTTATAAAGAATCAGGAAGGACAAACAGAAACAGAAATAGACAAAGTACTGGAAACAGGGAGAAGATACTGTAAAAATCTCTTCAGTGACAATGTCCCAAATGATTATGCTCCAGATATCAATGAGGAGGAGAAAGAACCTAACATACTAAAAAGTGAAATAGCAAGGGCAATTAAGAAATTGAAACGGGAGAAAGCTACAGGCAGTGACCAAATACCAGCGGAAGTAATACAGTCAGTGGGCGAAAAGGGAGTGAAAATATTCCACCAATTATGCAATCAAATCTGGGAGACCTGCAAGTGGCCTAAAGACTGGACAGAATCAACTTTTATCACGATTCATAAGAAAAGATCAACAAAAGAATGCGGCAACTACAGGCTAATTTCCTTATTGTCACATGCAAGTAAAATATTCACACACATACTAAATGAACGCCTAAAATCTTACCTTGGAAGTGAAATCCCCGAGGAACAAACAGGTTTCGTGACGGGGAGAGGCACCCGGGAACAAATTATAAGACTGCGACAACTAATCGAAAAAGCCAGAGAACATAATACACCAATGCTAATATGTTTTGTAGATTATCAAAAGGCCTTCGATTCAGTAAAATGGAGACACCTATGGAAAATACTGAAGGATATGGAGGTGCCCAGTCATCTAATTACATTATTAAGAAACTTATATAATAATAACACCAATAGAGTAAAAGTAGACGGTAAGATATCACAAGAAATGAAAGTAGAAGCAGGGGTGCGCCAAGGATGTATCTTGTCCCCTCTGCTTTTCAATATATACGGAGAACACATAATGAGGAAAATAACTGAGGACTGGCAAGGGGGTGTCTCGATAGGTGGGAGAAAAGTAAATAACCTTCGTTACGCCGATGACACTACCCTGATTGCGGCTGACATAGAGGAACTGGAAGAACTCATAGAAAGATTAGACCAACAAAGTCAGGAGCTAGGGCTAAAAATTAATAGGATCAAAACTAAAATAATGATAATCGACTGAGCTAATGGAAATAGACCCGATGTACAACAAATAGGGGGATATGAAGTGGTAGACAGATTTAACTACCTTGGGTCGCTAATTACAAATCAAGGGAACACAGAACCTGAAATAAGAAGACGAATACAAATGGCAAAACAAGCTATGGGTAGACTACAGAAAATATGGAAGGATAGACAAATAACCCAGAACACAAAGATCCGATTAGTAGAGACACTAATTCTCCCCATATTTATGTATGCTTCAGAGACATGGACAATAAAAGCAACCGACCGACGAAGAATAGATGCGTTTGAGATGTTTTGTTGTCGACGCATGTTGCGTATACCATGGACAGCTAGGCGAACAAATATATCCATCTTGAATCAACTAAACATACAAAAGCGACTGTCTAGTAAAGTCAATATGAGAATTCTAAAGTATTTTGGACATGTAATGAGGAATACCGAAGGAGAGCTAGAAAAACTAGTCATACAAGGTACTACAAACGGGAAACGGCCAAGAGGACGCTCCCCAACAAAGTGCTTCGACCAGGTGAAGCAGTTAACAGGACTACAGCTGAAAGAAGCTGTAGAGGCAGCCCAAAACCGCCAGGAATGGAGACAAACCGTTAATACTTACAATACTGAAAAATCACGACTTCCCAGAATGGGGAAAACACGACTTGAAAGAAGGAAAATAAGCATGTTTTGACGTTGGTCGCTAAAATGTATTTACGACATCTAGAATAGTGCTTTGCTAGGAATGGAAAATACCGGAACATTTAGCAGAGTGGTAAATATTTGAATATACGTTTTATATTACTTAAATGTTCGTAAGTAACTGTGGTATATTGCAACCAGTGGAATTCTAACTCGCGTTCACTGCTAAATATGTATGGTGATCGTTGCGTTATAAAAGTATCCCACGCGTTTATATATAGGCAATTATAACAAATTCTACTACATACTAATATGTATTTTTACTTTCATTGTCTGAAAGACGAAGGAAGTATTGTAATCACGAAAAATCACCTTGCGAGATTTTTTCATATCTTCACGTTTCAAGGTCCCTAGATGACGAAAAAGATGTTTTCTCAATTCTGTCAGAATGTCTGTCTGTTTGTCTGTCTGTCTGTCTGTCTGTTGGAAGCATAGCTCAAAAACTACTTGTCGGAGGAAGCCGATATTTTGCATACATATTATATATCTACCTCGCATGAAACTGGTACAATTTCATATAAATATATGCAGGGTGAGCACCTTAAAAAAATAAAATGTTGTTTATTTCTGTGTTAATTTTAAAATAAAAGGAAGTAATAACTTTCACATAGATCAGACTTTATATTTGTCGAAAATAAGACTCAACCGATAAAGGATAATGTCAAAAAAGAGTAAAAATATTTCAACCATTACACCGTGCTCTGCAAGAGATGCGCGCGCCGGACTTTTCCCGAAGAGTCGCAATAGCGCAGATGGAATTTCGCCGTACTTATATCCTCTGCGGAGATTCGGTTAGGATCGAGCATTCTGCAGAGCTGCAGATGCGGTGGGTTCAAACCCCAGCGGGATACATTTTTTTATTTGAATTTTTAATTTTGCTATTTTAACATTTAGGTACTTTTGCATTACAAATGTTGGTTTTATTTTTGAATATCTAGCTGTCTGTTTTGAAAATATTACATAATATGTTCGTAGATAATAAATGTAGAAAGCATACAGTAACATTAGTATTGTTGTCACATATATCGTTAGTGTACTGAAGGGCGCAAAAATGTTGGCTTGCCTACAAAAGACGTTTGCCTAGTTACGGCCCTGAAGGTCATGGTGGCGGCAGACCAAATTAACACCTCCTAGTTATAAGGCTAATACTAGATCCATTTTAGACCTCTAAAGTGACCCATACCTAGCTATTAAACAAAAGTAATAGGTAATTGCAGAGTATATGATCTTGTTCAACGAATCATTAGTAGAGTACTGCTTTCGTTTGGCCGACTTTAGTCAAAAATTACTAAGACTTGCTAGTTTATATTAAAAACAAAAATCATTTTTTAGGAAGATTTATTAAACCGTCTGTGCTATAGAAAGGATACAAATAGACTGATAAACTAGAATACTGACAGAGTGAAGAGTGACAGACTGACTGACAAAGTGACATCCAGACATCACTTCGAAAACCACTTTTTCTGAATCAGACGACACGAAAATGGATACTTTCCCAAAATTTGAAGTTCGAAAAAAATTATGATTAATATACTTTATTTTACTAAAAAAGAGTGGAATCGGTAGCAAAAGTGTGGCAGTGAATAATTTAGTATAACTGAGTGTGCAAAAATTAGTTATTCTACACCCTTGTTTATTTTCGTGGTGCAATATCATTAGAATTGTTATATTTTAGATTACCAGCATAAGAAATGCAAAACTGCACCATATTGCAATTAGGGGTTTTTACGATATAGGTAACATTACCAGGCTAGTCAGGGGTAGCTACCCATGCTCTAATTATTATGTTAAATAAAATAACAGTGCTGCAAACTGTAGCTTATTATTTAACTGGTACTTGTGTTGTGCGAGTGGTGAGGAGATTTTGATTAAAATAATCAGTGATACCATTACTTGTGATATGGGTGCTTCTATCCTTGTGGAAAGCGTGGAATATTATATCTGGAAGATACTATAGAACAGTATTTTTAATGCTTGTTATCTTGCAAGAAAGGTTTACATTCTGGCAAATGTCCGGCACCTATATAACATCATTGGCAGATAAACATACATTAGATCATTTAGGTTAAGACAAAATTACTCGTATACGTATACGACCAGGTCTTGTACATCAATATATAAATTTAGTAAACAACTATTTGTATAAAAACCCCAGATGAACTAGAAGAAAGTTACAATCTATCTAACAATAGTGTAAATTCATGCCATATTGTAAAATTAATATAATGGCAAAATGATTTAAAATTCAAGCTGACACCTAACGTCATGAATATCTCAGAATATGAGACTTAAATGTTTTATTCACCTATTAACGAACTTGGAACTAATTACTGTAGCACAATATTTACGTAACCTATCTAACTTGAAGACTACCAAAATATTACCCAGTAAAACTTCTCTCACAAAAACAAGCCTCTGCTAGCGAGTTAACTAATTCAGAACTAAATGCTTTATTCGACATAGCAGGTTATCTAGTTTCAAGTATCAAAAAACTAACAATTGCTGCAGGCAACGAGTAGACTCTGTAAGCGCAGAAACATTTGTATATGCCCTATTTACAGTTAGTAAAAATTAAGAAAAATTTAACAAAAACATATTGTTCTACTGCAACAATAACACTTAGAATTTTTTCGCCAATTGTAATAATATTTCGGGAATCAATACTACGCTGATTTTAATTTTTTTATAAAGAAAACGAGTGGATGTACTGTAGATATCGTACACGTATCACCATGCACAATTGAAAGTTCACAATAATCATTTATTTTTTAACCTTCAGGTTAAAAATTTCCAGTTAAATGCAAATGGGCGTAAAGTAGCAGGTTTTTGCAAGTAAATATGTAATATTCTCATAATTATGATTTTTTTCTAAATGCTGTAAGAATTGTTGAATACAACCATTAAAATAAAGTATTGTCCTTACACTGCAAGTTATATTTCTAAACAATTATTTGATTTACTGCATCCATGCTGGAGTTCATATTTTGGAAGTAAATATAGTATGTGCCTTATTACCTTGTATTTTGATATTTCTTGTTTTGCACTTGTGGTGTTTAGAAGTTAAGTATTGTGTCCAAGGCAGTGCGTAAAAATATGGCATTACCGAAGTAAGTATAAAATGTAATTGAAATAAATTTCTATAGCTCAAATTATTTCGCCAGTGACAAGTGAGATAGATTACTGATTGCAGTATCCTAGCTTATTTTAAATGAAAAACTCTAAATCTTTATTTTTTGGAAAGGGGCACAAGTTTTTCAAAACAGCTATAACATTAAGATAAACAAAACCAAGACGAAAGTGATGAAATGCTCAAAAAAACGATCAAAAGATGGATGACATGATCATTAATGATGAAACAATACAAGCTGTGTGCGAATTCAGATATTTAGGGAGCATAGTCACACAGGCTGGAAGATGCACCAAAGAAATAAAAATCGAATAAATAGACTCACAACCTAGGAGGAGGATGAAAATGTTCACTACTTCTTTATCAGTTTTAATCTAAAGAACTTGAAAAACAAATAAGTTTCCACTTCTCAGTTCGCCGCAACACCCTAGCAGCCTGGTGCGAAAAAATCCTCTTTTGCTCATCGTGCATCGAAAATTGTTTTACACCAAATTGAAGCTAAATCTTTTCTCTATACGATGGAATATGGTTACCTACGTAAAAGCTGCAGCGACTGGTAGTTGGCAGTATTTGAAGGACCTGCTCTCGCCTGGGCTAGCGGTAGTTCGGAAGAAGAAACGCGCGCTCGCGTGCGCTGCTCCGTGAAATAGACAAGGACGTAGCATTGCAGGTGCGTTTGTAGAGAAAACACATTAATTTTTTAAAATAACAATTTAACTGGCACCAAATTTTGAAAAAATTTTACGTCGAGTGTTGTCGACGCGTCATGCAAACTATTGATGCACGCGCATTTGTCACGAAACTAATCGCACTGCCACGTTGCGTTCTTGTCTATTGCACAGGGCAGCGCTCGCGTTCCTTCTCCTTTGCTTCAAATGCTGGCAACCTCTGGTCGCGGCAGTTTTTATTAAGACAACCATATTCCACAGTCTATAGGAAAAATTTAACTTCAAGTTAATGTAGCACAATTTGCGATACACGATGAGCAATGATAATTAACGAAAATGGACCTTTTTGCACCTGGCTGCCAGGAATTTACGGCAGACTTAGAAGTGGAAACCTACTTTTTTCCAGTTCTTTAGATCACTCTTCTTCAGCTGGCACTCGATTACTTCACAAACGAATAAAATCATTTGTTTAAAAACAGGTACTTGCGGCAAGACTTTGCTAGGCACACCGGCCGCGATGTATGAACCTTCCATTAAAATTACATTTCGATAAAATAATAGATGAACGTATAAATAACGCGGTCGGATCTTATAATTTAGCTCTGCTCAATCTTAGTGGCCTGTACGAAACTTTAGGGGAGGTGTTGACCGAATGGATAAAAATATAGCCCCTCTATTTACAAATAGTAGCGACAACGTTGATGTTGCCGCTGGGGCAAAATCACGTTGGTATCCCTTAAAGTCCCTAGCATGTTTAAAAATTGACAAGGAAGTTGCATAACCTGTGACATTGACATTTGTCGTGTTTTTCTCTTCCGCGGCTAATTTTAAGTAAAGTACTTGGAAATGCCAGGGTGTTGTGTCGACAAATGTAAAAATAGTAGCAGAAAAGGATTTCAGCTATTTAGAATACCGCACAATGAAAGTAGGAAAAATGCGTGGTTGAATATTATTCAACGTGATCACGTACAAAACGCGATCGATTTGAGAGTTACTTTTGGACTTGCGGACTTACTTGCGAACTTCCTTACGAACTTGCGGACTACACACATAGGTACTTTAAAACATAAATTGCAGGTACATTTCTCAGAGTCGCAGTTTCACATGGTTCACAAAGGGCGTAAGGTGCTGAAACATAATGCTGTCCCTGATTTACTGTTCGTGCAGCCTGCAAATAAAGAAAATGCTACACAAACTGCATATAAAGATAATGCTGCACTCAATGAACTGCATACTACGTATCTGGAAGGGACCCGTTTATCGGAAAAAGTGAGGCAAAACCAATATGTATGCAACCCGCAGTTGTGACGGCTATCTATCTCTTTCTATCTTATTTATTTATACGGCAGTGTGCTGAAAGATTAGGGTTTTTTTAATGTTACGCATTTTTAGAAACTGTTTTGGTAAAAAACTACATTATTGCTGAAAATATACAAGAATCGAAAGATTTTTGACATTTTAAGTGAACGAAATATATACTTACTCCTGGACAAAATTAACGCATCACAAAAGAAATATTCTGAAAACTAAATTTTTCATATTATTATAAGTTGTGAAGTTTTCCTGTTTTTCCTTAAATACAAAATAAATTTCCGCTAATGCTTTATACAGGGTGATTCAAATTAAGTGCGCACCATTGCTATCTTTATTATTAATTTTACAAAGTAGGTTAAATTAGCAAACTAGTAGTGTTTTTGGCGCTGATTAATATGCAATTAATAAAAAAACAATCGAATAACGAGTTTGCGACAAAATTAAAAACTTTTAGTTTTTTTATATCTATAAACTGAAACTTGCGATAACTTCTTTAGTTCTCCAGGAGTATATTATGTTGTTGAAAACAAAATACAAATAGAGCGGAAAACAACTCTAGTTTTTTCTTTTTTTATGGTTTTTGTGTTTTTTTTTCATTTTTTGAGCGTTGAAAATTAAATGTGGGAGGGGTAAGGAAATAAAAAATCATATAAATGAAGAATAATATTTTTTATAATATACATTACATTACAAAAAATACACTTTAAAGTTCTAAATCTACATTTTAAATTAGCTACTCTTACATTTAACAATTTTTAAATAACACAAGTTTAGTCATCTTTTGCCTCACTGTTGCAGCATTTCCATGTAGCTCCAAATTCATGAGTGAAGAGTGGTGATGCATTCGACATTTTATAAAAATGTCAACAATTTTTCGAACGAGCTGAATCTCGTGGCACTCTTCACTCATAAATTCTTGAGTAACAGGGTGGCTAGGTTTAAACATAGCAATATTTCAGAAAAAAACTTAATGACTGTATAAGTAATCCGTTTTTTTATATTCATGCCTCTTTTTACGACATCTTCATTTTCAAGCATAAAGCGAAATTGCCGTTCAGTGAAATGTAGAATTTTGTAAACTATATCAGATGAATAAATAAGGCCACCACGAGATACAGAATTTATAAACTTTTTAAAGGTTTCTGGTGGTGCACTGTACATGTGATCCTGAGGCCTGACACTGTTTTTTTGTAGCAAAATTTCAAGGCAATGATCACATGTGCTTTTATTAATAAGACGACGTACTATGTACCCAGATATGTAATATAAAATATTTTCTTGAAAATCGCTTAATTTTCTTTGTTCCAATACTCAGTATAGGTGGAAAGTAGATCAAGTTCTATTTGTTGTGAAACATCTTGATTCGCCTATTTTCTGACCGAAACTCAAATGCAGGTGTACAGTATGTTTCAAAATTAGAGCAATTTGCGCTAACACTAGAAGTTACTGAGTTCCTGAATATTAATTGTCTTAATGCCCACTTGAGTTGCTGAGTGTTTGGATTGTTGTTCCAGCCGCCCCTTCATCTTATGCAAGAAAAAAAAATTCAAGATGATCTTGAGAACATTTGTATGTTAAAAATACTTCAGTGGGTCTTCATCTAAACTAAAGAGATCTTTTGCTAGTTGTAAAATATTGTCCATTGTTAATATGAAGCCAAGGGCAAACGTTTTACGAATACTATTTAGCAGTGGAACGCCTTCCATAGTTAAACGTTTTAGGTATGTTTTGTTTTTAAAAAAATATCTTCAAAATATTTTAAATTATTTGGCCTAATTGGTGCTTTAAAGCCTTTTCCAAAAGGATTTCTGCAGTTCAATATATCAAATATTCGGTCAATGGTTCTTATAAATTCGACAGTAGCATGACTGCCTTTGAATTTATCAACATTACATTTCTCTAAATATTCTATGGCATCTGCCACACCACTACTCAAAGTTTGAGCGGCAAGTCTGACATTCATTACCTGATTCTTATAATTTATGTGACGCAAAGTAAGAGAGTTTGCTAACTTTAATTTTTCTGAATTTTGAATTTCATCTAATTGTTTTATATATTCCCAGTTAATCGTCCCTGATTCAGATTGCATTTTTTTTTTCGGCCAAAGCATTTCTTGTCAATTTCAACATGTGACAAATATCCAAAATACAGTACACATTTATGGTTTTATTACATGGATGAGAAAAGCATGGAACTAACTAAATTGTCAGCAACAATATTACAACCTAACAGCTTATAGGTTGCAATATTGGCTTGGGCACCATCAGATGTAATTGATCTGACTATTATACCTATCTCAAATAAGCTTCTTAAGCAAGAGATAATTAATTGAGTTTGTAAATGGGCATCAGCTTTATTTGTTAAAAAATAGGCTACTGGACATTTAAAATTATGCCCATAGCTTACAATTTGGAAAAATAAAGCCTCTGATGCTGGATTTTCCTGATCTACTTCAGCTATACCACCATAATTCACATTTCCCAAAAATTTTCCCTCACCATGGTCCCATATCACTTGCTTTCTAATTGACATACCATCAACTATTAGAGCACAGTTTCTTAAGTACTGCTTAGACCTAACTTCTGTCTTTAAAAAATCTAAAACCTCACCTAAAATACCTGGTTCACAATTAATACTACTCAACCATTTTCTAATAGTTCTACCATTAGGCAAAACAAAATGTTCTCCTAAAAATTTATACGCTTTTGGCGAATAAAAATAAATCGTATGCGCAAACTGCTTCATTAAGGCTGAGTATCTTCTTTGACTCGGATTTACTCCTTCATCTTTTTGTTTTTGGAGTAGAACTAATTCCAATGGTAAACCTAAAAATCATAATAATATATCTAATTTATAATTGTTTAAAACAAATTTTATTCTCAGTATTACCTTCAAAGTATTTACTTAGAACAGCATCGAGGCTTTCATTACTATTTCCACTTTTCTTTATTTCATTAATGACATCTTTCATGTTGTGAATTTTAACATCCCTTCGTTTTACTTTCTGCTTTAGGGTTTTCACTTTTCGACGTAACTGTGTAATTCTGTTGTCAGGAACTGTTTGAGTTTCCTTCTCAGCAGAGGCAGCAGACGTTAAGGGTATGTCAATATCCATTAACATATTTTCAGTTTGGGAACTTGTGGTATGATCGATCTAGAAAAATTTATTATTAATTCATTATGTTTACTAGTTACAGCAGAACTATATTATTTGTTAGTGATTATTATGTGTAAGTCCCACCTGTTTAAATATTTTTCTACGAGGAGGAGTACTTTTTGGCAACAAATGTTTGGGAAAAGAAAACACACTGGGTACAGCATCAGGTTTTAATAATTTGGCAGTCAATCCTGGCTTTGCAATATATTCAGTTGGAAGAAAGTGCTGGCCACAAAGCCTGCTCGTTTTCGATGGTGTCCAATTATCCCTACGAATAGCTTTAATCCATAGCTTTAGTATTTCTGGGCGTTTAAATGGAAAACTAAAACAATAAAAACGTGTTATAAATAATTCGATAATGATTGGGACTGTATATGCTAAAATCGGAAACATATTCTAAACCAAATTGTTTTTCAACTTACGTATGAAACGGAATTTTCCTCCCATCCTGTTCATTAGTGCATCCATAGGCAACACAAGAAATCACCATTGCGAAATAAACTTGGAAATAAACAAACACACTAACGCACAATATTGTATTTTTAACACTTCTTTCACAAGCTGCAGGTAACGAATACTATAGGCAGAGAAATATATACCTATTTTTGTCGAAATTGGTTCTGATCAAATAAAAATCTACCTCAAAGCAGATAAAAATATTACAAACGAATAATTTATGCACACCACCACGTTTAACGTAACGTGTACGAGAGAGATAGATTGCCGTCAAATCAGGCTATCTCCGTTTATAGCCCCTGACACACAATCGTGCGATTTCGACAACGGTCGCAGCCGTTCCAGGTACGTAGTATGCAGTTCATTGGCTGCACTACATGATGTTGGTTGATGACTTATATGATGTCACATATTTAACAAATAGCTTTTTATTCACTGCTTACACTGACATTTTAAATATCCCGCGGTTGTTCGTATCGTTTAGTAACTTTTTGTATTTTCATGTTTGCATCAGGTTTGCCCCACGATGTCGCTACTATTTGTAAATAGAGGGGCTATAGATAAAAATATTGACAACTTTCGTATTTTAATTCGCTAAAAAAGTGGTGGTAGGCAGTGTTTGTTTTTTGTACTGATTCTATTTGTCATAACGCCTGACAAGCATGTAGAAAATTTAATGGCGTAAAAATAAATTAGTTGCACTTGAAGATTCGTAGTTAAGTTGTACACTTCTGTGCAATAAAATTAAGCACACGTCTTATAACTATTGTTCACAATATTCTAGTTTGTATAATTCTGGTCTATTTTAATTGTCTAGCAGCAGTTTCAATACAAGATAAAACACCATAACTTCAAAATAACACCTTTATTAAAAGCCCAAAAGTAAGACCTTTCGAAGAAAACACGCTATTAATAAATGCAACAAAGCCGTGTGTGCTTAATTTTATTGCACAGAAGTGTACAAACGTATATGTACTAATATGACTCACATAGTTTTAATGGAACACTTCTCATGACGCATAAGGTTACCTGGAAAGAGTACCGCAAGAAGTACGATCATTCGATAGGAAAGGCCAAGCAAACTAGATGCACTCTGCGTAAAAACATTGCATTACAAAGTTATATGAAAAGTGCAATGTAAATTCACACATTAATTGCTTTAAACATTTTAAATACTGTTAGAATGTTGTCTTAATTTCAAAAATTATTAATAAATGAGTTTAAACTCTTCTTTTTTGTAATTAATGTGCTAATGGCATTTATTTTTATTGCGCCAGCTGTGCTACAGTATTTTTTTCACATAAAAATGGTTTAACTCGAATTGGTTTCGAAATGTATCTAACTATATTTAATTTTAATATAAATTTTGCAGAAAGATTGTAAACTTAATAAAAGTAAAACTGGGGCATAGACGGTTTAAATTGAAAGCAACAATATATTTAACCGTCATGGTTTATGCTCATTTGCTATATTCAGGCTTTATTGACCCATGCTTTGAACTATTTTTCCACTCTCCATCTTTTTTCTCCAATACCGGCTCCAAGCTGCTCTACATCGTCAGTAACCGCTTCTAATCACGCTCCTCTTCGTAGACCAGTTCTTCACATAATTTCTTGCTTAGCAACTTTTTGTTTTTTAAGTTATTCTACAAGTTTCTCTCAAGTAGTACGATACGCTGTATATCGAATACCTGTGCTATACTGAGTTATGCATAGGTATCCCTAACTTCCTTGTTCCTTTTCTTTCTCTATAGTTTACTTATACGTCTATCGATATGTTCTATCTTCGTATCTTCCCTTACCAAATCTCCAGTTATTTTATTTTAGTTTCCTTATTCACAATCTAGATTTTATTTCTGTAACATACAGAGAATCGGACAACGGCCCAATATGTTCTTAATTTTACCTGTTTTAAGAGACACAGCATTCTTGTGCTCTACAGCCCTTACAGATTCTCTTCTGTTTTTTAGTTTTAGTCACTGCTCTTTGTAATCACTGCTCCTAAATAAATGTTTAAAGCTTATGCTAACTTCAAACTTATACTTTTTATTTTTTTTCTTTTAATTTTAATTTGCTGTGCTATTAATGTTTTATCAGCTCTCAATTCCATAAATTCCATCTTTATTTCATCAACCTTCAAACCAAACGTTTTTTAATATTTTGAAAACTATCAGTTTTAATATTGTAATCGCAAAAAGATCATCTTTCGAAATTTCTAGATCTTCACGTTTCAGGGTCCCTAGATGACGAAAAACAGGTTTTTGCAATTTCGCCTGTTGGCGTTATAAATCAAAAACTATTTATCGGAGGAAGACAATATTTTGCATACACATTATATATCTATCTAGCATAACCCCGAGAAAATTTCAGACAAATATATACAGGATAAGCATATTAAAAAAATATATATTTTGTTTAACTTAGCAATAAACACAAGTAATAATTTTTACATAGCGCAGGCTTTGTTCTTACCAAAAATGGGCCCCAATAGATACAGAATAAATGTTGTACGATACAAAAAGGAGCCACAAATTAGTGCGTTACTTAATATAGCTGCAACGTAGGAATTCGAAGGATCGGTGCTCCGTAGCTCAGGTAGAAATAGCCCGTTCCCTTGCAATATCCCACAAAACGTTGGGACTGCATACGCGGTCCGCCTGCTCTTTGAATTCGACTACCGGTAACGTTTTTTTTATTTGAAAATATATTTAATTTATTAGAAACGTGGAAATAGTTATACTCCTAATTTAATTTTATTTTTAAAATTATTTAGTAGCATAATGTCGAAGAGGGAAGTTCTGGGTAAAGCATTTTACAGATTTTTTTCAATATTTTAATACCAGAAATAGCGCTCCAGCATAGGTACCGAATTTCTTCTTGTCTCCATTTTAGTCAAGTACATTGGTCAGGTCTGGTAATTAAGAAAATGTCTTCATTTATTGAAATCTGTAATTTGTTCATGTCAAAATACAACTAAAAATGAATAAGTAATTTGTTTCTAAAATGGTTCATTACTAAATTAAAAGCAAAGCGTCACTTTTTTTCACTGAGTGAAAAAGAATGACGCCTCACACACTGAAATTAATTAAAACGAGCCTACGTTCTTAAATGAAATTTTAAAAATAGTATTGGGCTACAGTTTTTTAAAAACTTTATTTGCATATTAAATAGTTCGATGGATGTTCAACTCCTGGTCAGGCACACGCGACTAATTTAAGCTTTTTTTTTTGGCGCCTTGCTGGTCGATATAAAGTATACATGTTAATTATATCAAGGGCTAATTGAATTTCTCCATTGTGATGACCGATAGAAAAACATTTATATACAAAAGTTATACGATTCTATAAGAAACATATTTTAAGAGAACGAAAAAAAAATACCCGACTTCCGGTTAAACCGAAAGTTTAATTATTTTCCTATGGAACACCATAAAATTTTTAAATTAATTTGATAGTATATGAAATTATCCTTAACCCTCGCCCGGCGAAAATAATTTCAATTATCCGAAAGGCGGAAATGAGTTTCTAGTGACCAACTTCGAATTTGAGTTGTTTTCATCAATTTAGAACCACCACAATCTTAGTATTTCTAATAAATACTTGCACATGATAACATAATCATAAAGATTTTATTGTTATTGACCTGCAGACTAAAAAGTTAATAAATTCGACATTTACAAATAATATGTACATTCAATAAAAATTATTCTAGTAAATAGCATACAAATATTTTTCTTTAATTATGACCTAATATGATGACATTTTGTTGTTGTTTACAACGTCAAAATGATGCATATATTCTTACTAGTTGCAATATGAGATTTCATACTGAGGCTAGTGCTAATATGAAAATTTAGAATAACTTTGTAGCTGTAAGTAAATTTATCTACAATAAAAATTAATGACTCAAAATCAGAGAAAATGTTGAATGCAATACGTTGCAAAATTAACGTTTTTCACACGGAATGTGTTGTCCAACTTCACGTCTAGTGTGAAAAACACTTTTATTTTCCAACTTTATACATAAATAGGTATTTTCTTAATCTGCATTCTTTTTTACAGTTAGCTATTCATGTGTCTGGAAAATAAATTTGAAACAACTATCACACAGGTACATTTATTTTCATTTCCTACACATAAAACATACTTTCCTCGCCTAGTTGCTACACCAACTTCTATAGATGCTTTTTGTAAACGCCTTTCGCAAACCTCTATTGCCGGAGAGAATAATATTTTATTAGAATCCATTCACTTTGCCTATTATTTTAAACAGTTATTATACTACAGAAGATAAGAAAATTTTGTTTTTTACTTATTCATATCAGAAATCTGCTTTCAATCAAACACAAACAAATTGTTCAACATACACGAAGTCCAGACGATTTTTTCAAACGCCAATTAGTATTTCTACAACAGCAATACTGCAGTTATCCATACAAAACTAAAAATAAAAATAGTGATTCTTGGTAAAGCAACAAGCAATTAAACCGCCAACAATGAAACGCGATGGGCGGAAACCGCGTCTCAAGTGACCTGTGTGGATTATCTCAGATATACCACGTCATTTTTCCACGAAGTGTATCCTAAAGTACTTTCATAACAGCTTCGAGAAATACTCAAACATCTAAAGGGGTATTTTAGAAAAAGGCAAAATTAATTTAAAAAAATTAAAATCCGGTTCCCGCCTTGTGAGGGTTAAAAAACTATTAACCAGCTATAGGTCTGGGGTTAATAATTCACTAGCTATTAGCGTTTAACGCTATGTAGCTAATAGCACTGAGCTAAATACCTGCCTTATTGAAATAAGCGGATTTCTCTGGAATGGATCAACAATGTCTTCATAAAAAAATCCCTATTTCTACTTTACCTACGTTTAGGATTTCCTGTATTTGTAGAAACCCTTTCGTAACATCGTAATTTTATTTTCAGCTTAGCAAATGTAAAAGGATGCGGCTGTTGATTAAATGGGTAAAAAGTTTAATACAGTTCAGCGGCTCGTTGAGAATTTTTCTGACACAAAAAGTATACTTCTAGCAGATTCACTCGTTTTTTATTGGAGAAAGAATTTATTTGTAACAGATCTGTTCAACACAATCGTATTTTGTCAGATAATGCGCATTTGTTTATTTAATTGTTTGTTTGTCTATCATTATTTTTATGGATGTATACGATCAGCTTCACTTTAATTAGTAATACTGTTTCTGTGTGCAGTGCAATGCTGTTTACATTAATATCTCGTTAATTATTAACTTTAACCCGGTAGTTGGTTAACTATTTTTTAAAGGCAATGTCCTAACCTATCAAATTAATTTGCAAAATTCAGGATATACAATAATAGAAACCGAAAGTAATTAAGCTTCCGTATAAACCAGAAGTCTGATATTTCTCTTCGTACCTTTAAAACATTTGTCTATTCGAATGGTGTAACTTTTCTAAATAAAAAGTTTTTTTATCTCTAATAACAATGGAAAAATTTAAGTATCCCTTAATTTACAATCAATCTGTATGATGACTATTCAAAGTTCCCGCTTGTCATTGCGTGATAATTTTTAAGCTGTTTAGTTACTATCCAAAAATTTCATTGTCAGATGTTTTTACTATTGGGATGTAGCTAGTATTATTTCGTACATAAAAATTCAAATATATTAATCTGTTTGAATTTGATAAATCAATTAACTGTGATATAATCGGCCTACTTAAAGTATTATTTCTTAACCATTAACTTGATGTGTCAAAAATGATATGTCTGTTTATGTTCTTTGTTGCCAGTTATGACGCCCTAACCTCACTTTTGAAAGCACATATTTTGCGAAACCCAAATATTTATTATATTGATTATTAACCAGTGGCTCGTTACTGTCTAGCAGTTATATACATATACTCTAACCTCGCCAAAATGTAGGTACATATTTAGAACCAGCGGAGCCGTAACTTAAATTTGCAGCTTCAGCTGGTCCCATGGGATTCGCAAATAAAAAATAAGAAAAACATAGTCTAATTCAGTACTATTATAAAACAAGCGTCAGCAAATGGACTTAAGCTCCGAAGAAAAAATCTTAAAATACTGTCAGCACTTAACCTGCTAACTTCCAAATTGTGAAGCGTAAAGTTATTTTAATTTTCTCTACGATTTGGGGATAAGAATGATTGTAAATATTATAGAAACTTTAGACAGAAATAAATTAAAATGTGTGTAAAATGTAAAAATTTCTTAATACGGTTGCAGCACCTTATCTCGGAAAATTCTGGTGGGTTTTGACCATATGATCAATCGCATTCGACATTTAAGGTTTCTAGTACTCCGTAGGATAAGATTTTGTCAAAATACAGTAGTTTACTACAATTGGCAAGTAATGAGACAGCGAAAAGGATTATTTAATATTAAATTAATTTGTTCACAGATTTGAAGGGTGATTGGATCATTAATTGAAGAAAAGGTAGGTTTAACCCTATAAATCCGACAGCTCCACTGTCGTACCTAAATATTTATGCATAATTTCTAACATTCCTTTCACCTGTCACACCCTGGTATTCAGATCGAAATAATGAAATTTACACAAATACGTATCCGCCCTTTATCAAATAGAACCGGAACCAAAGAGGCTTTTGACGCTCAACAAAGCCTCTAATTTTATATCCTAAATTTTCAGGGAAGAGAACTTGAACGCCGAATGATTAATGATTCGCATTAACTTCCAAACAAGTTATTATTGCAAAAGTTGGCGTTGTACAGGAAATTTAAACTTCAGGAATTTTCCTAGATGCGTATTCGATTTCGGTCCCAATATTTAATTACTCTTTGAGCGGCGAGCGCTCAAAAGACCTAAAATGCTTCTCAAACTTTAAATGGAAAACTAAAAAAAAGTGTTTTTCTCCTCCACGAAAATTAAATTCGGCCAGATAACCAGAATGTGCCCTGTACTTTAGCATTTTAATTTACTTCCGTATCTGGCGACAATATTTACGGAAATTATGATTCCACCCGACACGGATTTATAGAATGCCCGGATTATTAAAATTCCTGAACTGAGCATCTGTACTTGAATTCGCAATAATTTTAAATGATAAAATTGGTTCTTGTAATTGATATATATTTGGTTATATGCCCTTTTACAGTATTTATCAAAAAACGTAATTCAGCCAATTATGTAGCATTCATAGGCAGGAAGGTTGTCTTATTAGAACAACTTTCTCAATTTCGTTTTAGCAGGAAGATGAAACAAGAATATAGAAGGAAATAATAAGAGAATATTGTTGAAGCATCTTTTAAGATCTCCGTTTAATATTTCTCTATAAAAGAATACAAATAAGCTTCTCATGTATCAACAGAAAGTTGATTAGGCTTATTTTGCAATTTGAAGTCGTCCCGTCATCGAATGTAAATTAGTATGATTTAAAAGCCAAAATTAAAGCGTAATTGCAAATATGTTAGTTTAGCAAGAAGGGCCATTACTCCTAAATTATTAATGTAGAAACAGAATCACCTTGTAGTCGACCAATGCAAAGGTTATCCCATGCATACTGCACTTGGATCACAGTAGGTCAGAATTGGAAATATGCCTGTAGGTGGAAAGTGTCCATTACGTCCAATAATAAACATTGTCAAATTTACTAGCAAACTGGGTCGAATGTGTTCTAATATACTGGTGAGGTTGTACATTTAAGAAAAGGCTAGACGCCTTATTAGCTAGAATATATCAGATAAACTATATTACAAAGAAAAATTACACGAAAAAATGTAACATAATAAGTAGAGACATAAGATATGAGGTGATGTAATTGCAGAACCATTCTAGCTTTGCGGTCGAGGAAGATCATAGATGGCTCAGTGATCATAATTGATTCCACTAATTAGGTAATGATGACTTTATTTCGACCCATCACGGACATAGTTATGAATACTACTTAATTCCAAGTACTGCATTTTTATTTAAAATCTAGTATAGTTTCTTTTTGAAGCTATAGTACATCATAACCGCGAAAGTGACATCAAACTATTACTTTGTACAAATCGCTTAACAACTATTTATGTAATTGCATAGTATAAACATCCCATTATACCGTGTGTTTAAATAAACTCATTCGCATTCGCATTACATGATCAAACTGAGGTTTTCCATAACTTGGTACATCCCCATTGAGGCAAATGAACTACCATAAGTAGTCAGAGAGAACTAAATTACATCTTGATATTGAACTACTTTCCTAAACATATACAAAACACTCAATAAAAACTTTGATTAATACACTCGTTGGGTGTAAATGACATCAAATTGTGTCTTTTGTCTGTCACAGTGACAAATGTTTTTATAAACAAAATAAAATCTGACATTCACCTACAGACTTAAATTAAGACATGACTAGTTTTTTTCTTTCCTTCCAAGACCTGCTCTAAATGAGTTTTTTTGGAACGCACGATACAATGCTCAAATATATAACAAAATAGTAATAAGCACAATTACCTACGTAAAAAGAATTACTTGTTTATCCAGGATGACTTATTAGTATGGTCATTAATTAAAGGGGTGTATACTGACCTCAATAGAAGTATATGTCATTAAAAATTAAACTCTTATAGAAAAAATGCATTAGCGTCAGGTTCAAACTTCTAAGAACAACTGGCCAGCACCAAAACCTTAAAAATTACGGAAGGCTACGCCAATTGTTTTCCAAATGTGATTGAAATACGCAAACAACTGTTTTTTCTTCTACATTTTATCCAAATTTGGTGTTATCGCAACCACTATTATGTTTAAAGAAATTCATTCCAGTAACCGTCAATCAGCTTAAGCAATAAAATGTTCAAATTTCTTGTTGGATTATTGTTAATATTTGACGTACAGTTGCCTATGCACAGTTGTTCTGTTTGATCTCCTCTAGCTGCCTTTAAATTTAAAGCATAAAGGTAAGAGAAGATTTGCAGTGTGCAGGTGTCACGACTCCTTGGTTTTAGAGTCTTATTTGCATTTCAGTTCTAACAGAACAGTATCTTTTATAAGTATATCCTCTGTAACGGACTCATTTTACATAGCACTTTTTAAGTTTTTAGATAAAATATTCAATTATTTTAAATATTTCTAATTGGTCCAAATCACTTGAATGAACCAACTCTACAAAAATAAAAAAGATTAAAACGTGCATACTATTATATAATCTTAAAAAACGAAAGCACACAAAATAAGTTTTTAGAATAGAACTCGCATTTAACATGGTTGAATTTTAATAAAGCTTTTTTATTTCATTTATTAACTGTTTATAGAAAACTGTAATTAGCTTGCTAGTCTCTCGCCAGATGGCATAGGTGTAATAGCCTTCGCTGTTAATAATTTTATGGGGTTGTAAATACAAAATAATTTTCATGGCAAGGGATACTATACTTTATAAATTCTTAGTTTCAATTGCGATCTTTTCTGTCAAACTCAGGACAAATTAAATGAGTGTAATAATGATTACCACAAATAAACGGTTTATTGCTCATTCATTATTTTATCTATTTGCAATAAATTAGGGCTTGGCTCAGGTGAACATGAAACAAATCTTAACTCTGGGTGTCGGTTCATAAAATTAAGAAAACTTTGTATGACAAATAATTCCTTGTATAACAATTACTCTTAATTATTAGGGCAAATTCACAATTTCTATCTGACAATTATAACCTCTAAATTTGACTGTCACAACAAAATGATCTGTGGTCGCAAAAACAGCGAAAAATTTAATTTTAAACACCAAAATGGCAAGGAAGCATCAGGTAAATACGATTAATTCTGTGACGTAGCAACTGAAAACATCGTTTTGTTTCTAGTGTAACTTCAAAACCCACGCGCGATTGTTATTTGTTCTGCATCCGTCAAAAACTGAAAATTTCGCGTCATGTCGCACTTTTTACAGACGCTATTTAATTTCCTCGAAGCTGACTGGACTTGGGCAACTGGAATCCGGTGCTACACCTCGTAGATACTCTGAACTTAAAGAAACCAACGAATTATGGGGCTGCTGCAAACGCTTCCTCTGAAATATTACCTTAATCGGAGACCTTTCAGATGCTGGATACACTTTTCGATGACGCCACGGGTATTCCGCACTTGGGAATGGCTTGTTGGTTAAAATTTCTAAACCCATGGACTCTTGAATGTCCTTTCTACACGCAGCAGGCATTAATTTTGCTGGGCGATGCTTCTTACTTATGGAAATGGGCCCCCGGAGTTACTCGCACTTGGATGAATTTTGCTGCTGGTTAATCTGCTACACTTGGACCTCTTAACACATGGAAAACTATACCCACAGATGCTCTGCACACTGGTGAATAACTTTACACACAACTAGTACGTATTACAAAAGACGTTTTATTTAATTTTATGCAATAAAATGTGGAGCTCAATCTGCCCCCAACACAAATTTTTCAAGCTTGTTTATTAATCATCAACAAAAAACTGTCTCGTCACTTAGCAACCAGATTTTAAGTTTTATAAAAGAAATTAGGATTAATAACATGTTGACCTTATGGACTACAGTTTTGATGCCATATCTTTGCCTAACTACTAAAATTGTCCTTTTCTTGGAATAAATGTCACTACACTTTGCTCTGCTTTTAAATCGCTTTGGTTTATAATGCACTGATACACATGGAGTTCCTTTAGCATCTCACTTATTGTCTTTGGATCGGTTGCCTTCCATCTTTCATTGCTCTTTTGCAATTATTATTTTGCTCGCACTGTTTCGACTACGTTTAGGCTAATTTGTCTACACTTTTAATACATAAGGCTCATATAGTTTCTGTACTTAACAAATCATTCTGTATCATTTTATTCGCATTATGTCTGACATAACTAAGCTCAAATCCATCAGTTACAAATTAAATTGCATTGCCCCTTCCGAACATTTATCATATCTAAAACCTGAACGTAACCCTTCTGAAACCTGGCTTAGCTCATGCTAACTTTTATTCCTCAAATCATTAGTTATTGCTGCTCACATCAAATGCATTTATTAATGTAAACTACTCACTATCGTGCAATAAATAAAACAATTAATTCTGTGCTCATTTTGACCTTATTCATTTAGTTAATTAGGCAATCAGAATGGCTATGGGCAGTAAACCATTACAATACTTCTATTGAGGTCACTATACACCCATTTAATTTAATGACCATACTAATAAGTCATCCTGCATAAACAAGTAATCCGTCAACCAAATCTTGACTAAGTTTATAGTAATTTGAAAACATAAGATATAGTTCGAGGTTCAACTATAAACAGGTAAATTATAACTCATTTTCACTACATCTGGGCACGGGTTAACTGTAGTTGTTTAACTTGGTTAAGTTGGCATAACTGTTACTTGCTCGATCACATTGCTTGACATCTAACCTCACCTTCTGTATTGGATAGGTGATATCGATCAGTATTTGATGTTACTAGTTGTGTTATATGGTTGCCTATTGATATTTTCTTGTTTTTTACATAGGTAATTGTGTTTTGGCATCGTTGCTTATTACTATTTGGTTATATCTTTCAGCATTGTATCGTGCGTTCCAAAAACACTCATTTAGAGCAGGCCTTGGAAAGAATTATAACAAATCTGGTGTGATACACGCATACAACTTCCTTTTACAGTGATCTTATAATTAGTGAAAAATTAGATTTGAATTTTTTAAGCATTTGTCAAAAATGTAAAAAATTGCAAATTCTACCGAAACCGTACAAAATAGAGCGTTAGTTCAAGAGACAAATTTTCTCTATAATTTTAAGCTTAATTCAAAAATGTAATAATATACCGTGTGTTCTATTTAAAACAGGAGTTAATAAAAATAAATAAGAATGAAAACAAAAGAAAACCATTTTAGAGGCATTTAACTTGAAAATCACCTATCTCACATCAATACACATTAAAAATGTAATAAAAATGTGAAGTTTGAAAAATATACTTAGAGCCTTTTTTGAAAAAATCGAAAAAACTAAAAAATCACAAGAATAAAAACCATACGCCCGGTTATGCCATTTTCTTCAAAAGCTTGCTCTGGCATCTAGATAGTACACAAAACTTATATATGAACGTCATACCTCTTTTCGTTTTTGAGATATTCTGTTCACAGGCAGACACAGACACACAGACCAATGAACAAAAACATGTTTTTTGGGGCAGGGGTGCTAAGAATCGCCCGATCAGCTAATATCAAGAATAGAACATCGGAAGTAATAGAAATCGGAACATGGAATATTAACAGTATGTACCAACCAGGAAAAATTCACAGTACCATAAAGGAAATGACACGGATGCGACTAAGCATCTTAGGAATAAGTGAAATGAGATGGCCTAGTTCAGGAAAAACGACAATCGATAACCACATTGTATATTAGGTAGGAGAAGATAGTCCAAACCACAGAAATGGAGTGGCAATTATAGTAGCGCCAGATGCTGCCAAAGCCGTTAAAAATGTAATCCCATACTCAGACAGAATCATTATGGTACAATTTCAAACTACAACAACAAAGTTGAACGTCATTCAAGTACATGCCCCAACTCAAGACTATGATGAAGAACATGTCGAGAAGTTTTACAATGACTTAGAACAAGTGTTAGTGTCAACAAAGAACCAAGAAGTAACTATAATAGTGGGGGACCTGAATGCGAAGATAGGTCAAGGAAAACAAGAAGAAAGTGTAGGAGACTATGGCCTGGGCACAAGGAACGATAGAGGCGATAGATTAATCACATTTTGTACGGAAAGAAATATGGTAATCACCAACACATTTTTCAAACTACCAAAACGTCGCTTATATACGTGGAAAGCACCAGCAGATTCACCTGATAGGGTTATTCGCAACCAAATAGACTACATCTGCATTAACAAGAGATACAAGAACTCTGTACTATCAGTAAAAACTTACCCAGGAGCCGATGTACCTACGGATCATAGTCTTCTAGTAGGAAAGATAAGGCTACGTCTCAAAAAGATTGTTAAACATCAAAATACAAGAACAACTCTAGATAGAAACAAACTACATAATGAAGCCACTCAACAAGAGATAAGGCAGTTACTAGAAGAGAAAATAATACCGACAACAGATGATCAAAAAAGCGTTGAGGACAAATGGAACAGACTTAAAAACATTCTAAGAGTAGTGCAGAAGACAAAACTAGAAGAAACAAAAAAACAAAAAAAGGATGGATGGATGACTGACGATATCTTAAGTCTAATGGACGAAAGAAGGAAATATAAGAACAAAAACGATAATAAATACAAAACAATCCACGCCGTAATAAGACGGAAAATAAGACAGACAAAAGCAGAATGGCACACTAGAGAATGTACTGAGATAGGAAATCATGAGAAAAAGCATGATCTATTTCATTTACACAAGAAGTTTAAAGAAGTTACTAACACCGGAAGACGATACACACTCAGAAACCTAGAAGACGATAATGGAAAAACAATCATAGACACCAGACAACAACTAGAAATGTGGAAAAAGTATATTTCAGAATTGTTTGAGGATAAGCGGTCTAAATATGAACCAACGTGTGCCATATCAAGCCCATCGATTACAAACGAAAAAGTAGCACGAGCAGTACGGCTATCAAAAAATGGAAAAGCGACTGGCCCTAATGGCGTGAGCAACGAGATCATAAAACTGTTGGGTGAAAACGGCATCGAAGTCCTGACAAATCTCTTTAATACTGTCTACGAAACGGGAGTAATAACAACTGAGTGGTTGAAAACAACATTTACTGCCATTCCAAAAAAGACTAGAGCCAAAAACTGTAGTGACTACAGAACCATAAGTTTAATGAGCAATGTTCTGAAGATATTTCTAAGAGTAATACATGGCAGAATATATAAGAATATCGACGATAAAATCAGCAGCAATCAGTTTGGTTTTCGTAACGGCCTGGGCACAAGAGACGCTTTGTTCGGAGTTCAAGTCCTGATTCAGAGATGTCGTGACGTCAATTACAATGTATATTTATGTTCTATTGACTTCGAAAAAGCGTTCGATAAAGTACTGCATGACAAAATGATGACGGTTCTAGAAACAGCAGACATCGATGGCAAAGATAAACGGATAATTGCCAATTTATACTGGCACCAAACAGCAAGAGTTAGATGGGAGCAACAATTGTCAGAAGAAATAAACATTGAGAAAGGGGTAAGACAAGGCTGCATTTTATCTCCACTGCTTTTCAATTTATATTCGGAAGAGATATTCAAAGAAGCGCTCATAGATGCATTAGAAGGAATTATCATTAATGGTATGTCTCTAAACAATATCAGTTATGCTGACGACACGTTAGTCATGGCCAACTCCAATGAAGATCTCCAGATTTTGATGGATTGAATAAATAATGCATGCGAAATATATGACCTAAAACTAAATATTACGAAAACCAAGTATATGATTATCAGCAAACAGAATGATGTGCAGGACAATGGCATCGTATGTAACAACAACGCTCTGGAGAGAGTAGATAAGCTCATATATCTGGGCAGTAATATTAACGAAAATTGGGACCCAGCGAATGAAATTCTAGAATAGAAAATTACTAAAGTTTCATAAAAACAGGATATTTCAATATAGGTTGTTCAAAATACCGGCTCGAATTTCAATATCTTCAACCTTTATCTTTCTCAAATTTTTAAATAGAACACCCTATATCTTATTACCGGAATAAATAAAGCTTTAAATTTTCTTTATTTTTACTACAACATGTAATTTAATTAGAAGAGTGTTTGAGATTTTGAGCTTTTAATAAAAAATCACGATGAATGTGTACCATTTAGAGCATGGTTATAACAGTGCTGGTAAAAAACCACAGTGACGGTTAACCGGCTTTCGGTTAATCCCTTTTTTTTTCATAAATCGAACACCGGTAAACCGATTAACCAAAGATTTGATTTTAAACCGGTTGACGAACCTGTTTGTAGACCTGTTTAAGAACCGGTTTGTAAACCTGTTTAAGAACCGGTTTGGAAACCAGTTGACTGATTAATTAATGTAAAAGTTTGCTCTTCATAGTAAAAATGCGAATGTATAGCCTCCAAATTTTATAAGTATAACCAATTTACGTTTGTTAGAGCTGTTTATAAATCGATTTTTATTCAGTTTTTAAATTATATCGTAAACCGACTTAGAAACTGGTTTACAAAACTGTTTATGAACCGGATATATTCAGGGGTTTCGGTTAACCGATTTTCGATTTATGAAAAAGCCGTAGTTAAGCGAGAGCCAGATTTTTAAACCACTATCAAAAACCATGCAACAAATAGTATGTACTCAGTTATCATGATTTTTTGTTAAAAGCTTAATTTCGCAAACACTAGTTAGATTAACGTACATGTTGGGGTCAAATAAAGGAAAACTAAAGCTCTATTTATTCTTGTAATAAAATATAGGACGTTCGGTTAAAAAAGAATGAGACAATAAAGATGAAATTTGAACAGGTGTTTTGAATACCCTTTATGAAAATATTCCGCTTTTATGAAACATTTGTATTGTTGTATTCTAAATGACGCCAACCTCAAGTTTCATGGAACAAATATTCAAAAGTAGGGAAAATGTTACGTTTTAAATGAAAGCTTGATATTGACAGAAAATATAAAATGCGTTGGAAACGATAAAAGCAATTTAAAAGAAAAGTCTGAATTGAACCTAAAACTTACAGAGGCTTAAATAGCCATAAAGAGGTACAGGGTGTTCCGTTTAGAACAGTAATGCATTTTTAAGCCAAACTTTTTTCGGACACCCTACATATGTAAAAAAGTTTGAAATATGCCCTTCTCAAGCCAATTAGAGAAACCTTAATCAAACTTTTTATCGGAAAATAACCAAAAGCGTAATCCAAGACCGGCGCACTACAAGGGCGTACTGTATATTTGAGAAAGGTATCACGTACAAAGATTGTAATCAGTCAATCTTTGAGAACAGTGTAGGGATGTAGGGTATCAAAAGTTTTTAGAACATTTTACGATCTAAACACAGGTCTATATGTATTTTTATAGATCAATACCTACTAACTATACTGGAAGCAGAAGGTAAAGGTAAATTTACAAGAAGTAAGTTGCCTCATATTTAATTATTATCTTACTGGACATGGAATATCTTTCAAATTTTGTAATTATGAAGATTTATACGAATTACAAATTTGTATCTTGTTTAATATCAAATTTTAGAAATGTTTCCAGTAAAATCCATCTAACGTTTGAAAATGCAACCCAGAAACTTTCTGAAAATGGAACCAAACAAGATCACGTCACTCAGTTTTAGCTCACTGAATGTCGGCTAGAGGCTAAGCCATATTACTGGACGTTGAACTCGAACATTTTGAAAGTTGATTAGATATAATATACTGTGACGGTTTAGTGCTTTTCCTTTCTTGTTCCTGGTTATGCATTAGCAAACGATTACTTGGAATGAACCCGTGCGGATGGCTGCTCCGTCATGGGTTTATTGTACTAAAACATCTTAAATAACACAAGCGAGCATTGTTAACAATAACGAACGAACGCGCTTCCCAGCAGAACACAAAAGGGTTAAAAGGTTCGTTATTATCTTCCATACCACGCAGATAACGTGATCCGCGCGCTAGTAATGTAATGTGTCATCTCTGATAACGAGTCATGTGCTATTGATATAATGTGTCATCCCTGATAACGTGTCATGTGCTGTATTCTCTGAAATCCCAATGACGTCAATTGAAACCAGTAATTTCCATCCTTAGATAAGAAATGTTATAAATATTGCTGTTGTATGTTTTTAGAGTTAGTTCAAATTAGCCTGTTCGAGTTCGTTCATAGATTTGTGTCCTGTAGAACGTTACTCTGTTTAAATTTGTAACTCCTACATTAAATTAAAGCTTTTGTGTAGTAAAATAAATAAAGTTTTTTTTCGTTAAGTCCACGATTGGCAACTTAACTGGCGCAGTCGGTAGGATACTTGGCAAAAGGGCACTACGAATTTTTGAAAAAAAAAAATTATTTTTTTTCATTTTTCGCTCTTTTGTGTATTTTAATACTTAACCAAGTATTCCTAAAACAAACTTAACACCGGTACGAAGCAACGCAACTTTGAGGACAAACATCGCCAAGAAGAAGCACCGCCAACTACTGGTCCAGTCTATCGAAGACATCAGTCTATTGGAGACACCTGCTCCATCGAGGAGTTCCTGATCATCGAGATCACCTGTACGACCAATCCAGAGGAAGTCTACATCTTTAATCAACTACGAATCAACTGTACGACCAATCCAGAGGAAGTCTACACGTTCATCAACTACAAATATGAAGTAAGCAACCTTTCACGTATTAAAGTGTGTTTTTTTAAACAAATTATAAACCCAATAACATAGTTTTAAATATTTATTTATAAGTTCAGGCAAAACGTAGTAAGCTTGACCAATCACCGCACATAGTTTGTGTGCTTAATCTGTGTTTGTGCTTGCGTTTTGTGCGTAGGTTTCTATACACCCCTAGTATTAAATTTCCCCTAGAATAATATTGTTTACTAACATAAAAATCAATCGTTAAAAATAATAGTGAAGTTTTATGCTCAGACCACCACGTTTATTATTAAATCAACCACCAGCAAATCAAAACATGGCAGATTTATTCCCACCAGGTTTTTCTGTACGAATGATTTCTGAAATACCAACCTATGATGGTAATCCTCTAAATTTATCAGAATTTATTAGGTCTGCTGAGCTTATTTTATCACAATTTTTAGTACCAGCCCAGCCAGAAGCTTACATTAATAAATTTTTACTTTCATCAATTAGAAATAAATTAAGAGATAAAGCATTAGAAGTTGTTACCGGTTATGAATTTAATAACTGGAATGAACTAAAACAGACACTAATTAATAACTTTGGAGATCAGCGATCGGAATTAAATTTAACCATAGATTTAGCTAAAATGAAACAAAATCAAAAAGAATCCCCTATTGATTTTTATAATAGAGTTAGGACGCATTTAGCGATTTTTAATTCAAAAATTTCTCTTGGTCCTGAAGTTAGAGCTGTAAAGGATTATAAATTATTAAATTCAAAAAATTTAGCCCTTAGAGCCTTTTTGAGCGGTTTAAATGAACCATTTGGTACTTTGTTACGAGCTAGAAATCCCAACAGTTTAGAAAATGCTATTGCAATTGTTAGAGATGAATTAGATATCCGTTATTCTCAAAATGCATATCGTAATTACTCACCAACTGAAAGTACTAATAAACCAATAATGAATCATCAGAATACCCAAAATCATCCATGGATTAAACACAATAACTTTATACCTAAACAAAATGTTCAGCAACAACCAATTCAAAAGTTTTCTAATATATTTAGAAGTCCCCAAAATCCCACTTTACAACGTAACTTTTATCAACGTAACTTTTATCAACCCCCTGCACAATATCAACCTTTTGAAAGAAATGTTTTCGCTCCGAAACGAAATTTTGTGCCAAATAATCCAGTTGAACCGATGCAAACATCTACTATACATGCAGCCATCCCAAAAAGACCGTTAAATAGTAACATTCAAAATTTAAATTCAAATAAGAGACCAAATTATCGTTCCAATCATTTACAAGTAACTCAACCAGATAATTATAATCCCGAAGAATTACATCACGAGGACATTGACACAAATTATTCAGAATGTGATAACCCACTTCCTGACGATAACGCAATTGATGACTCTCGGAATTTTTATCCGGATTATTCACCAGAATACATTGACATTGACCACGAAAACAACAGTGATAACGTAAATTTTTAAATAGAGCCTCGGATAAAATTGAAACATTTACTTTGCACACAATTAAATCTAATTTACCTTACATTTTAATACCAGGTACACAAAATAAAATACTGATTGATACCGGCAGTAGTAAAACATTAATATCACCCTTATTTGTAGAAAAACATTTTCCAAATTCAATTCACAATTACCATTTTCAAATAACTACACCCCATGGTACTACTACACATAATCAAGTAGCCCATATTCCAATAAACTCATTATTTTTAGAACCCGGAAGTCATATGTGCTATATGTTTAATTTCAGTCCCGATTATGTTGGATTAATAGGATCTGATTTATTAGCCAATATAAATGCAAACATTGATTTTAAATGGATGCATATTCAAACCGAGAAAAACATTATACCATTTTATTATAACCAATCTAAACTTAAACAAGAAGCGCAAAAGAGAAACGAATGTAATTTTTCTAAAATAAATCAACAAGCGCAACCCATCAAACGAATATACATACCCCCTAGGTCAGAAAAACAAATTATTTTACCAACTGTAAATAATAATGGTACATATTTGTGTGACAAAATAATATTTGACAAAGACTGTAGAACACCTAGAGCTATAGTTAAAGTCCACAATAATTATTTTTACACAACAGCCATCAACACATCTAATCAGACAAAAGAATTTCACATTTATAACCCACTGTTATTAGATGAATATAAACACTCAAATTTAA
This sequence comes from Agriotes lineatus, assembly GCA_940337035.1. Classification (NCBI taxonomy): domain Eukaryota; kingdom Metazoa; phylum Arthropoda; class Insecta; order Coleoptera; family Elateridae; genus Agriotes; species Agriotes lineatus. Next base: position 153,447 of record CALNHX010000138.1, read on the forward strand.
TAGAAATAAATAACATCAATACTGAAAATCAAAATTTTAATTTGAAATCTCGCAATCAACTTCAAAATGAAAATTTAAAAAACATTAATACCACTCATCTAAATACTGAAGAAGCTCATGCATTAAAAACTTTATGTTACGAATTCAAAGATATTTTTCATCACCCAGAATTACCCTTGACTTACACAAACTTGACAAGACATTTTATACGTACAAAGAATGACATCCCAATATTTACAAAAAATTATCGCTACCCTCATGTTCATCGCGAGGAGGTAAAAAATCAAATAAATAAAATGCTTGCTGACGGAATCATTGAACATTCCGAGTCACCATATAATGCACCTATATGGATCGTTCCAAAAAAATTAGACAATTCAGGCAAACAAAAATGGAGAATTGTTATTGATTATAGAAAACTGAACGAGAATACTATAGAAGACAAATACCCGTTACCTCTCATAGAACAAGTTCTTGACAATTTAGGTAAATCTGAATATTTTACTACCCTTGATTTGGCCTCAGGATTTCATCAAATTAAAGTAAACAAAGCTGATAGAGAAAAGACAGCCTTTTCTACCGAAGAAGGTCACTTCCAGTTTAAACGCTTAGCTTTCGGGATGAAAAACAGTCCAAGCAGCTTTCAACGTCTTATAAATCAGGCATTGATTGGCCTAACGCCTACACAGTGTATGGTTTACCTTGATGACATAATTATTTATTCAGTTTCCCTACAAGAACACATGATTAAATTACGACGTGTTTTTGAAAAATGTCGCAATGCTAACCTAAAAATACAACTAGACAAATCTGAATTCTTAAAAAAATCCATTGCCTATTTAGGACACATACTTACCAAAGATGGTGTAAAACCAAACCCAGATAAAATCAGTGCTATAATGAAATTTCCCTTACCAAAAACTAGAACTGATATAAAATCGTTCCTAGGACTTTTAGGCTATTATCGTAAATTTATAAAAGATTATGCTAAAATAACAAAATTCCTGACTTTATGTTTAAAGAAAGATTCAAAAATTATACATGATCAAAATTTCATAGAACAATTTGAGAAATTAAAAATTTTGTTAACTAATGACCCTATATTAGCTTATCCTGACTTTACAAAACCATTTGAATTAACTACCGATGCTAGCAAATTTGCTCTTGGAGCAGTATTATCACAAAATAACAGACCTATCAGCTATGCATCAAGAACCCTTAACCAAGCCGAAATTAACTACCCCACTATAGAAAGAGAATTATTAGCCATTGTTTGGGCCTGCAAACACTTTCGACCGTATCTATATGGCGTACATTTTACAATATTTACAGATCATAGACCTTTAATATGGCTTCGCAACATCAAAGAGCCTAATTCTAAATTAACCCGTTGGAGTATAAAATTAGAAGAATTTAATTTTACCATTAAATACCTACCAGGAAAAACCAATAAGGTAGCTGATGCCTTAAGCCGAATTAATATAAACCCCCTATCAATCGAACGATTAGATACACCAGAACCTAGTTTTGATGATAATGCAAGTATGATGGCACAAAGACCATATACACCTGAATTAACTGACTTTACCATACCTACTTTTGTATCACCACTTGAAACCGTACCCATTAAAAGAAAATCAAGTAGACATAAAGAGACTGTTACAACAAATAAACAGACTAATTCACAGAATATTTCAGTTACTCCACCCACACAAGAAATTGAACCAATAGATAATCAAAATATTGACAGTGATGTAAATACTGTACATTCCCAGCATTCATCATTCCCCGTGATAGACATATCCGAACTACCCCTACAATATCATAAAAACCAGTTAGAATTTATTAACGCTGTAATTCCCAAATCATTTAGAATCACTAGATTCGATGGCTACACACATATAAGCATTTTTGTAAACAACAATAACTTTCATGAAAAGTTTGTACAGTTACTATTAGAATATTGTATACCAAATTCCCATTATTACTGTATATTTCAAGATGAAAATATTTTTGATAAATTTTCCAAATTTATTACTGAAAACAGTAATGAAAATTCTCCTCACTTCCATCGATGCACTAAGCAAGTAAATTATGTTACTAATCCTGATCATCGTGAACAATACATTTCGGACTATCATTTAGGTAAAACTAATCACAGAGGAATTAAAGAAACTAGTGAACACCTTAAACGTACTTATTACTGGAAAGGAATTGATAATGATATTAAGCAATACATCAATAACTGTGATACATGTAAACGTGAAAAGTATCATAGACACCCAAATACATTGCCTTTTAGTTTAACGCCTACTTATGATAAACCTTTCTCTTGTATCAGTACAGATATTTTCCAAATCAATCAAACTAAATATTTAACCGTAATTGACAATTTCAGTAAATTTACTCAAGCATACTTATTAGAGTCCCAAAATAAAATAGACATAACAAAAGCATTGTTAATGTTCTTTTCACATTATGCCGTACCTCAGAAAATCATCGCTGATAATGAATTCGATAACGCTGTAATAAAAGAATTTTTAAAATTACATAAAATACAGTTACATCTAACTACACCTTTACATCATGAGTCAAATTCGTTAATTGAACGAGTACACTCGACAATTTTAGAGCACTATAGATTATTAGAACATACTCCTGAAAAAGAAAGAATGTCTTATTGCATATTAGCCTATAATAATTCAATACATTCTAATTTAAAATTTACCCCTTCCGAAATTTTATTTGGACATACAGACAGTCATAATCCATTTGAATTATGCAATGACAAATATTTTGAAACTTACATTAATGACCATAAAAATAAAATGTCGCATTTTTATTCTGAAATCCAGTCTAAACAAAATCAAGCCAAAATACAAAGAAATCAAAAAACCAATAAAAATAAAGAACTTGTATCTTTTAAAGTTAATCAAAAAGTTTTCCTTAAAAATGACAGAAGAAATAAAAGAAGTATGAAATTTAAAGGACCCTTCAAAATTATCAAAATCCTAGACAATAATACATATCTTGTTGAAGATTTAACTACTAAAAACACATTTAAAAGACATGCAAATGAAATACGCCAAACTGATGAAATAATACCTGTTACAGGTACTACATCTGGTTCTTCAGTTGCAGTATCCTCTTAGTTACAGGAGATGTAACAATTAAGGATCTATCGGACAACCCTGGCCTATACCCTCAAAACTTAGGAAAAGCGCAAATTAAAGAAAGTGACTGGACTATTATAAAGACATTTGATTACACACCCTTATTAACAAACTATACTATCCTTAGACGTTCCTTATTAGACTCTATTCTTAAATTAAGAGATCGTGATTTCTATACAGTTAAAAACGAAGAACAAACAAAATTAAATCATAATGACATGCTATTGTTGATACAGCAGTACATAGTAAGAATCGATAACATGATTGATCAAATATTTCCTTCAGATATAATCAGAGCAAAACGCGGAGTAATAAATGGACTCGGTACTGTATTCAAATTTCTGACAGGGAATCTTGACGCTGAAGACGGAGAAAAATACGAGAATGCCATTGCGGATCTTCAATCCACAAGAGATATACACAATAAAATTTTAAATCAACATACACATTTAATAAATGATTCCATAAATGCTATATTTACCTTAACTAAAAATCAAGAACTTTTAAATAAAAACTTACAGAAATTAATTGTACAAAATCGTGCTATAACCAACAATATAAATTCACTCTCTATTCAAAGTGTACTAGCAGAATCAATATTTTCGCTACAAATGTTTATAAATACCTGGCTCGAATTAGAAACTTCTCTTACCTTTGCACAAAACCAACAAATGCATATGTCTCTACTTGATAATGCAGAACTATTATCTAATCTAAATCAAATCTCTATATACCTTTCTGAAAATTCAGACAGGATGCTTTCTTTACCTTACCCTGTGCATCATAAAACCCTTGATCTTTATGAATCTATAATATTAATTAAAACTTATCAAATTAATAACAAAATAACATTTATCTTCGAAATACCATTAGTGCACAAAGATACTATTTACCAATTCATGCAATTAATACCATTTCCAATATATATTGATTCCAATTTATATCGTATGATTATTCCCACTTATAAAACTATACTCTTCAATCTTGAGACTTCAATACCTGTTGAACTTGACCATTGCAAATTAGTAACTACCAATTCATATTTTTGTACGGAAAAATATCACTTTTCCCTTATTAATAATCAGCTATGTGAAACTCAACTTTTATCTTTTGCCCCTAATAAAACGTGTTCTCCTTACTTGTTCAAATTATTAAAAGTTAAAATAGCTCAGATTGATGATTCTACTTGGTTAATTACTACTCCTAAAAAGGTAACTATTGATATTAAGTGTTTAGACATTAATTCAAGAAAGATATTAACAAAAACAAATTTAATTCATCTTACACCAGATTGCACGGCAATTATTGATCATGATACCCTATTATTCCAAATTAGAACTTCTTCCACAAAAACTGTAAAATTACAAGTACCTAATATTGATACATTAAATATAGATAGTGATAAACACACTCAAATAGCTAGTTTAGATCTAACACCGATCAATATTAAAGAATTAATTAAAGACCAATCACAACTTGGAGAAATACAGAAAATACTTGAACCTGCCAATGTAACAGATTTGCATTATATTTCTGTAACCACGATTATAATGATAAGTATAATTGTCATAGTAATATTAAGTTTGTTATTGTATATCTATTGTAAACGCCAAGCCTTACAAGATAAATTCATGGCATATATAAAATCAAAAGTATTTAACGATGATATTCCTAAACCTTTTGAGTTCTTAGAAATCAAAACGTGAAATTCAAATGCTTTGAATTGTCTTATGAGGGGAGGAGTAATGTAATGTGTCATCTCTGATAACGAGTCATGTGCTATTGATATAATGTGTCATCCCTGATAACGTGTCATGTGCTGTATTCTCTGAAATCCCAATGACGTCAATTGAAACCAGTAATTTCCATCCTTAGATAAGAAATGTTATAAATATTGCTGTTGTATGTTTTTAGAGTTAGTTCAAATTAGCCTGTTCGAGTTCGTTCATAGATTTGTGTCCTGTAGAACGTTACTCTGTTAAAATTTGTAACTCCTACATTAATTAAAGCTTTTGTGTAGTAAAACGAATAAAGTTTTTTTTCGTTAAGTCCACGATTGGCAACTTAACTCGCGCGTGAGTCACGCACTGCACCTGGCTCCAGATTTATCCGAAAGTCTGGAACTCTGTGACACATCACACCTGCTCCTGCCGGCAGCCTCTGATTCACCCGCGCACGTCTGCTCTCAAGGCCGTTCTTGCGTTCGTTACACTGCCCCCGCCTTAGATCGTTCTGTCCCAGAACGAGTTGCGTCGGGTGCCTGTCTTCTGGCTCTTGTGGGGGTCCGATGGCGGTACTTGCAGGCGGTGCCCTTCTTGCACATGGACTGGCTGAGGAAGCAGCAGCCCACCGTGGTCTCCAGGCTTCGCAACAGCACACCTCGATCTGGACGCCGGTTGTCTCTTGTACTGCCGATCGGTAGGCCATCAGGAACAGGTGCATGTACCGGCCCCAGTCACGCGGATGCTCGGAAACGTCGTTGGACAGATGCTTCTCCAGGGTTCCGTTCATCCTTTCCACCATGCCGTCCGATTGAGTATGGAGGGCAGTGGCCCGGGTCTTGCGTATCCCCAGTAGCTTACAGACGTTCTGGAACGGCCCAAACTCGAAATTCCGGCCCTGGTCGGAATGTCACTCCAGGGGGACTCCAAAACGGCCGAAGCACTCCTTCACCAAAACATCAGTGACAGTACCGGTCTCTTTCTTCGGAACGGCGTACGCTTCGGGCCATTTGGTGAAGTGGCCCATGCACACCAAGATGTATTTATTTCCCGCTTCGGTTTCGGGGCATGGTCCGGCGATGTCAATGGCTATACCCTCGAACGGACCACCGACGTTGTACTGCCACCTCGGAGCTCTTCGTCTTCCAACAGGTCCGTTTCCCGTAGCGCATGCTTCGCACCTCCGGCACCACTCTCGGACGTCACCTTTGCAGCTCGCCCCGTAGAACCTTTCTTGGACCTTCTGCAACGTCTTCTTCAATCTGAAGTGTCCTCCAGAGGAGCAATCATGCAGGTAGCGCAGAACCTCGGCCACTCTACTCCTTGGAACCATCGATCGTGATCTCGTTGCCCTACTGTCCTCATCTTCCAAGATTCTGGTCAGGACGTTGTTGTCCAGCTGTAAGGAGTCCCATTGCGCCCAATAAGTCTCCACTGTTGCGTTGGTGGTGGAGACCTCCTGCCAGGTAGGTCGACGGCCATCTTGCTTCCAGGCTATAACCGCGCCCAAGTCGGGGTTGTTCTCCTGGCTACTCTGCAACTCGTCTGGCTCCCACGAGTTGTCGACCACAGTGGTACGATTAATGGGTACCGCACGACTCTCCAGTCTTGAACAGTGGCCGCAGTCCGCAAGGCAAGGCCTCTTGGATAACGCATCGGCGTTGCGGTGGGCTGTGCCAGGCCGATTATTTATTTCCAAGTCGTACTTTTGTAGGCGCTCGATCCACTTAGCCATCTGTCCTTCAGGGTTCTTGCACTGCAGTAGCCATCCCAGAGCAGCATGGTCGGTCCTCAGCAAGACTCTTCTTCCAAACTCGAATGATTTATGTTTTCCTACGTCAGTACGGCCGCTGGGATGATCTCCGCCCTCGACGATGTCTTGGTACCGGGCCACCATACCTTCTATCTTCTTCCGTTTTCGTTGGCTCATGCCCCGTCCCAGTATTGGGTTCCTCTTGGCGGTTGCCAGTTCCCTGCTGACGTTCATCATCCTTACTGGGACCCCAAGCCCAGTCTTCATCAACGTCTTCCCTACCAGGATACCATGAGTGAGCTTCTTGCCACCATCAGGCTTGACCACGCTCACCACGTTGCCCCGGAGATCGCCATCCAGGTATGCATCCACGACCCTCTCGGTTCGTCCTTGCAGAGTAACATCTTCCGCCCATATCACTTGTGCCGCGATCTCTCCTCTAGGGTGTCGGGAAAGCTCCTCCCCACCCACGTGCAACTCGCCGCGTCTCAGGTCCAAAGCGCACTCACACTTATCCACAACATCCATTCCCAGGATGCACTCGTCCGCAATGTCAGCATAATCGGGCTCAACCACGCGCACCACGTTGCTCCGGAGATCGCCATCCAGGTATGCATCCACGACCCTCTCGGTTCGTCCCTGCAGAATAACATCTTCCGCCCATACCACTTGTGCCGCGATCTCTCCTCCTGGGTGTCGGGAAAGCTCCTCCCCACCCACGTGCAACTCGCCGCGTCTCAGGTCCAACAACAGAGACCGAACTCTTCCATTTATTTTCCCATCAAGATTTTGGACTACTTCCTCTTCTGCGGTTTCCAGCTTTTCCTGCCCGACCTTCAGCTCTTCTCGTGCTTTCTGCCCGGCTTCCAGCTGTTCCCTAAGATCCTCTTGTGCTTTTTCTGCCTTCTTTCGACCGGATCGCAATTCTTCCCTAAGCTCATCCTTGAGGTTTTCTTGAGTGGCTTTCAATTTTTCCTCAAGTTTTTCTGCCTTCTTTCGGCCGGCTTTCCATTCCTCAAGTTTTTGGACTGCTTTCTCTTGCTCGGCCTTCAGCCATTCCTTAAGTGCTTCCTGTGCTTCCTTTTGGCCGGCTTTCAATTCTTCCTGGCCAACTTGGATCTCTTTCCTAAGATCCTCTTGTGCTTTTTCCGCTTTCTCTTGCGCTTTTTCTGCCTTCTCCTGCCCAGCTTGGATCTCTTTCCTAAGATCCTCTTGTGCTTTTTCTGCCCTGTCCTGGCTAACTTGCATCAGTTGCAAAAGTTGGCGTAATTGGGCTTCCATTTTGCTGCTTTGAGATCTCGTCAAAGGCATGCACAATACTCACTTAAATTTATTTATCTGACCGTCGTTTTATCGGCACTTGTTAACAATTTATTTATTTAATGTTTGTTCAATAATTTTCCTATAGCCCCCGGTACAAAACCTCACACCGACACCACTGTTACGTTCTTAAACGTTCGGGCTATTCAAAATTATACGACAAACATGGATTCAAATATTTATTTACACAATGAATTATTACGATTATTGTTATTTACAAACACACGAGAGAATTATCAAGCAGATTACAAATTACTTTTAAACTACGGCACTATTTCTAACAACTATTATTATTTATTTATATCACTCTTAAACACTAACGATGTATTTCTATTTATCTGGTGGTCTATTTATTTATTTCACGCGTTTTATTTATCTGGGAGCTCGCCGCTCTGATGTTGAATTCGAACTGCCGCAGAATTATTTCAGAACTGACTCGCATCACCGCTGCGCGAGTTTTTATATTTCACTGGAGAGGTTCCAGAAACTTCTCGGCATTCACCGGAAAATCCAGATAAAAGCATGACGCATCTGACCTCGGGCGCGCGTGAGTCACGCACTGCACCTGGCTCCAGATTTATCCGAAAGTCTGGAACTCTGTGACACATCACACCTGCTCCTGCCGGCAGCCTCTGATTCACCCGCGCACGTCTGCTCTCAAGGCCGTTCTTGCGTTCGTTACAATACTTAAATGCATCGGTGTAATTTAATCATGAAATATTTTTAATCATATTTTTTAACATAATATCCAACTCTTGTAATCTTATTACCAAATAACTTAACCTTCTTATGGTAACCATTGCAATATAATATATATATATTTTAATGTGCTTACCCTATATACAGTGAGTCCCCGGATGGACCTAACTATACTTGTAAAATTCCTTATTTTGCATTTTAGAAAGAACAGTCATTCTTCATAAAAAGTTTTGCTTCATCTAGAAAGTCCGCAGCCACTACCAAAATTTGGAAATAACATACAGGGTGGTTAGAAAACTATACTAGTATAAATTTCTCTATACATACTTCTTTCAATAAAAAATAAAAAAATCAACTTTGAGATACAACGTTCAGATTAGATATTTGAGCTTCTGTTGAAATTTCAAACATCTTTTCCCAGTGATACTTATGCTTTCCTTTCAAATAAAAGGTACTTTATTCTTAACCAAATTTCACGTTGTCTCGTTTTCTAACCACCCTGTATGTTATTTCGAAATTTTGGGAGTGGCTGCGGACTTCCTAGATGAAGCAAAACTTTTTATGAAGAATGGCTGTTTTTCCTAAAATGCAAAATAAGGAAGTTTACAAGTATAGTTAGGTCCATCCGGGAACACACTGTATATATTTAACCAAACGTCTATTCGGTTTTTCGAATATGCCGCAGCATAGCGAACATTTGACATTGGAGAATTCATTGTCGCGGCATTTTCGTAAACGTAAATGAAAAAATTTCTACGTCATCGACATCATTAATTGATTTATCATTGTTGTTTACTAGATCACGATCACTACCCATTGTTTTTTGATAATGGCTACTTGATAATTGCATGTTTTAATAACAACCCAAAAACTTTGAGGAATTTTAAGGTAAACTGTTGCTTTTGCGCATGTGAACTAAGAGTACATTAATTTTACACTTTTTAATTATATTTCAGGCAATAACCTAAAATTTGAATAAATGTTACAGATAACAAAGCTAGAGCTAAAAAAAGATTTTGAATTTAGGTAAAGTGTCTCTTAAATCCAAGTTTAGTTGATGAAAATATTTTTATTGGCTCGGTACATAATAGTAAGTATGTGTGCCAAACTTAAAATCGATATCTTTACATTTGTGGAAAGTAACATAAATTAAAAAATTGAACTTTAAGGTTCTATAACTTCTTACTGGAGGGACTTTGTACAAAGGTATATTAGGTTTAATCAGTTTATCATAACGTAAGGAATCTTTCACCAAGTGGTGTCCCATTCTTTTTGAGACAGCCTCTATATTATCAAAACGGAAGAGATTCAGATTCAGATATATTTGACAGCGAAATTTTTGATTCTCGGTACGTAGTATATTATTACGACAGAAATAACAGATAACAACGAATAAAACATGAGATGGCGGTGTTGTTCCAATCAAATCTAAGTTTAAGTCTGCTCTGTAGATTTGGAAGTGAAAATATAACAATTTAAATAAATCTCCATAGTTTATTAGTAAATTGGGTTTTCTTTCTACCACGGTCAGTTAACAATAGCTATCTCTTATTTTAGTGCCACAGAGAACAAAGATGTATTTTATCAAAGCGACAGCACATTAATTAGAGATTTTAATCTACCCAATATTAATGGTATCAATTATAACTGAGAGGAGGTAATGAAATATGTAGAAATTTTGAAAATTGTTTAATATGAAACTATATAACTACATGGTAAATGATGAACTGAGGACATTAAATTTAGTAATTATGAGGGGTTGCTTTTATGTTCCCGGACTAGGTAACTTCTGGTTTAGCTACATCTTCTCTATTTAATTCTTTCAAATCCCCTATGTCTTCACACATTGCATGCCAGTTTCCAAAACAATTGCCCAATTTATTGAGGTCAAAGAATTCAACGTTTCGCAAGGGGCTTCTTCAGGACTTCAGGAGGAAAAGCAACGTGTAAACCACGCCAGAGGCAAAACTCTTCTAGCGATCGGAAGGAAAAAGGCGAGAATTTATAGGCAAGTACCGTCGCTGTTCAGTGACGATAGGTGGGCCTTAGGAATTAGAACACTCCCTAACCCAGTGGCAAACTTGGTCATTCTGTATATCGCAAGCCCACTGACACTGATCGCTATCTACAGGCCGATTCCCACCATCATCCTACACAAAATTTTTCCGTTATTAATTCGCTTGTACATCGGGTTGTTTCCATATACTAACTCGATAATGTCCACGCTAAATTAAATCATATTCGGAAAGCCCTTAGGAACAACGATTATCGTGCTAGGGATATACAGTCTGTCATCAATTGCCATCTTCACCCACGGCGACCCAAAGCTCTAAAAACCGTTCCTCCCACAGGAAGTCACTGATCGTGTAGGAAAGTTTCCTCAAAAACAAAACATTAAAACAGTATTCAAACCCACGAGCAAAATCTCACAAGCTCTTCCTTCACCTAAAGATAAATTAAACACCATGTCATCTAAAGGTGTTTATAGACTCCTTTGCTCTTGTAATGCTGTATACATTGGTGAAACAGGATGTTCAGTAAAAACTCGCATCTCTGAACACCAGCGCTGTCTCAAGTTAGGTCGCGTTTCATCATCAGCCATCGCCGAACACCAACGCGATACCGGCCATAAGATCCTTTTTGATGATACTTCCATTATCTGCAAATCCCCATTCTTCTTTAGCAAACACCCCAATAATCTCAATCAAGATGAAGGCTTTCCCCTTCCTTCTATGTGGAAAGTGCTAATTTCTAAGCTGCGCCCACAGTCACTCAACTGCGACGGCACTTACTTATAAATTTTCGCCTTTTTCCTTCCGATCGTTAGAAGAGTTTTGTCTCTGGCTTGGTTTACACGTTGACTTACCGTGCTCTTCTATCCCTTCCCGTTCAAAAGAGTTTCGCCTCTGACGTGGTTTACACGTTGAGTTAGCGTGCTCTTCTATCCCTTCCCTTGCAAATGAGTTTCGCCTCTGACGTGGTTTACATGTTGAGTTACCGTGCTATTTTGCGTTTCCTCTTGATGAAACCCATTACAAAGGTGGACAAAACTTTGTGTTCTTTGGCCTCAATAAGGACACGGTGCAATCCCAGAAATTGTTTGTTACTTAATTCAAAAGTGTTTTTAAAAGTTACTAAGTTTATTTTCTCCTAAATTGTTGAAATAAGTAATGTTTTCCACAAAACAGTCCTCCACTGTTCTATTCCGAAAGAGTTAGAAATTGCCATTTTCCCATAAACCTACTTGAAGTTATGGTAATAAAGTTGGTTCCCTAAATCGTGTGTTACTATAAAAGCGCTCTTTATAAAAATCATACAAATAATACAAATTAACCAGGAGCAATTACAGACAAGACGTAACGAGGACGGAGTAGAGCGCAAAAATCAAGCAAGCCGCTTATCGGCCGCCGACAGCCGAGCCGGGCAGATAGGAGCGGATATTTAAGCAAAGAAACCACCTGCAGAAATGAAAACAGGCACCCAAGTAATAGCAGTGTTAAAATATTTTAAGCGCTGAATTTCTAACTAATAATCTAATCCTGCATTCAAGTCCGAAATACAAACGTACCAGCTGAGCGACGTCAACGCGCGGACCTAATAAAAGCAAACCACAAGAGGAGAACGACCTCCGAAAAGTTGATTTGTGTCGGCCCCTTATCGCGAAGTGGAAGCGGGGAAGAAATAAATAAATAAACAATCCAAATCTGTTTTTAGGAAGGGTCGAAGGGTGTAATCGTAAAATCCAGTGTAAAAGAGCACAGAGGGAACTGCCGGATTGACGCATTCGCGGAACGTGTACCACGCACAGCGGCGTAACACGCAAGAACATCAAGGGGCTAACTAAACAAATACTAAATTTTTTGAACGAATCGAGGGCGAAAAATAACGAGAAATTATTTAAAACGGTATATATGATTTACATAAATATAAATGAGTGAAAATTGTGGGAATTAGATAAATTATCAACATTCCAAAAATCCAAAAAACCCATAAGATCGCCAGAGACGAAAAACAAAAGAGAAAATAAAAAAAACAAACAACTGAAAACAATACTGAACCGAAACCAGAAGAAATGAAAGAAATAATGAAAGTACTAAGCAAATGGAAAGATGAAATAAAAGCAGATAATAAGAAAAATCAAGAAGAACTGAAAACGGAAATGAAGAAAGAATTTAAAATTAACTTGGATGAAATTACGAAAATTAAAGCAGAGAACGAAGCTAAGAAAACGAATTTTTGAAACAAGATAACATAGACATTAAAAAAGAACTTGAGAACATTAAGAAAAGCATTGAATGTGCGGAAAAGGAAAAAAGAAAAAACGTAGTTCTAACTGGGTTAAAGATAGACAGAGGTGATCCAACTGAATTAAAAACAGCCTTACAGAACGTCATGAAAACTCAACTCGAAATAGATGTGCAAATCAAAACAACATACAAAATAGGAGAAAAAACGTACCGCATAGAATTAGAAAACCAACAAAAAAAAGCAAAAGTTATGGGAAACAAAGCAAAACTACGCAAATATACAACTGAAAAGATTTACATTAACAATGACCTAACAAAATTAGAAGGAGAAAAAGAGAGACACATGAGAGAAACGGCCAAGCAAGAAACGGAAAAAGGCAAGATAGTGAAAATTGAATATAACAAAATTATAGTACATGAAGACATATGGAGATGGAATGGAAACATAAAGCAACTCCAAACAATAGACCCAGCAATACAATCATGCTCAGAAAACTAGCTGAAAAACATAGGGCAAGAAGGAAGTCCCACCAGCTTGCCCAAAATATCTGTACAGGGACGCCAACAAACCAACCAAAGCCTGGTGATAAGCGAAATAAAGAAACAATAATCAATTTAGCAACATGGAATTTACAAGACTTCAACAAAGCAAGAAAAAAGAAACAACTAGTACAAGAATTTAAAAAATATGATGTAGATATACTGGCTGTACAAGAACTAAATATAAAAGGAACAACAATAACAAACTACGAAAATCTTACCTGGTGTATAGGTGGAGGAGAAAAAAATAGACTTGGCACAGGCTTCATAATAAAAAACGAGATGAAACAACAAATACTAGACTTCAAAACAATTACCGACAAAATAAGCATGATAAGATTAAAAGGAACGTACAGAAAAATATCAATTCTCAACGCTCACTCATCAACAGAAAATGAATATGAAGACATAAAACAAGAATTCAATAACACATTAGAAGATGTAGTGAACAAAATCCCCAACTTTGACATCAAAATTATAATAGGAGATCTCAACTCACAAATTGGAAGGGAAGAACGCAACCATGAAATAACTGGAAAATAAAGCCTACATGTTACAATTAATAAGAATGGACAATAACTAATTGACTTTGCAGCTAGCAAAAGAATGATTGTTAAAAGTACACAGCAAAAACGCAAAGACATACATAAAGCAACATGGATAAGCCCAAACAACAAGATATTTAACCAAATCGACCACCTAATAATAGAAACAATTCGCCCGTCCTAATAAACAATACAAACAAGAAGCAATTTAACTGGAACAAAAATACGACAAAATAAAATATGAAGAAAATACTAAGAAAATAATAACCTCAAAAACCGAAGCACAAGATGTGAACAATGAATGGTGCAACATCAAAGACACAATATTACTAAGTGCAACACTATCACTAATTACGCCAACATACAGATGAAAACAAAAGTGGTTCGACAATGACTGCAAAAAAGCAATACAAAAAAGGAAAGAAGCAAGAATAAAAATGCTACAAAATAATACACAAGAAAACATCGAACTATATAAAAAACAAGGAATGATACGCACAACCTTATTAGAAATAAGAAAAGATAAATGACAAAACAAAAACTGCAGGAAATTGAAGAACATTTTAAAAACAAGAACACAAAACTATAAAAAATAAGAGAAAAGGCTTCAAACCGCCCACAGCCGCTTTAAAGAATCAACAAGGAGATCCTAAATATTTGGGAACAATTGTTCAAAAATACATGAACACAAGATACCACTGAAAGTTCAAATGAGTCACATATACAAAATTATCCAATTATACATGAAAGCGAACCAACTGAAGAAGAATTGATTAAAGTGATCAAAGAAACAAAAAACAACAAAAGTCCAGGATCTGAGGGCATTGTAAGAGAGCAAATAAAAAATTGCAATGAAGAACTATTCAAAAGACTGCACAAACTTATTAAACAAATCTGGAAAAACCAAACTATGCCTGCTGAATGGAACCAATCGCTCATTCACCCCAAACACAAAAAAGGAAACACACAAAACCCTGAAAACTATCGCCCAATTGCACTACTAAACGTTACTTACAAACCAATATCAGGCGGGGTTCAGAAGTGGCAAGTCAACAATAAACCACATATTTATGCTGAGACAAGTACAAGAAAACTGCTAAAAGAAGAACATCACAATCCACTCACTATTAGTAGACTTCAAACAAGCATTCGACAAGTTAATAAGAGAAAGTATATACGAAGCAATGCAAAACCTAGAGATACCTACTAAACTCATACAACTAACTAAAATGACATTACAAGAAACAACAAGTAAGATAACATACCAAGGACAATACTCCAGAGCCTTTAGAAGTAACACAGGAGTCAAGCAAGGCGACCCACTACATCTACCTTATTTAACATAACTCTAGAAGATGTAATAAGAAAACGTAAAATAAAACAAAAAATACCATCTTGAACAACTCATACCAACTGTTAGCCTTTGCTGATGACGTCATAATACTATCAAGAACAAAAGAAGAACTTAAACACATTTCAAGCAAATTCGAAAAAGCAGCAAAAGAAGTAGGTCTTGAAATTAACCAACACAAATCCTTCTACATGATTTTAGGTAACAAAAACCAACCTGAAAACCTCAGCCTAAAAATAAAAAGTGACAATAGTGAGTACAAATTTAACCTAGTCAACAGTGCAATATACCTGGGACAGAAATTTCAAGTAAAGGTGAATGCTCTAGTGAAATTAAAAGACGAATAACGACAGGATCAAGATGAGCAGGAACATTAAATAACGTGCTAAGTGATAAAAACATATCTACAAACTCAAAAATTAATTTATACAAGACAGTAATAAGACCCACAGTAACATATGCCAGCGAAACCTGGACTGTTACCGAAGATAGCAAAAAAAGACTTGAAGTATTCGAAAGAAGAATCCAGAGAAGAATTTTTGGTGGTAAAAAGAAAATGGGCACTGGAAAAGAAGAACAAATGAAGAAATCAAAGCCTTATATAACGGCATAGGAATAAATACAATCATCACACAAAATAGACTCAGAAGGCTAGGTCACCTTGCACACTTACCTCAAGAAGATGCACTAAAAATTACAATAGACAAAGAAATGCCCGGAAGAAACAGAAGAGGAAGACCAAGAAAGACATGGTGAGACAATATTAATGAAGACATTAAGGCTATTCTATAGTAGTAGGTTTCAAGCGCTTAAAAGACTGATTTTTTAGAACGTTCTTGTAGCATCAAGTTTACTTTTGAAGCGAAGAGCGACACATCAAATAACTCAAAATTTATATTTCTAGTACGCCTTGAAGCCAGTTTATTTTTAAATTGTATATTTTTTGTAAAAAACAGCAAAATGTGAAAAACTTTGCATCACTTTTTCTCGTTTGCTATACATTATTTTCGAACAAATTTGGCACCAACAAATAGAGGAAGTGAAACTACAGTGCGCCCTGTGACTACTTTTTCTACAAGTATTATCTTTTTTTGTTTATTCTAACCGAAAGAAAATAAAAACTATCACACTTTTTGTCAGGTATACAACTTATTATACAGCAACTGTTAACTGCAAAAGAATTATTATCGGTTTAGCATTAGGCTTTGGCATAATAATTCTATTTATGAAGATGCGTCACCGCAGGTAGCTGCCAAGACAGGAAAGGAATTTGAACGACCTAGATTAGAAAGTTGCATATTACAGACGCTCTAATGATGATACCTACAATTCTGAACTTAAAAAATATTTCAGTCCTAATTAGACAATTCATAATTTATCCGAATGAATGGTAAATTTCAACTCCAATAAATCAGTGGTGGACCAGAGATTTACTTTAAAACAAATACAAAGTAACTGTTAACGAACACAAGGTACTTCTATATGTATGCTTTATTGATTTCAAACAGGCATATGATTCAATAAGTAGAAAACAACAATACCCAGTAATGAAGAATCTGGGAATATCAGAAAAGATAATAAGACTAGTAAAAATGATACACAAGAACGCAAACAATAGAGTGAAAAGCTTGGGAACTGTCTCAAAAAGTTTTTAAGACGGAACAAGGATTACGGCAAGGGACCCTCTATCTACTCTTCTCTTTAACCTGTTGCTAGAAATAATAATAAGAGAAAATAAAATAAAAGGAGACCATCTTTAATAGTAACCATCACTGTTTGGCTTATGCTGGCGATGTGGCAATCGGAACAAAGTCAGAAGAAGAACTACGAAGAAAGATACAAGATCTAGAAAGAGCAGCATGGAAAAGAGGATTAAATATCATTGAGGACAAGACAAAGTTCATGATGATGGGACACAAAGAGGAAATCCAGCAAGTCCAAGAGATAAAAGTGATCACTGAGAACAAAGAAATGGTGTTCAAAAGAGAAAAAACTGTAGTGTACCTAAGAGTTCAGTTCAGCAAAAACGGAGATGAAACAGACGAAATAAGCGCAAGACTGATAAAAGGCGATAGAAGTGCGGGCACGCTAAACACTGTTCTAAGAAAGATTTTCCGTAAACGTATGGATTGGGATACTCGGAGATCAACTAATAGGACCTCATTTTTTTCCGAATAGATTAACACGACCGATTTATCTATCTTTCTTAGAGAACGATCTTCCACAGTTACTTGAAGATGTTCCGTTGGAAGTCCGAAGAAACATGTGGTTATTACAGGATGGAGCTCCTGCTCATTTCAGTAATGCAGTGCGCCAGTACCTTAATGAAACCTACCCAGAAAGATGGATAGGACGGGCTGGATCAGTCCCATGGCCGCCAAGATCGCCGGATTTAAATCCTCTGGACTTTTTTTTTGTGGGGATGGTTAAAAGCTATTGTTTATGCTACTCCTGTCGAGAATTTAGAAGAGTTGAGACAGCGTATAATAGATGCTTGTCAAACTATATGTGATCAACTAACGACATTCGCTCGCGTAAGGGAATCGTTGGTGCTACGAGCGCAGAGCTGTATACGCATGAACGGAGGGCATTTCGAACATGTGCTGTGAATGTTTATAAAAGTAGCATAAAGTTTAAAGAAACACCAAACCGTGTGTTGTTTTTTTATTATGTTAAATTTAGATTTATGGTATTTGATATGTGTTCTATGATTAAAATAAAATACAGCTATTGCAAAAACTTTAAGGGTCGGTATCTACGCCAATAACGATTTTCAAAATACATGTTATCGATTATTGTTCTTTTTGTTTGTGAGCATTTCAATAAAGAGCACGTACACCAAGTTTAAAGTAGTTATCTAGTCAGTTATAAAAAATAAATAAAAAAAATTTAAAAAAGTTAAACTTTAAGGGTCGGTATCTATAACGATTTTCGGACAATACTGCATATGAAGTTTTTTTATTATTTTAATGCGTAGAACTCACCATCAATGTATGGTTCTCTATTATCCGAACACCCTGTATAGAATAAGGTCTTGCTCCTATTATATATTATGTTATTTTATTTTAGTTTCTATACAATGCTGTTAAAATGATTTTTATTTAGGTATGTTATGATAATTATTATTTTATGGTACCTATTATAATAATAAAATTATTTTACTGTGATTATTGTAAAAATGTGTAAAAAACGACCTATATCCATAAAGTTACAGTTAATAATTGTAAAAAAATTATTTGACCATGTGGAAAAATAAATGTTTTGCTGCTACTTATTTTATGTTAATTTTCTCTGAAGTGGTAACAAAAATCTCTGAGTACCTGCAGAACTTGCTATTCGAGAGTATGGTTGATTTTATTGCCGCTTATCTTAATCTCTTTACCCCCCGCTGTCAACCTCTGATTAGTGGCGCTCTCTTAGACGTATGATGGGTTGCTTATTGCCACTGCATTTTCGCAGCGAGAAACGGTTTCAAGAATGAGTTAACAATAGCCTTAACCAACATAACCTGCAGAACTGGAAAAATCTGGCAAAAAACCGAAAGTTGTGGAGAACCCACATCCAAGCTATAGGCCTTCAGGCCTGAAAAGCTGTAATATAGGTATATATGGCATTCATAGCGAAAAAACTATTTGTTGATGGTTTTATAGTTCTAAACGTCCAAGAATACTCGATTTTCTACATAGAAATATGATAGAAAAAAACTGGAAAACAAAAATGAAAGTTATGTATTTTCAAAGATTTATATTTTTAATGATTTTCCTAAATTACGAATACAATATTTTTTTCATAAACTATTTTTGATATTTGCTGTACATTGCATTTAAAATATAGTGAAAAATGTGAGACTTGACATATTTTTGATGTTATTCTGTAAATGATCGTAGCACCGCTATATTACATGAGACATTAGGAAAGTTAGATTAAATAGCTTAGGGTAATCTGTTAGATTAGGTTGAGGAAGGTTATGTTAGACAATGGTAGGTTACCCTCAGCTAGACTGTACTAGGTTAGATTACGAAAGATTAAGTTCCGCTGAGTTAACTTAGGATAGGTTATGTTTTACTATAGAATAGGTTAAGTTAGGCTAGGCTAGAGTAAGGTAGGTTAGGTGACAAAATGCAATAATAAACTCAAAATAACAGTTTTTTCATTAATTAAACATTTCTTGTTCAAAACCTTACTTTTGTATTTTTTTGTGTGATTTTCTTTTCACTACTATCTGAATAGGTATTTGATTTAAGGTAATACAAACTACGAATTAGCAATTTTAGAAAGTCATACCAATTATTTTGAAAAAACTACGTCTCCTAAGCTATGAATGATTACCTCTAAGAAACTACACAGTTCGAACTAGTGCCTGCCTTGCAGGAATATATTAATTAAAAATAAATTTCTGATATTACCATTCAAATATACACGGTTTTCATACCTAATTAAGTCGGCACTATTGCTAACTTTGTTATTATTGGAGCTACAAGGTCAGTTAAGTACGCAAACTAGTAGTATTTTTTTGCCAATTATGATGGTAAAATGGAATCAAAATCGAACATCGCATTCGCCAGTTATATCAAAACGTTAAATTTTTTCAAATGGGACACTCAGTATACTATATTCAAAATCAATAGGAATTTGAATTCTGAACAAAAAGTGTCCTATGACCTTTTCTTCTAATGTCAAAAATGACAAAGGTATTGATGATTTTTCAAATTCGTCAAGGTAGCTGTGTTAGTGGCAATTTTGCCTTACCATAAAATAGAAATTAAAAAGAATATCCATGAAGTGAAACAATATCATTTATTTCAAATTATTCTATGAACTTATAAAAACAAAACTCAAATTAGATGCTCAAAAACATCACTTTTTTGCTCCAAGCATTCTTGAGCCCGTTTGTAAACGCCTCTAGGGGCTCTGGCAATGACATAACTCGCGAACGTGATGTTCGATTTTAATTCAGTTTTCACCATCGTAATTGGCAAAAAAAATACTACTAGTTTGCCTACTTAACTGACTTTGTAGCTCCAATAATAACGAGGTTAGCAATAGTGCCGACTTAACTATGAAAACCGTGTATATTAATTTTGTACTATGGCCATTGCTAAAGAACTGGTTATAAATTCTGTTTGATGAATTCTATGATGGAAGCACTCAGCTCACTTACCACTTCCATTGTTGCTCTATCTAGGCATTCCATACTCGTACATTATAACCAACCATCAGTAAGCTTGTTAAAATGTAAATAAATGCTTCATTACAGATTATAGCTTCGAAATTAATGTGTAAGCTAGAACTAGATTTTGTCGCATGTGCAAATGTTTAACTGGAAATTATTCTTTATAAAGTTTATTTGAATTGGAATAGATATTTCATAGACAATTGTCTCATATCAATGCATAATGACCGATTTTTCAATAATTTAAAAGTAGGTAAAAAATAATAGTTTGAAAAATCTCCTTTTTTATTTTGTAATTGCTTCTAGGCATATTTTTCCCTGCCCCTGATCTGATCACAAGCTTTCTAAATTACAAAAATCATATACATTTCCAAATTTATTGTGGAGAGTGAAATACATATTTTCCTATAGAATACAAATGTAAAATTATATTCATCAAACAGCCCCGAAAGCAATTTCTGGAACACAATCATGATTTCATTACATTTGATGATATCCGTCTAAGAATCGCTGCTGCTGGAACTATCATACTCATACTCGGGAAATATCTGTAAACACACATCAAAAGTAATACAATTAACACATTTGTTGAATAATTATCATTCCCATTAGTCTTCTGCGTAAAGCAGATAAATTGTTTCTAATTTCTTTTACGTGAAAGGCGCTTGTATCGGTTATCTCCGCTCCAGTTTGCCGCTCTAATTCGTAGCTCCGTAGTTCCTATAGGATAAGAAAATAGAAAAGCTGAAATTTTTGTAATGCTCAGTTAACGTAATGTAAAGGTTGTACCTCTTGAAGTAATAGGCAGCCTCTTTGAAGATCTTGTTGCAGGTTGCAGATGAAAGCAGAATAATTCACAACAATTCTGAGTCGTGTGGAATTAACAGCTGGTAAACTGTTTTGCGCTACATTGTAGGCTTGCTCATATGAAGCTTGGGCTTCGTTTATCGATACTAATAAAACAAGCGTTATTGAAACTTGATAAATAAGAGTTACAAACAAGATAATAAATACTTACGTTTTCTAACATGAGGTTCAACAGCAAATTTTGCTACATATGCATGGTGGTTTCCTTTCATGCAGAGATAGAGGGCGGCATTATCATTGTCTGCATCAATCATCGCGACAGGTATTAGATAATAATCTAATATACTCTTCAAAAAAATTTAAATCGGAAAATAATTTAAACTTGGGGAGAGTAAAAAAGTTAAATAAACATTCATTTTAACATACAATGATTTCATCGCAGTTGTATACTAGATCATTCTGAATTTTTATAAAATAAGATCTTAGTATTTCGGTATCTCTTGAACTTAGATTTCCCATATTCCTTGCATAATAGTGGCACAATTTCTGTAGTGACTTATATTGTATTTCGCATACATTGGTGTATGCATCGTGCAATAGCTTGCATTCCGTAGCTCCCAAGGGAAGCGGTATTGCAAGGATTTGTCGCACAATTTTCAGCATGTCGTGATAACGTTCCATGGAATGTGCTAACAACGCTTTAGCAATCAGAATTTCCTTATCCATTATAAATTTTTTTCTAATGCCCTGTAAAAAAGTTTTTTTATTACCCCATTTTCGTAGTAGTGAATTTTCAAATAATAATTAATCTATTCATATAAGCAATTATTGTTATAACTCTCTGAAGCTTTGAGATTTCTGAAAACGTGAGATATGAATAATTAGAATCCTTAAACATTGTTCTCCGGGTTACCAACACTTAGTTTACTAAAATAGCAGGCTAAATACAGGGTGCATGCGTTATGTTATTTAAGGGCACTTCCTGAGTAGGATACAAAGTTGTGGTATATTTTTTGATATGGCGATCCAAATTTTGATTCTTATTAATTTCTTTAATATTCAGTATTATGATGGAAACATATTACGTACCTAAAGCTAATTGTTGGAATATAATTAGGTATAAATATTTTTGTCAATTTTGTCAATTAACGGAAAAACTCAAGAATTTTTACAATTAAATATTCAAAAAGTGTGTTCAAAATATCAAGCATTCATTTGACAACTGTTTCTTTACTAAGTTGCTCAAAGAAAGATCATTTTGTTTATTTGCTTGTTTGACTTCTCAATTTTAAACAGCATGTTTGTCTTAAAAATACAGCAAATTTTTAATATTTTGAAATTACTCAAGTAAGGAATACACAATTATATTTATTTGACATTAGATCGATGTAATAGTGATGCAATGGCAGCTACTAAACTGTGCCAATAACGTTATCCATTAAGAAGACATCCTGAAAAAAAATCTTTAGAAGTTTGAATCAACGAGTAAGACAAACTGGAAACCTTGCACCAGTGCAAAATTTTGACTGTGTACGAGCAAGAACTAAACGGATTGCAATATTGAGTTTAGTTGGAGAGAAATACCAGAAGTACCTACTGCATGAGAATTAAATTTGGAGGTAACATTAACGTGGTGTACCTACCATTAATCAATAGGGCTATCATCCATTTCACTATACTAAAAATTCATTCTGTGTTCCCAGAATACTACAACAGGCAAATTATCTTTTGTAACTGGTTACTGAAACAAATAAAAGCTCAACCCAACTTCCCTCTAGCTAGGCAGAGAGATCTGCACTGATGAATGTAATTTTAGTAGAGATAGCATATTCAGCCAGCGCAATAAATAATTACAGTTTAGTAAATTTTAAATCCACACTCAACACATAGGAAGTAAACCATCAACATTGGTTTAGTGTTAAGGAATGGGCTGGAATACTGGTAAATCATGTGATTGGACTCATTTTTATACCAGAACGACTTCGAAAGGATTTTCTGTATTTTTAACAGATGACTGTAAAGATCTTATTGACCATATTGTTTTAGCTGTAGTAAATAAATCGTGGTTTCATTTAGATGGTGTACCGGCTCATAATGCAGAGATGGATCAGTAACAATTACCTACCCTAATCAGTGAATTGGCAGGGATGGCTTGAAGGGCATCAAACTTGACCTCAATCAATTTATTTCCTTGTAGTAAAAAAATGTGGCCTACCGAAATAATACCCAAGTAGGGTTCATTTAGTTAAACGCATTGAAGCAGTTTTTCAAGCAGTTACCTAAAGTATGCTTCAAAAGCTTGCTAATAACATAATCAAAAGGGCTCAACATTGTTGGGATGCATAAGACCGTAACTTTGATCATCTTTAGTTGATAAATGCTTTCCATAATCCAAGTTTTTTGTTTTGTATAGCTATTACCTATTAGTTGTAGGTATGTGTTTCGATTTGATTTATTCTACTGCTAGACCTATCTACATACAAGATGTTTTAATTAATTATTGTCAGATACACAGAGGAAAGATGGTCCAACAACATACTAAAGTGGTGTCCCTACTTAGGAAAAAGTTCCAGAGGACGACCGCCAATGCGATGGACGGACGATCCGAAACGAACAGCAGGGCTCAATTGGATGGGTGAAGCTAAAAATAGAAGCCGGTGGCAAAACATGAGGGAGGCATATGTCCAGAAATGGACCAAAAATGGCTGAAATGATGAAATTAAATTATATCAATGATAACAATCCAGCCTTACCTACTTCAAAATTAAACAACACTGCCAGTTAGGGCAGTTTTTACATTAATAGAACCTTGTTACACTTTTAAAAATATAATTCAAAGATTCTTCTTATTATTACTTGCCTACTCAGAAACTGCCCTTTAATATCGCAATATGGAGTCAATCTGCAATTTTTCAACAGCCTGTAGATTGTATAATAGCACGAAAATTGATTTAGCTGCAGTAAATATCTGTTAATCTTTTTAGAAAGATTTCATTATATAAATCACCAGTTTACAATTAGGTAGGACTCTGACAGAAAAATTACGTCGATCGGTAGCGATCGTTCAACATTTCAAATGCATATACTTGAATGCGCCTACTCTGACAGCGTCGAACGGTCACGTTCGATAGCGGTCAATATCGACCGTTCCGCACGAAATTCAATTCGACTGGAAAACTTTGTTGTTGGACGATAACGGACGATGGTTGGCGCTTGCGTAGGTCAGTGCAAGTTGCACAGAACGATACTCAATGCACACTAAACTGTATAAGCACGTGGCTACATAACCCCAAAGTTTGTGAGTACTATAAAAAGTAAAACACAACAAAATTTTGAGGTTATGTGTGTTTATGCGAGAACAACGACCCTCACGGAAGCTGGATGCCGAACGACGCTGTCAGATGTTCGCCTATATTTCAAGTGATTGCGGGCGATAGTAACCGTTCGATTGCGAACTCTTGCTAGCCTGTCAGAGTCCTGCCTTAGGATATTGCAGTTAGTGATTAGATGATTGAAAGAAAGCTTATAATTTTGAATCTACATCAAAGCTATAGTTTTCTATACTAAATTAAGCTAATTTTTTATGCCCAATATGTCCCTGGAGTGTCTATATCTATGAAATGCCACTGTACGAAAGAACAGATTAGATTCACAAAATTAAAGGTCACTTAATAATTGCCCATTATTAACCATCTGCAAAATACTCTTGATTGATTGCTCATAATACTTTAATGTAGGTACCATTGGGAGATAAATAATTGGTACGACTGTGTTATAACGTAGGCTGAATTTAAGAAACTTTGACGTATTGAAGTCCTCTTGAATGTTAAATTTAATAACTATGATGTATTTCAGAAGGGCACGTGAATTTTTCTTTATTACTTTGATAATAAAAAAGTAGGAGGGTAAAAACAGCAATATTTAGTAATGCAATGGCAAACTCTGCTCTTCTCAATCTATTTTCTTTCGATAGAAGAGGTTTCTGTGCTGCTGTCAAGTTCCATAAGCCTGTTTCTTTTAAATGTTTTTTTACGGTATGGGCTTTAACGGGGAAATTGGTTCCTTGTTTAGCATACATATCCACAGTAAGTATTGGAGCTTTGTCTTGATTATGGTTGTTTTCTGTTTACAACTAGTATCAGGAAACCAAGGCATGGAATACGTTTCCTCCCATTTACTCTTGAGGTTCTGTATAGTCGCTTTCCCTGAACCTAGCAGATCATCTACCACTCCTTTCAAAGACAATCTCTCCTCCAGTTTGGCAATGGTAACTAGGTTTTCTGCCTTCGAAAGAATGGTATGGCATCTTGATTATTTACAACGAATTTGACAGTGACAATTACAAATTTCATAAATTTTTTTACCCTTTTGAGTGTCAAGGTGCATTCATTCTATTACGAAATCATACAAGCCACTGGTGAAAGTAGTATTAATATAAGTAACAAACGACTTCCGGGATTGGACCATGTCATGATTGAGATCGAAAAACTCAATGTTTTGCTCGTTTCGACTGTCGAGTTTCGCCTCTGACGTGGTTCACACGTTGAGTTACCGTGCTCTTCTCTCCTTTCCCTTGCAAAGAGTTTTGCCTTTGGCGTGGTTAACACGTTAAGTTACGGTGCTCTTTTGCTTTTCCCCCTGATGAAGCCCCTTACGAAAGTGGGCCAAACGTTGAGTTTTTCGATCTCAATCATGACACGGTCCAATCCCAGAAGTCGTTTGTTACTTAATGACAATGGCCGTAAAAGCCTCAAAAATCATCAGTATTAATATAGGAAAACACTGCAGTACCAATTATTTGTCTCGTAATAGTATCTACATTTACAACTTTTGTTGGCTAATGGATCAGGCGGAAGTTATTTGTACTATCAAAACTCACAATTTAAAAGCCTATTGGGGCACAAGTAAGATAACTCAATAACTATCGGATATATGGAAAAGTTAACCCCTCATCCTCGATCTCATTTTTCGAGAAAAGCTTAATGGTGAAAACCAAAATTTGGCTATCGTTGTTTGTTTTCCAGTTATAAACAAAAGTTAGATTTTTCTACTTTTCGTTTTGAGGCCTATCTCGCTTATTTATAAATATAGGAAAAGTAATTTTTAGGTTCTTCGGGCACTTTTTTGATCAGAATGCAGTATCAGTTTTTCAGAAAACGTTGTTAAATTCAAGTTATACCACAAAGTTGTATTTTTTTATATCGAATTCATAGTTGGCTATGGCATCACAAGAAAGAGGATATCTTTCTCATTACAGTGATGTAGCCTATATCAGTGTCAGTCATAAATTTGGACACATATGGAATTGTTTTATTATCCTTTTATCAGAAAATTTTATTCTTGATAAATGTTTCTGCATCTTCTAAAACTAAAAATGCATTTGCCGAAATTTAAATTTCTCTTTTCTGATAAATGGATAATAAAACAATTTTCCATATGTCTCCAAATTTATGACAGGCACTGTATAATATTACAAGCAACAATCAAATGTGAATAATTATGTCAATATACTTTGTTTAATCAGGTATATTCTATAATTATAGGTTCTTCCGGGTTATGCCGTGGTCGTCGATTTGAACTTGACGTTTTGCTGCTCATGCTGTCAGCTTCTTCAGAAGTTTTCTAGAGACTGATGTTGGTGCCTTTTGCTCCTGGTTATATACCGAGGAGCCGTTACGGTTGGCTGCTCATGTAGATCTTGTATGTTATTCAGATTTGTCGTTTTTCCGCTTGGTTGCTCACGTGACACTTGTTTATGGATGGATTAGTTTTGCAGAGCTACCTTCCATGTGCTACTAAGGCGATAGCCGTCTTGTCGATTGAAATTGTTTGGATTTTTAATAATTTCTAAGGATTCCCGAATAACATGAGGGAAGTATTTTTTTAGTTCTGGCTAGTATGTTTACGGAGTCGTAATTTATTCTGTGGTCCCCTGGTCCTAATAAGTGTTCTGCGATGGCTGATTTTTGTATGTTTCCAAGTCGTGTGTGGCTCTGGTGTTCTTTTATTCGACATTGGATGCTTCTTCCCGTTTGTTCGATGTAATATTTGCCACAGGTACATTGGAGCTGGTAAACGCCTTCTGTCTGTAGTCTGGGCAAAGAATCTTTGTTGGAGGGGATCAATTGTTCGACCTTTCTTATTGTATCATAGCGGACTCCAATGTTCTTTTTATCTAATACCTTTCTTATTCTGTCGGTTACTCTGGCGATGAAAGGAAGGCAGGCGTAATTAATAGGTTTAGGTTTAGGTTCTTTCGGTTTCATGGTATATTGGCATGCTTTCTTGATGTCTCGTTGACTGTAGCCATTCCTGAGTAAGGCTTCTTCCACATGACTCAATTCCTGTGGTTTACTGTCCTCGTCACAGATAGCGTTGGCCCGATGAATAAGAGTCTTGATCAAAGATCGCTTTTGTTGGGGATGATGATGAGACGAAGCATGCAGGTATCGGTTGGTGTGAGTCTTCTTTCGATATACTGTATGGCTTAATCTGTCACGTCCAGGAAAGGTAGGCGTCCTTCATTTTTTTCAGTTTCCATAGTGAATCTTATTTTGGCATGGTGGTTGTTTAAGTGTGCCAAGAAAACTTCAAGAGCTGCTTTTCCATGGGGCCATATAACAAAAGTGTCGTCGACGTAGCGGAACCAGCATTTAGGTTTGAGATCGCTGGACTGAATAGTAGGTCGTCGTGAAGCACATCCTTACTAACTCTGGAATGTCTTCTCAAAGTCCTTGAGGAACGAAGCATTGTTGTATAAGATTTACTGAATCTTCTACTGGTACATTGGTGAACAGGGATTCCACATCGAAACTGACCAACATGTCCTGGTCCGTTACTTCCAACTCAGCCAATATTTCCACGAAATGCTCAGAGTTCTTCACGTAGAATTCTGTTTTGCCTACATATGGTTGTAATACGTTAGCGAGGTTTCTGGCTAGTTGATACGTAGGAAATCGGCAAGTGCTAACAATTGGCCTGACTGGAACGTCTGGTTTGTGGATCTTCGGAAGTCCGTAAAGTCTGGGCGGTCTAGTATTGCTAGGCAGTAGTCGTCGATGTTCCGACTCTGGTATTAATGAGGTTTTGATAGCTCCCCTAACCTGGCGTTCTATCCTCGATGTTGGGTCCTTCTTCAGTGTTACGTACTGTTCATCATTCAGTAGTGATTGAATTTTGTTCCAGTAGTCCTTTCTATTCATCACTACAGTGGCATTTCCTTTGTCAGCTCGTAGAACTACAATGTCTGGATTGTTTCGGATTTCCTTCAGAGCTTGTGTTTTGGCTCTGGTGACGACCGAAAAATTAATTACCGTTTTCTTGATATCCAATCCTGGTACCGGTATGACTTTGGCTTGAAGCTTCTCGAACTTCTTAATATGTTTTTGGGTCGTATTGCTCATGTGGTGTTCTGAGTGAGCATAGCTGATACGATCCACTGTGTTCCAAAGGTTTACATCCAAAATTCTACTGAGCTCGAGATGTAGGTAGTAGAGCTCGGTAGATGTTCCTTGGAGTTCGTAATAAGTATGGCGTACTCTTTCCCTAGTAAGAGCACTTTCGGTCCGATCAATAATCCTTCGGGCAGCAGCAGTTTGTAAGTGGTGTTGAACCTTGACAAATTTATGTTTGACTCCTTTGTCACGGCAGCGTTTCAAGAACGCCAACGATGCAAGCAGTTGACTCTTCTTCTTCCGTAACTTGTCCAGTTTCCTAGTCTTCTTGAATATGTCCTCCCCGTAGAGGCGCCATGGCAGAACACTTATTAGGACCAGGGGACCACAGAATAAATTACGACTCCGTAAACATACTAGCCAGAACTAAAATATACTTCCCTCGTGTTATTCGGGAATCCCTAGAAATTAACATATTGCCGTTCTTGCAACGCTGCCCTGACAAAAGAGTCAAACCTAAATTTGTCAAGGTTCAACACCACTTACAAACTGCTGCTGCCCGAAGGATTATCGATCGGACCGAAAGTGCTCTTACTAGGGAAAGAGTACGCCATACTTATTACAAACTCCAAGGAACATCTACTGACCTCTACTACCTAGTACCTACATCTCGAGCTCAGTAGAATTTTGGATGTAAACCTTTGGAACACAGTGGATCGTATCAGCTATGCTCACTAAGAACACCACATGAGCAATACGACCCAAAAACATATTAAGAAGTTCGAGAAGCTTCAAGCCAAAGTCACACCGGTACCAGGATTGGATATCAAAAGTTTCTAAAGCACCTAAAAATAATTTTTTTCTATATTCATAGATAAGCGAGTAATAGCCACAAAACGAAAAATCGAACTTTCGTTTATAAATCGAAAACAAAAGACAATAGCCAATTTTGGTTTTTACCATTTAGCTCTTCTCAAAAAAAGGGAGCAAGGATGGGGAGTTGCCAGAAGACAGGACGAATTCCAACCCCCAAAGCAAACAGGATTTGGGAAGGGACTGAATACCATAGACCACATACATACCTTGTGCCGAGTCTTAGAAAAAATCCAAGAGTACAACCTGCCTTTGTATATAGTCTTCATTGATTTTGAGAAGGCCTTCCATTCGATTGAAAAATGGGCATTGATCGACGCCTTAAAGGGATGCAGAATTTACTTCTGATACATAATCCTAATCGAAGCACTATGCGAGGATGCCACAATGACTGTCCAAGTATTCGATAAGATTTACCCAATAAAAGTGCAAAGGGAAATCAGGCAGGGAACCACCATCTCTCCCAAATTGTTTACCAATGCCCTGGAAGACATTTTTAAAGACCTAAATTGGGAGCAAATGGGAATCAAAATAAATGGAGAACTTCTCAGCATTTGAGATTTGCCTATGATATTGCTCTCTTGTCAGACAATATGGAGGATCTACACAAAATGATAATAGAACTGAACAAAGCTGCAGAAACAACAGGACTTAAAATGAACATCGGTAAGACAAAAATCATGTCCAGCATGGAAGACAGCATGCCAATTTCATTTGACAACGGCGACCACATAGTCATCGTCGAAGAATACATCTATCTGGGGCAGAAGCTTTCGATTACAAAAGACACACAACAAGCAGAGATTGAGAGACGAATCTAATTGGGTTGGTCAGCTTAAGGAAAACGTCACGTATTCAAGTCAAAAATGCCTCCACACTTGAAAACAAGAGTGTTCAACCATTGGGTACTCCCTACCATCACGTACGCATCGGAAACTTAGACACTAACAACAACAATGATCGGAAATCTGCAAATCACACAAAGAAAGATGGAAAGGGCATGATGGGACTGAAATTGTTAAATAGAAAAACCAATGAGTGGATCAGAATTAAAATAAGATGCACCGAGATAGTGGAGACAATTACAAGACTGAAATGGCAATGGGCGGAACATGTGGCAAGAACCCAAGACAACCGTTGGATCAGAAAAGTAACTGAATGGAGACCAAGAACAGGAAAAAGAGACGTGGGGAGACCTAAAATTAGATGGAGAGATGACATCCAAAAAGTCGCTGGAGTACAATGGATTAACAAGGCAACCGACAGAGAAGAATGGAAAACATTCGGGGAGGCATATATCCAGAAATGGAATACATGAATGCTGGAAATGATGATGAATCAGTATTAAAATAAAAAATATGTAAATTACTACATCTTGAATAACAATAAATGTTTAAGTGTTTCTAAACTAATTTATTGCCCCTGAACACTGCAACATGTAACCAAGAATTTCATCTTTTAAACTTTTAAATAGTAGATACACGATTGTGCTTTAAGTTTTAAAACAGTAAACTACCAGTTAAATTTACAAAATATCTACTTGTTATAGCAATTAATATTAAGTACTTACCCTGAAAAGTAAAAACACCCTCCACCTTTCAAAACAATTTAAAAACTAATAATTGTCAGCTGTCGAAAAAAAAACAGTCGCTTTCATATAAGACAGTGTTGCCACATGTAGCGTAAGACGATATTTTGCATGCGGATTATGTGTCCACTTGGCTCAAAACCAGAAATACTTTTGGTTTAAACCAGGAATAGATAAAAGTAATGATTTGCACATAGTTTAGGTGTTGACCCTTAATGAAAATAAAACCCAGCAGATACACAGGGTGAATATCCTAAAAGGGACATAAATGTGCAGCGATCAAAACGTCTTTTATAATACAGCCAAAAGCGAATCCAACTGCTGTGCCGGCGCTGGCTAGCGGTTAGTGGCGGACTACCAATTAGTCATCGGATTCCGCTTGGGTGACCACCTGGGAGCGCGAGTTCGATTCTCGGCAACTGCAATTTTTTTAATTTGTAAATTGATGTAATTCGCCCGAGGGAAGTTTCGTGTAAGCCCCTTTACAATTTATGTTATTCATTTGTGTTTTAGACCATAGACATTACTGTACCTACCGCAGCGAACAAATAGAGTAGAGTATGCAACCCGAATTATCAATTTCAATGCTGCCTGAATTAGTATTTTAATGATAATTAACATAGCACCAGGGATACCAGTAATTCTGACAAAAAGCTCTTTACAGTCAAGTTTGAAATTTTCCGGCATACTTGTGCTTGATAGTCTGTGTACAAGTTAGGAAGTAAATAAATTACTATATAAATAAATTTAAAGTTTTGAAATAAGGTTAAATATATGTCAGGTTGGAATTTTAAAGTGTTAGACAATGCAGTGTGGTTTTATACTTTGAATATTGATTGCAGTTATATAAATACATGAAATGACGAACTGAAAGTTGTACGTACTTAAAAAATATTAAGCAACTTAGTTGAAGAAGTTAAGAGTACAGCACGTGACAACTAGTTGAAGCTCTGGGAATTGGACGCGCAGTACTCTTAAGCCGAGTTGGCAGGGACAATTCAGTTCTGACAAAACTTTGTTCGATTGAAGATGGTAACAACAACTGATCTTCACTCGAACCCAATTTTGTCAGAGCTGAATTCTCCTCGCCAACTCGGTTTAAGAGTACTGCGCAACCAATTCTCAGAGCTTCAGCTAGTTGTCACGTGCTGTATGTCTTTAGTGGTAGGGAGAACTCACTGACTTAAGACTCCGCTATAGATTGCAACTGACCCTCATAGAGGGCAGAACTAGTGGTGCTAGCAAATAAAGCAAATATTGTTCCATTTGTAACTACCAAACCAAGTCGACGCGGCGATCGTTTTCATCAAGCTACTTTCCACGTAGAAGGAATTGAAAAGCCTTCGTCTCGATTGAGATTGTTAGGGTGTTTGTAAATCTCAATGGCTTCGCAAATCATTCTGCTAAAGATGAATGGGGCTTTGCAGATAATGGAAGTTTCATCAAAAAGGATCTTATGGCAGGTATCGCGTTGGTATTCGGCGATGGCTGATGATCAAAGAGACGCAACTTGAGACAGCGCTGGTGCTCCGAGATGCGAGTTTTCACTGAACGTCTTGTTTCATCAATGTATACAGCATTACGCGAGCAACGGACTCTATAAACACCTTTAGATTATGTAGTGTTTAATTTATCTTTTGGTGAAGGAAGGACACGTGAGATTTTGGGCAGGGGTTTGAATACTGTTTTAATGTGTTGTTTTCAAAGAAACGTTCCTACGCGATCGGTGACTTGGTGGATATAGGAAAGAAAGACTACTGCTGCAGGAGGATGTTTTTGGTGGTTTGGGTGGCCGTGGATGAAGATGGCGATTAATGGCAGACTGTATATCCCTACCATGGTAACCGTTGTTCCTAAGAGCTTTCCGGATATGGTTTAATTCAGCATGGACATTGGGTTGGGATATTATAAGCGAATTGATAACGGAAAGTGTTTGTGTAGGATGATAGTGGGAATCGGCATGTAGATAACGATCAGTGTGAGTGGGTTTTGCGATATACAGAATGATTAAGTTTGCCACTGGGTTGGCGAGAGACCTGTACAATGTACATCTAAGAAAGGAAGAAAGCCGTTAGTTTCCATTTTTATGGTAAAGTTAATGTCTGGATGTTGACAATTGAGATGGTTTAAGAAGACGGGTAACGTGTCTTTACCATATGGCCAAATAATGAAGATGTCATCAACGTATCAGAACCAAACCTTGGGTTTCAATTCTGAAGATTCCAGAGCTACGGTTTCAAAAGCTTCCATGAAGATATTGGCAATGACAGGTGAAAGAGGAGATCCCATAGCTGCACCAGAGATTTGTTTAAAGAACTGACCTTGAAATCGGAAATAAGTAGAAAAGAGGCATTTTCTATAAGGGCAGGTAGACTTGAAGACGTCTCCCCATGCTCTGATAACAAGTTTTGGATTATCACTATGCAGTCGGGAATAGGAACTTTAGTAAAAAGGGAAGTGACATCGAAACTCACAAGCAAATTTTCAGGTTCAACGCTTATATTGGATATAAGTTCAACGAAATGGGCTGAATTGCGAACTACAAAGGAGACTGACAAGTAGACTTTCTGAGGATAGTGGTTAGGTATTTAGTTAACGAGTAAGTAGGTGAATGTATGGTACTGACAATGGGCCTGAGGGGAATGTCTTGTATATACATTTTGGCAAGACCATAGAGCCGAAGAGGCTTTGAAGCGCAAGGAATCAACCTCCGTTGAATATCAGTGGGAAGATCTGAAGATTTTATGAGAGAAGTGACGCGCTCAGTTCGATTTTGGAAGTTGGGTTGCGAGAAAGTGGGGCATAAGAAGAATCTTGAAGTAAACACTTAACCTTAGTGGTGTACTCTGTTCGGTCCATAACTACCGTTAGCATTACCTCTATCAGCGGACAAAACAGATGTCGAAATTGGAACGTAAGGTGTTAAGAGCATTCCTAGCCTCTAGCGTGGTTTACATGTTGAGTTACCATGCTCTTTTACTTTTCTTTCTGATGAATCCCCTTACACCATGCTCTTTTACTTTTCTTTCTGATGAATCCCCTTACACCATGCTCTTTTACTTTTCTTTCTGATGAATCCCCTTACGAAAGTGGCCGAAACGTTGAGTTTTTCGACTTCCATAATGACACGGTCTAATCCCGGAAGTAGTTTGTTACTTAATTTTTAGTGCTCTAAAACTTGCCAATTTATCATTAAATGAAACCTAGCTATGCGATAGCCATCAGCGCTTTAGTGTGTTCGAAAAATAACCATTACGTTAATAAAAACTTTAAGAAACTATGGTAAAAACAAAAAATTGAACTTAAATTATTTTTTCATGCAGTATTTATTTCTATGTAAATTTATATACATGGTATGTTAGTTTTTAAATGCAAGATAGTAAGCCCCGTTCTCTCAAGATATAACTTTTTTCTAAATTTTTACATTTGATAGCTTAGTGCCTCTAGAAGTGATGTTATGCTGACGCAAATCTAGTTAAGGAACTGCAATTAATGCATTTAATATTTGCGCATACCTAATTTCTTGTCACATTTGGTGTTTTTGAAGCTCATCTTGTTGATAATATTTCACAGCAATGTAGAACCCTTGATAACCGTAGAGTCAAAGCAACATTCCTGTGCAAAATGTTGATAACGCCCGTAGTCCAGCGCTGCTTGTTTCGAGAATTCCAGTCTTCCCCTCAAGTTCACCTACCAGATAACAATAAGTATAAATAGCAGTTTCACCAGCCTCCAGCTCACTGGAAGGCGAACTCACGCACTGTCAGACCGCCGCGTCCCCGCTGTTACGACTTATTTTTTAAGGTCCGAATCGCAGCCAATTCTCACTTGTCAAATTCAAATCTTGACGGAAAGCTTTATTAGACAGAATTCTGTCACGAAGTTTCCACCCCTGGTTGCGTTGTCGATGCTGTACTCTGTGTCGACTGTACCCTCTCTGCGTGCCCGGCTATCAGACCGCAAAACAATATTCCTCCCCTGTAATGCCCGGATTATGCATCTCCACCGCCAAATGAAAACGGAAGCACGGTTCTGTAGTCATATTCTGCGAATCGAGCTCCAGACGGCCACTTACCTGGTCAAAAGGTTCCTTGCACTTTCATGCACTAGCACCAACCCATTAAACGTTTATATTTCACCCTGGGGTTGTTTAGAAAGCTTAAAAATTGCACAGAAATCTTGAACTGTTTATAAACTGAATCTATCAAATAACGCAGTTTTTTCCAATTACAGATATCTGCTTTATTTCCCGACCAGATCCATAAAGCAGATCCCGACGCCTTATCCATTTCAAGATTACCGCACAGTATATTTACACAATGTGTAAATATACTGTGATTACCGTCCAGAATTCGCCAAACCACCGGCTGACCGACTTGACAGTGCTGTCGAATTGGTTGCATATCAGCCAGGACCAAAGGAGTGATTTATTTAGAAATTTTGTAAATCAATTGTATAAAGTTTACAGAATTTTTATTTGTGTATATAACAGAATAATAGAATTAAAGAAGTCCATCCGCAAGAATTACACGAGCCACATGGTCCTTAGTTGGTCTAAACGGAAAGTAGAAGAAGAACTGTTTAAAAGGACCCTGGCCCACTGCAGCTACCCATTTAAAAGGGCAAGTAATCTGGCTTTCACGTCTTGTCAAAATTATAAGTGGGAAGTTCAAAATACCAACGTCCCACTTTGAAAGGTGACTATCTGGCGACATTGCTCACATTTCTACTTTTTTGCGACACCGCGTACATAAATAAACAACTATATTTTGAAAAGAAAACTATAGCATAGGGGAAACTGTTTATCAACCTAAAGGGTAGTAGTGATTTATATTGCTAACACCTCCTCATGTCTTTATTTGAAATCTGTCGTAGGTATATATTGAGTATATTAAGTTCTGATGCAAAAATAATAACACAAAAATAGTAATTGTTTCAAATCGGCAGGGAGAACGTCCAAATCGTCATTAAAATACGAGAAATCGGCAGTGAAATAATCCATTGTTTTACTTTTTTCAGCTGGAGGGGTGACAGATAACGTCAACATAATCTATAAGGGTGCACCTCTGCACTGAAGTTTCTGTTTATCCCTCATTTGGTTTATTTGCCTCGCTCCTACGGACCTCTGCAACAAAATTCACATTTGTGATAAAAAGTTAAACTTTAGTGCCTCGGTATACAAATGACTAATATTTAATAGTAGTACCTAGTAGTAAATGCTACCCTATTGTTGTGTGCTATGAATAATGCTCTTTATTCAATGCCCTATGATATATGTTACATAGACTGCTAGTATTATCTAATCTACTATAATATCTTTCACTTTATAATAACTACATAATTCTTAAAAAATAAACAAAATATGAGCATTCTAATCTAAATATCGAGCCGGCCTCTTCACCACTCGACCGCTTCTGGATGTCATCCTGGTTGAATCTATTTCGATTGTCTTTCCAGAGTCTGGTGATTGGTATCTAGGTTTTCTTTAATCTTCCATGTCGTTTGGTTTTGTTATGTCTTCTTCATCTCTCAATATTATAGATTGTCTTATTGGTGTGTTTTGTATGTTTGTCATTTGGTTTTCTTTTTGAGCTTTATCTTCATCTATTTCTTCTTTTAAATGTTTTCTGCTCCATCGATACATTGTACCATTTTTTTCTACTGCATATGACCTCGAACTTAATTTGTTTTTTACTCTTGCATCTTTCCATACTTCTGCTGTTGGTAGGGGTTGCATATAAACTTTAAGCCAGCTCTCGCAGAGCAAGGACATATTGGCAGCGCTGCTTTCAGACCAATAGTAAAGTGTTAACAAAGTGCTTATCTTTTACATGTTCCTACCCTGCAACATACACTGCATGTAAATTATTTTTTCCAATACTTGGTTCGCCCTTGGGCCAACATTGTACGCCGAAATGCAAGCAGAGGCTAACTTAGACGTTGAATTGGAAGAAATAAGTGACAAAACTGAACTCGAAAATATAATCGTACTTTGCGCACAGAAAATAGCTGACTAAGTTATTGCGAAATTTATAGCAGGATACGACACCAAGCTTGAGGCTGAGCAAGAAGCGGGTTGTAGAACCGCCAGTAACCTGTACAGAACAAAGAACAAATCCTGAACAATCACGCCGCACCAAGCAGCGCCTTATCACCAAATACTCGTAGGCGGTCACGGTCAATGCCAAAAATAAATTGCAGGCGTTGCAAACCGAACAAACCATTGATAACAAACAAAAACGGCAAACCAGGTAAAGGAACACAAAGCACCGCCGATCTTTGTGGATAATATAGAATATTACAATGTTTTTCACAATATAATTCGAGATGCAGTGACAGAGAAAGGTTTCGTTGTCAAAGTAACAGAAAAAAATGCAAAAATCAAACATTAAAAACTAATGAGGTATGTATACAGCACCACACATTTCAGCTAAAAAAAGAAAGAAACTTTCGTGTCGGACTGAAAAATATGCACCACTCAATTGACCCCAAAACGAGTTAAAAGCTGAAATTAAGACATGCTCTGTACTTAAAGTAGAAAACATTCATAACCCAAAAAGCAAAAGAACTAACAAAACCTCTGTCTATGTTCTTCATTAAGTTAAAACCAAATCTAAGAAACAAAGAGATCTACGATGTTAAATTTCTAAGCACCAATCTCGGAGAAAATTCAGAGAAATAGTACAATGTGCCAACTGCCAAAAATTGGGCCATACTGAAAAGTTCTGCATTAAAAGTCCAAGATGTATACGTTGTGCTGGGAACCATGTAAGTAAAGTGTAAACCCAAGTACGCATTATGCAATGAACAACATTCCGCCAACTACAAAGGATGTAGAATGTGTAAGAAGATGCAGACTCGCAAATTTTCTCCAACAAACCGCCCGACGTTCGAAAGTAGCAAAGCCACTCCGGGCATTTCCTATGAGCAAAATGTGGCAGGACGCAACAAGGAAAACCTCAACCTCAACAACGAAATCGATGCGAAATCGCAACAGCCAATAAGTAAAATGGTAAGTTAGAGCAACAAATAAACAGTATGAGTAAAGAGCTATGAGAATTACAGAATCTCATAAAACAAATGGTATCAGGGAAAAATAATTGCACAATTACTCAAAATAGCGGTATGTAATGCCAATGGGCTACAACAACACAGAAATGAGTTAATCACATTCAACAATCTTTACCAACTCGACATAATTTTAATCTCGGAGACTCACTTTACTGCAAAGAGTTACATTCGCATACCAAATTACAACATCTACAATACTAAAGTAGGGACAAGAAATCAGACGACGTGCGCGCCACCAAGCAAATTTTAGTTTAGCTTAAATTGTTGATTTTCCATTGATAATTGATTAAGCTTATTAAACCAAACGCATGATTTCAAATGAGCTGTAAAGAAGAAAATAAATATCGGTTTTGTAAATCTAATGGTGGTATTTATGACGTCACTAAAATTTGTTTGGTGCCGCACGTTGACTGATTTCTTGTCCCTACTTTATGCACCCAGCCAGAAGAGCTCGAGGAGGAACTGCTGTTATTATCAGAAATACCATTAAACATCATGAAAATGATAAATACCAACGGCAGCATATTCAAGCAACAAACGTAACGGTAAAGGACTGGACTGGGCCAATTACCATAACTGCTATCTACTGCCCTTTAAGAAATAATATCAAAGAAGAGCATTTTACTGCTTTCTTTAGTACTTTGGGACCAAGGTTTGTAGTTGCCAGTGACTACAATGCAAAACATCAAAGGTGGGGATCTCGGTTGTTTACTTGTAGAGGCAGGGAATTGGTAAAATACATGATTAAGAACAACCTGTGCTGTATCTCAACCGGAAAGCCGACCTATTGGACGACAGATATAGATCAGATTCCGGACGTAATAGACTTCGGAGTCACAAAAGTAATTTCTTTAAACTACCTGAGAGCGAAACCAAACTTCGAGTTGTCATCTGACCACATACCAATTATGATCACGATCGGTACCCGCATTATTGACAGACAACAACCACCTTCTTTAACTAGCAAGACAACCAACTGGGACCTTTGCAGAGAAACCATTGAAGAGAAACTTTACATGAATATCTCCCTCAAGAACAAGGAAGAAATAGAAGAAGCACTCCAAAATCTGACCAGTATCATTCAAATGCCGCATGGGAATCCACACCAGACACCAACTTGCCAACCACAAAACATCAAAGAAATATGGATGGAAACTAAAGCTCTCCACGATAAGGCAAAATATAACAAGGCAGTTGAAGATCTCAAAAAGCTGCTTAGCGAGCAAAGAAACAGGGCTATCCGCGAATACCTAGAGAACCTAGCACCCAATGACGTTAATAAACACTTCTTGTGGAAAGCTACCAAGAACCTTAAACAGCAAGCACAAGCAAATGTCCCACCAATTAGAAGGACTAACGGAAGATGAGCAAAAAATAACATGAAAAAGGCAAAAACTGTCGCAGAACACTAAGCAAACGTATTTCAACCTTTCCCCTCAGGCACAACCCCAGAACAAGAGCAAGCAATACTAACCTACCTGGAAAGCCCAACCCAGATGGCGCCCCTATCAAGCCAAATAGCTTGAACGGTTTAAACAGACTTTACAATTACTCAAGTTTTTTACTTTACCGGCAGCCGACAGTTGAAATAATCAATCAACAAAAGGATCCATTGGTAACTCGAAATGGGGTTGTATATCACAGGAGAGATATTAAAAACACCATGATACATGGGGAAGGTTTGGTGTTTTTAATATCTCTCCTGTGAAATAATCAATTTCTGAATTCACAGGTCTACCAACGCTAGTAAAATACCCTATTGGTTCTAGCGACCACCAAACAGTCGAACCCAGTAAAGCATACCTGCAATGAGTGTGGCCTACCTTTCCGCCCGCAGACCGAATAGAATTGTTAACTTAATTTACTTTGTATATACTTAGGAGTTACATATTTATCATCATGAGGACTGACTATTTCCCTTTCGATTGGAAAGCGCCACGAATAATCCTCATCCCAAAAACCCAGTAAGCCGACAGAAGAAGTAAAATCTTACCACCCAATCAGTTGCTTCCGATTCTATCTAAACTCTTCGAAAAAAAATTCTTGATTAGGCTCAAACCCATACTAGTAGAACGTGCAATTATCCCTGAACATCAGTTTGGGGCTAGGGAACAGCACGCCACCGTAGAGCAAAAGTTTAGCCTTCATGGTGTATGCAGCTGTATATTTGCTCCTACTAATATAGTGCTTAGTGAGTTCCTGTTACTACATTACTGGTTCGTATAAAGAACTAAAGAGATGTCTATCGTTAAAGATTGTAATATCTGCAAATTAAATTTGGGCAATGAAAAGTATATAAAATGCGATTTCTGTGCTATGCCGTTGCATCCGGCGTGTGCTGGAATATCGCGCGCTGAAACGACTTGTCTCCTGGTGGCAAATCGGGCAATAAGCTATCGTTGTTCCGAATGTACATCTAAAAACAGCGAAATATCGGAATTGAAAGATTTGATTCTAAAACTTAGCAGTGAAATATCTGAATTAAAGTCGAATAAACTTATGATGGCGTCCACCGAGTTGACAGAGGAGGTAATCTCTGAAATCAAGGAGCGTAATCTAAGAGCTCGTAATGTAATAGCGTATAATGTTGAAGAATCTATAGCTACAACTTTACAAAGCCGGGTTGACGATGACACAAAAAAAAATCATAAACTGATGACCGATTTATCCCTTGGAACAACTGTCGAGGTTAAACGTGTTATTAGATTAGGCAAACCATCTGCAGGGAAAAACAGGCCTGTTAAAATTATTTTATCTACCGAAGATGATGCCCGTAAAGTGCTGAAAAATAAAAATAACATATCGCCAACAAGCAATGTGAAATTAAACTCCGATCAAACAATTATGCAGTTAAATTATCTCAAGTCACTTAGAAGCCAACTAGCCGAGCGAATTAAAAATGGTGAAACTGAATTAACCATAAAATACATACGCGGTTCTCCCAAAATAGTTGAAAATCATCAGCCAAAAAACTAGTCAATAATATGCTTAACACCTACAACAAGTGCTTCGATAATTTTTCTGTATGTCATCTCAATGTGCGTTCTCTTAATTCTTCTTTTCATCACTTTTCCGATCTAATTCTGGAAAAAGAATATGACATCATAGCAATAACTGAAACTTGGCTAACTTCAAATTTTCCTTCCTCATACATACAGTTACCGAATTATGAATTAATCCGAGCAGACAGACCTACACGAGGAGGTGGTTTATGCTTTTATATTAAATCCGAAATTAAATGGAAAACGGTTGAGATGGACTTCTTAAATAATAACAACCTAGAACAATTATGGATAATTATCAATGTTGGAAAGCAGAAAATAGCTACGGGCGTAGTATACAAACCTCCAAATACTCCATCTAGTTATCTAGATGAACTTGAATTAACGCTAGCCCATTTATCACTCCAAACTGATCAAATTATACTTGTTGGCGATACAAACATCGACTTTTTATTGAACAAAACCAACTTGCAGTATTTTACCAAAATACTGGATACTTTCAATCTGCATCAAATTATTACTGAACCCACAAGAATTACTGAAACTACGCACACACTTCTAGACATTATCTGTATAAATAAAACAACTGTACCTATTCGCTATGGTGTTTTGGATGCTGAAACTGATTCGGATCATCGATTAGTTTTCTGTTATTTTAATTTAACCACACCAAAGAATGAACCAACCAAACTTACATATAGAAATTATAACAACTTTAACCTACATGACTTTGCACGTGACGCACTACGTATGGACTGGAATTACATATACGAAATTGAAAATATAGACGAAAAGATTAAATATCTCAACAACATAATCCTCGTTCTCTTTGATATGCATGCTCCACTTAAAACCATATCTATACGCCATAAAACGTACAAACCCTATATAACTAATACAGTTAAGCAAATTATCAAGTTGAAAAATAAAGCATATCAGAAATTCAAAGCAACTAGGAGAGAAGGGCATAGGAAATACTATAAAAATCTTAGTAATTATCTATCTTTTGCAATAAAAGAAGAAAAAAAAGCATTTATAAATCAAGAATTGATCAAAAATAGAAATAATTCAAACAAAACTTGGAAACTTTTCGAAACATGGAACATACACAAAAAACCGAAAAATACCTTAGGTGAAAACATCAGAGATGTCAACTCTATTAATGAATATTTTGCGAACAGCGCCAATGCAAATGAAATAGATGAAGATACATTATCATTTTATATGAACAATTATAAATCTGGTATTGACACAGAACTAACTTTTAAAATGGTAAGCTGTAAAGACGTTGAGGATATAATTACTAAACTGAAATCCAACGCAATGGGTACTGACAAATTAAACCTAAAAATGATAAATATAGTACTACCCTATTGTATACAACACCTGGCAGACATAATTAATTTATCCTTAACTTCAGGACAATTTCCAGTAATTTGGAAAACTTCACACATCGTTCCACTCTCAAAAGTTGCAAAGGCAGTATCACTTAATCAACTTCGACCGATAAGTATCCTTCCAACATTTTCCAAAGTTATAGAGAAGATTGTTTCGAAACAGCTGTTGGCGCATATCGAAAACTTCCAAATACTTGCAACCATACAATCAGGATTCAGA
Organism: Agriotes lineatus; assembly: GCA_940337035.1. Taxonomy (NCBI): domain Eukaryota; kingdom Metazoa; phylum Arthropoda; class Insecta; order Coleoptera; family Elateridae; genus Agriotes; species Agriotes lineatus. The sequence goes on from CALNHX010000138.1 coordinate 196,321, forward strand.
AGCAAACATAGTACCTCAACTGCGCTGTTAAAAGTTACTAGTGACCTAACACAAGCTATGGACGTTGGAAAGATCTCTATGCTCGTTTTATTAGACTACAGTAAAGCGTTTGATAGTATCAATCACAGCTTATTGATAGCCAAATTAAAGTATTATCGTTGCAATGAGCTAGTTATTCATTGGTTTTACAATTATTTATTAAATCGCAAACAGTGTGTGAAAATAAGCAACAACATTTCTAATGAAGCCATTGTTACCCAGGGTGTGCCACAAGGCAGCATTCTCGGCCCTCTTTTGTTCTGCATTTTTACTTCTGATTTGGTATTTCACATTACGCCAAATCTCAGTCTGCACCTGTATGCGGACGACACTCAGCTTTATCTTTCCTGCGAACCAGATTACATTAACCAAGCAATAGAAGAAATTAATTACAACCTACAACGTATTTCAACATGGTCGCTGAAAAATGGTCTTACTTTAAATCCCTTAAAATCTGAAGCCATGTGTTGTGGTACGAGATCTATGTGCAAAAAAGCTCTTTCGCTGCGCTCTACAAATATAGTGATTGGTGAAGATACGATCCCTTTGAAAGATAAAGTTAAAAATCTGGGTGTAGTGCTTGACAGTAATTTATCCTTCGAACATCACGTAAATATAAAGTGCGGTTTATGCTATGCTAAGTTCTCATATTTGTATAAATTCAAAAATGTGCTTCCAGCTAAAACTAAATGGAATTTGGTCAACAGCCTAGTTCTAAGTAATGTGGATTATTGTTCTAATGTGTACTACCCTTTTTTAACAGCGAAATGTAAACAAAGACTTCAGGTTTTACAAAACTGTTGTCTACGTTTTTCTTACAACAGTAGTAATCAATTACACATTACACCTTATTATAACAATCTTTGTTATTTAAAAATAGAGTATAGATTTTATTTATTATATGCATCTACTTTGTTTAACATTGTGAATTTTGCAACGCCACTTTATTTATTTAAATTTCTAAAAACTCGACACGAAGTACATAACAAAACCCTACGACATGTTAATCAATACTGTACACCAAATCACAATACTTCTAAGTTTAAAAACAGTTTTGCATATATAGCAATGTCAATTATCAACTCCCATTTGGAATTAGTTAACAAGTTACCTAATGTTAATTTATTTAAAAGCAGGTTAAAGTATGATCTATTGTGTAAACAGCTTGCGCATCAATAATTTTCGTTTCTTTATAAAAATTATTTTTAATTTATAATTACATACTATAATTTTCATATTATTATATTTGCCACTTGGGTGAGGTTGAAAAACGGGCTATCCGATACCTCACCTTTTAAATAAGAATAAAATTGTAAAAGTTACTGTACTATATACGTAGAAGCTATTCTTATTTAATAAATGATATTTAATTTAATTTAATTTAATTTACATCAGGTGGTAGAAGTCATGCACAAAGCCTTAGAAGAGCAAAAATACTGTTTTGTGGTAGTTTTGGACCTTACTTAGGCCTTTGATAGGGTATAGGCTAAAGATTAAGCTACCACTCCTATCTTATAAAGTCCTAAAGTCGTACCTAACTGAAAGATACTTTCAAGTAAAATACCAAGAAGAACTTACTGAACTCTACCTGACCCAGTCCGGAGTACCACAAGGGAGTGTTCTTGGCTCGATCCTTTACTTGATCTACACGTCAGAGATCCCAACATTCCCAACTAGAATGAACACCTGCACAATCGCATATACTGACGACACAGCTGTACTAGCGGTGCACGAAGTAATACGTATATGCTATAAGAATGATTGCAATCTATTGCTAAAAAAATGCTAAAAAATGGTACTATTGGGTAATGATTAAAGTTGAAATGATTATTGTTGCTTCATGAAAAGTTTTATTATTATTGATAATCTTCAAATTCTACTTCATATTTTATTTATTTATTTCAACTAAGAATAGGGTACATCCTAATACTTACAAAATTAACACAAAAAATTCGTCCTGCCTTCCCAAATCCCAATATACTTAATATTATAGATAGGTACATAGATAGGTCCCGGGTGGTGTAGCTTGAATAAGCGTCCACGTTCGATCAGCAGAGTTAAGCAACGCTCTCTCTGGTCAGAACTTGGATAGGAGTTCCACGGCTGCTTCTCCAGGCAGCATTTAGGCAAAATCTACCATTGATTAGCAATATGCTATAAATTGCGCTCTCTCATTGGTTGTTGTTAATCGCAGGTAGGGTTTGTCCACGCATTGCTAATGGCGTGTAGATTTTGTCTTCAACATCGTTTTTTGCTAATAAGTGATATGATTTGCCTTGCTTTTGCTAATCAGCGGTGTGTTTTGTCTACACTTAACTTGCCATTTAAACTTGTGTAATAATTAAAATTTGGATTAAGGTAAGTAGAAGATTAGGTAAACAATTGGTGATACAGAAAATTCAACTAAAAATTATGTACTACAGAACAAAGGCTTTATTCGTCAAACATACTTTACAATAGCTTACCTAACAATTAGTGTGATTTCACATTGGGTAAGTTTCTTCTTACATTTAAAGAAAGATTTCTTGTTCTTTTAGGATTTGTTTTTTCATCCTTTGCTGGCCGACCTGCAGGTTGACGCTTACTGCCTCTAGTTACACCTGGTTTTCTTCTGGCGGCAGACGCCGGTTGAACTCTTATTGAAGCACCAGCTCGATTGCGTAGACTAAAAGTACTACCGCACGTACTTAAAAATGTATCCCAACTGTTTCTTGTTTTTACTTTTTCCAGCCTGTTTGAACATCTGCGCAGAAGTACTTTAGATGTACCGAACTGTGCATGTTGGTCTCGTAGTGCACCAAGAAAACTTTCAAACTCATTATCTTCGGCACTTTTGTTTTCTAGAAGGACTGAGTTTGTTTCAGAATTCACATTTACAGCGTTTATTGCATCATAATTTAAAACTAATTCGTCACTCAAAGCTGGATGGTTTGGACAAGTCGACTTAGTTTCAACGAGTGGTGCATAAAAATCTTTATCCTTCGCGTTATCACCTAGTGCTAAAATTGCCATCTCATATCGTGCATTGGTGACAGTTGCAGTCGGATCAAAATTTTAAAAAAACACAGCAGCCTTATGCTTGCACAATCTTCCGAGGTTTCCACTGGGAGATGTACAATGTCCCACGTTCATGTCGATGTCATAAAATTGTTGCTCGCACTTGCTACTGGGTACTTGGAAATTAAATTTGTCAATTTGAATTATGTTGTCTTTGGTCAAGTAGGATGTTTTTTGCAGCAGATTATGAAGAAGTTTTTTTGTAGGTACCCGTCCATGAGCGAAATTTCTCAAACCACGAACGTAATACTGTTCAAGAACGGTGCACGTAACATCAACTAGTGCGACGACATTGTAGGCTTTACATCGGTTTAAAACTATGTCTTTATAAAGCCGAACACATATTTCAGCAAAGTTGTTTGTCTGATGGCCATGTGTAGTGCTATCCCTGTATGCTAAACACCATGCACGCCGTCGCTCCCAGTAAGTTTTCAAGTAAGATACCCAGTTTGGGTATTTTACGTTAATTTCCATTGATAAAGCCAATTTAAAATTATTTTCAGCAACTTCACTATTTGACGAAATGAGTATATTCTTGAAATCTATACATATATAAAGGAAAGTCACAACCCTGACATATCAACGCAGAGCCGAAACCACTAGCACTAAAAACTTGACATTTGGGTGGAAGATTCAATTTGTTACATATGGTAGTGCTAAGAAGGGATTTTTTGAAATTCGACCCCTAAGGGGGTGAAAAGGGGTAAAATGTGTTTTCACGAATTCCTCAATATCTCTTACACCCGATAAGATATCGATTTGGTGTTTACTTGCAAAGATTACCAATACAAATACCTAGAAACGTATTTTAGGATTTTGCCTTAATCAACCCCTAAAAGTGCAAATCTGGATTGGGGGGGGGGGGGGGATTAAAGAACCCTTCCTATCTCCTATGTTTATTGAGTTAGAACATTCTTTTTCGGCATATAGATGTATTTTTAAATATTTGGAAAGGGGTGTAACGGAATTTGAAAATGTTAACCCTAAGGGGGTGAAAAGGGGTAAACTGTGTTTTCACGAATTCCTGAATATCTCTTAGACCCAATAAGATAGCGACTTGGTGTTTGCTTGCATAGGTGTTCAATAGAAGTAACTAAATACATATTTCAGGATTTTGCCCTAATCAACCTCTAAAAGTGCAAATCTGGATTCTGGGTGAATTAAAGAACCCTTCGTATCTCCTATGTTTATTGAGCTAGAGCATTCTGTGTTTGGCATATAAATGTACTCTTAAAATATTTAGAAAGCAGTTTAAGGGATTTTAAAATGTTACCCCTAAGGGGGTGAAAAGCGGTAAACTGTTTTTTCACAAATTCCTCAATATCTCTTAACCCGATAAGATATCGACTTGGTTTTTTGCATGCATAGGTATCCAATATAAAAATCTAAAAACACGTTTCAGGATTTTCCCAAATCAACCCCTACAGGTGTAAATCTGGATTCGGGGTGAATTAAAGAACCCTTCGTATCTCCTATGTTTATTGAGCTAGAGCATTGTTTTTATGGCATACAGATCTATTCTTAAAATATTTAGAAAGGTGTTTAAGGGATTTTAATGTTGCCCCTAAAGCGGTAGAAAGGGAAAACTTAAAAAGGGGTAGGGTGTTAAATTTATTAATTTTTTTTTTGCTGTGGGTTTATTTCAGAATAATATAGGCTGAAAGAATTTTTCAAAATTCCACCCCTAAGGGGTGGAAATGGGTATCTTGCTATAATTTATGAATACAACATTTAGTTTAATTTTATCTTATTGCTATACTAAAACTACGGTTTTATCAATATATACAAGGAGAACGACAATTACGTACACATTTTCAGGGGGTACGTGAAGCATAAAAGAGTTGTGGAGGATTTTTTTCGGAAGAATTTTGTTCCCTTTTTTCCTATAATATTGTTTTGCGTATTGAGTGAAGGGGAGGGGGGCGCCCTAGAATTCATTTGAGGTTTAGAAGAAAAAACATTTGTTGTACGTACGAAGAACGGGCATCTTGCTAGTATCTGTATAAAATTTGACGATCTCCTTTTTCAATACAATGTTTCTTCTCCAATAACCATCTCCAAATAGATTGTGAAACATGAAAAGCACAGAGTAAAAGCTTTGATGAAGGAAATATTACACGGAGAGCTTGTCTTTCTGATTCGCTATCATCTGTCATTATGGAATTTGGGCAGACACCACCAAAAACATTGTCTCCGAGAATTTCTTTTATATCCCTTAGACCAGACATATAATCCGCCGAAGTTTGATTTTTTGTTATGAAAACGCCGAGAGGCACTGCTCCAGCAGAGGTAACTGTCAGAACAAATGTTATGACATGATTTTCAGCGTCGCATAAAGATGTACTGTCAATAAAAATAATGTCCTTTGTATGCGATAATTTGTGGGCTCTTCGCATTATTGGTGTCACTATTACCACACTAAATGGATCGTCGTTGATGTGCAAGGAAATAAAATAATAATAAATAATAAAATAATAAAATAATGAAATTTCATATTCAGGCACCTTCTCTTTCAATTTCTAAAAAAAAATTTAAAAAAAAAAAATGTATTCAGAAGTTCGCTGTGTAAGAAGTATGCGCACACCTACGTGTTTCAGCAAATCGAGGAATTTTTACTTTTCTTAATTTGTTTATGTTACGCCATACTAATTATCCTTTGTATTGAGTAATGACTGATAAATAAATAGAGAATTGTTCAAAGAATAAGATTTTGAAATTGGTTTTTATTAATCTGGTGTTATCGATACGAAAAATCTTCTATTTCTGAAAAAGGGTAGGTTTACGAATACTTTTTACGCTCACTGTACCTCCAAAGATACAATGCCAGTACGTGACCCGAAGTTAATTTTCCTCCATTCAGTGTACCAGTACTTTACCGTTCTGTATTTTGAATTGCAAGCTCTAATTTATTATTGTGAAAATTACAAGCCTTCGTAATGCCCATGCCATCGTTAAAGTATTTTTCGAAAATATTTTTAAGTTTGTTAGTAGCAGGTAAATAGCTAAGCGCCCCTCCATTGCTTAGTGCATGGCTATGATTGTTGTTAACAGTAATTACAGCTGGTAAGTCCTAAAATTGTTTCATTTATTTTATAAATACCAATAAAATTGTGACTAAGTAGATTTACCCTTAATTTTTCATTTCTATAACAACTCCATTTTGTCTGTACCTTTACTACAATATAAACTGACGTCTGGCAATTAAGATTTTTTGGCGTTCTTCGGGTGGACTTTGATTTATTAAAGAACGTCTGGTGGCAGCTGTACTCTCGCCTAAAATTTAAATTGATCACATTATGAATACAAGAAAACTGAGATCATCAGCATCTACACTACACAAACCAACGTTATTCAGTCAAACCGCTGACCACCGTTAAAAGGGTTTGCTGTAAAAATACCGTTGATGCATTATAAACTCTAAACTCACCTATATCAACAATTGGTCAACAATTCTTGTTTTTATATTGTTTGTGCAGAATTCACATTTAGCGGCGTTAACTCCGCACAGCTCCACGCTTTCCAACAACACAGAACGGACATGTGATGTGTATAAATTGAATTTTTTCTACGATCGTGTCAAAATGACAACTTTTTGCACAGTTACTAGTATCAAAAGTGACTTTCGCAGCACTCTTAATATTAGCTCCCGATTTACGTCTTTTTTGCATGTTGCCAGTGGTGGCGTGTTTTAATACTAAATTAAAACACGCTTTGCCGTAAATTTGAATGTCAACATAACCTAAAATGTCTAACAGAATGTGACGGAAAAAGTGTCATCGAACTAAGTTTTTATATTTCTGTTAGAAAAAGTAGAAAAAAAAAGAGTATGATACACGTGTATAACTGCCATTAAAGCACTAGCGACGTTCAAAGCACTCCGCTTTGCGTCGTGTTCTTAAACTCGTCGCACGTGCTTTAAAGGCGTACTTATACACTAGTATCATAATATACTATTAACAGCCGACCGTTTGACAGCAGTTCAAACACAGTGATTTTACAATCACAATGAAGACATTACTATAAAGACACCTACCTGCATACTATCTTCTTTGACGCAGCCTTGGATCGACGTAATACCCAAGCAGTATTTGTTTCGGCAGAAAATTCCGCTATCCACTTAACACATTTTTCACTTGAATCAATGTTAGCCCAAAGCACTGTGTGTTCTTTTGGTCGGCAATTTTAAATCATTAGTCATATTGCCACGTGAACAGTAGGCATTAACATAAAAGAAAATTATTAACGGACACTGGCAGCACCACGCGAACAATAAAACAAATCTGTGCGAGTGGAGACAAAATCTACCCGCAATTAGCAATGCGTGGACAGACCCTACCTGCAGTTAGCAACAACCAATGAGAGAGCGCTATTTATAGCCTATTGCTAATCAGTGGTAGATTCTGCCTAAATGCCTCCCGGCACCTCGTGGTACGGCTGCCACGGAAAAAAGTTGGTCCCGGTTGTCATAATAACATCATGACAGTCGTTAATGGGGTTGGAAGTCTCCATAAAATGTACAGTGACGCCTATAATTGGACTAGCGGCTGTTGGCGGAGTGCGGAATAAAATAAAAAATAAAATAAAAATAAGCGCAATAGTAGCGAAGTGTGATCAAAATTGGATGATCCGTTATTTTTTGGTAGCAGGTAGTGGAGGTTTCACCACCTATAATTTCTGTATTTTAACGTGAAAAGTAAATTTAAGACGGTGGTTTTTAATAGTGATTAACATGGTGAATTGTTCTGCCTTCGGTTGCAAAAATCGTAGTGAAAGGAAAGAGCCAGGAATTAATTTCACAGGTAAAATATTTCATTAACAGTATGAGTATGTTTGATAATTTACAATATATTAGCGTTGTTAATTGTTTAATCGAACCAATTTCTTCAGAGTAAGTTAAATAAAGTTATAAATAAATAACGTGCCTGGTTTGAATAAATATCTTTACTTAGTTACTTTGCATGGGATAACGTTTTAAACTTGGAATTTGGCCTGAGGGCAAACACATTGTTTAGTGACGTTCGAACAATTGTTTCTCTTCACAATATTTACCAATATAATTTTAATGGAATTATTACCGATCGGAAATCACGTAATGTTCTGGTAATGTAACATATGAAAATATGTACTTAAAAGATAGGTAGGTGTTTTATCATATTTTAGAACATACTATGAAAATAAGCAGTTATAAAACTTATTCTTATTAAATTTAAGTAATGTTACATTTAAAAAAATACGCTTAAATTTGAAATGAATATGGAAATGCCACCTTTTTATCTGTTTCTTCATCTCTGTAAACAAAGGAAAATGTTCACATGACCAGATAGGAAAAAAAGTACCACTACTATTAATTTAACATCAAGGTAATTCTTAATGTAATATGCATTAATATTAACATTAACTGATGCAATACATTTATTTTTTAGGCTTCCTCTCAAGGACCCACAAAGAACAGCAGTTTGGAATAACGTATGCATATAGCAGACTGGACCCCTACAACAAAAGATAGGCTGTATTCCAAACATATTGAAGGGCATTTGTTTTATCGTGTAATAGGATTCGTACGTCATAATAAAATAAATGCAATAAATGCATTGCTAATCATTCTGTCTAAATATGTTAAATATAAAATATTTCACAAAGAAATTTTAATTTCTCCGTTTTCTTTTAACTTTAAAACTAAACATAGTTAATCAAATGTTTTAAAAAGTAATTACACAATCCGCTTTAATTCTTTATTCTTTGAAACATTTCTTCATATAAATAAATACATTTTGAAATTTTAAGAAACCGTTATAAAAATTTGTAAAATGCAAAGTGATACAATCTGGCAGCACTGTTTCAATCTAGTGCCGCCGTTCGCTTTTGTCAGTCTGCGCCATTTGTTACCAAGCATACCTGTAAGCGACGCGTCATTCGCCTTTTTATAACAGGTGAGTTTTTACTTATTAATTACTAAATTTTATCACTTCTTTTTAATCTAACTGCTTTCTGTATAATAATTCCTTTCATTAATTTTTCCACCTTAAGAACGTGTTTCCTATTGCATAACTTACAAGTTCTTAAACTTCTTTCGACACGCCATTGGCTGCCGGTTTCAATGCGAGACTTCTTTAAAAAAAATCCTACGACCCTCTAATAAGAAAGCGTCCATATTCATTTAATTTAGTAGGTATAAAAATTAGTGATTTTATACGTGTGTGTAGCAGTATATTAGAAAAATAAAGAGCTAAGTGCCGTAGAGCTATATATTTCCGGGAAGTTTCTAGCGATTGGCATAGAGCTGTCATGGCGCCGTACCATGTACGGAGAATTGCGTCCAGGCCGGGACACATTTTCCAGTCGGCACAAAAACAACTGCCTGTACGCATTTTACAGGAATGCACTGTTGCCAATGCTACTGCAGTTCATAATTCGAAAACGCAGTCCCAATCGCATAGGGCATATGTTTATAGAACTTTTATTCTTTTTTGAGGTTTCTAAGTGCAAACTCTTAAAACTGGAACAACCGGCATATAATTCTAGAATTATTATTTATTATAGAGTGATTTCGAAGGTTTTCACGGCCGTTGTTATTAATAAAAAAAATTGAGATTGAACCGTATCATTGTTTAGATAGAAGACCTCAACGTTTGGCCCACTTTAACCTTTATTGTTTTTGACGTTTGCAATTCCCAACTAAAGTCTGGCGGTTTATTTTTTGCCTTGAAACAACAATAGTTTGAGACTTTTCACAGTTGAGTATTACTGTTTGTTTTGTACTCACGTTTAAGATATAATATAGGTCTTCTGATTTGGAAATGAACACCACGTCGGCTCCATACAAACATTCTAATATGTACCTAGTGTTTAGATGCTAATTATCTACCTTTAAGTTATTTATTTGACATCGCCAATATGTTATCAGGTCATTCATCAATATGGAAATTCTTAAGTGCTTGAGAAATAGTAATGATTATTAACCCTCACATTTTTTATTCGGGAGGATTACCTTGAAATAAATTATGCTGGCTACATTGCTTTATCGACTTGAAGAAAAAGCATTGGCCTGGATCTGTACATGGACAAATAAAAACAATCATAATATAAATGTTATTGGTTTTAGAGTAAATATAACTGCAAAAATACTTCAGATTTCAGACAGAAATAATTTCATTGTAATTTAAAATTTGATAAATACTACTTTAATGCATTATACACAGAATATATCATTCAAATTTGAGTAGAAGCAAAACTCTATTAACAATCTACTTTTGGTAATGGTGGAAAGAAAAAAAACCTTATATATTATCACTCCAGATTTCGTATGTTATAATACATTTACTAAATTTATTACTGATTATTATGTCTAATTACACCGAATAACAATATATATTTGAGTTTCTACGTTTTTTAAAGAAATAGCTATACCTACATATATGGCAAATAAAATATATTAAGAAGTAGTTTTTGAATTGTTGAGCGACATTTTTATTTGTGATAATTAAAGTGATGCAATATGGCAACGTTGTTTCAAATACGGCGTACCCCTCTAATAAGCTTTTGCCACAACGCGCGTCTGGGCCGTTGCTTTCTCTCTGCTAGACTTTCAAGCGACGCGTCAGAAGCCATTTTTGAAGTTGGAAACTGGTGAGTTGTTGCTTACTAATTTATTATTACTTTTCTTTTTATTGTACACGCTTTTCGCCAATGAAGTTATAGTATTCATTTTCTACAACTTAAGGATATGTTTCATAGAGGAAAGAGAAATATAGCTAAACTTATAACATAACCTCTTGAACAAGCCATTGATTGCCGATTTCAATTGCTGTTGTTTCCAACGTTTAGTATTATAAACAATCCGCCGACGTTACAAGACGTATTCGTTCCTTCTGTTAGTTTCCGCTGGTCATGTATGAAAATGTAGTGTATCTTAACATTTTGGTAGTGTTCAATATACTTGTTTTTAACCTATTAAACAGTTGATTTCGTTTTTCACAGCCAACTAATATGGTTATAAAATACGCTCCAAGTACAAAGTGACCAAATTTCGATGTTTTCATAAGAAATCTCTCTAACTACAGAAGCTATAGAAAATGGAGTCCACATCTCTCTTTTTTCAAGAAAAATTAATGCCAAAATCTAAAATTGGCTATCGTTTGTTTTGGAGTTATAAGCAAAAGTTCGATTTTTCAACTTTTCGTAGTATGGCTATATCTCGCTTATTTATGAAAATAGAAAAAGTAATTTCTACGTTCTTCGGGCACTTTTTTGATAAGAATGCAGTGGTGTAAATTTTTCAAAAATATATTCGAAATTCGAGTTATAGGATAAAGTTGTATTTTTTATATGAAACGAATAGTTGGCTCTGGTATTAAAAGAAAGATTTTTTTTCCAATTTCAATGATATACAGTGTGTCCAAGATATGGAGGGCAAGTATGGGGATCTCATTAATACTAATAAGAGATACAAATGTAGTTAAATGGGGAAAAAGTTGCTCAATTAAGGAACTAACAAAGTGACACCTTGGAATTTTTGATATGGTTTTTCGTTTTTGAGTTATCTTAAAATACCCAATTTTTGGATTCTGTTATTCTATTTCTTTTTGGCGTTAATAGTAACGCTAGAGCGAAACTGACCAAACTTATTTCCAGCAACTTTTCATGAACTTAAAGACCACATTATCAATTTACATTATCAATTTGTTTATCCGACATTTCGTCTTCGAGCAACCATCAACTTAATTTTTTTAAATGTGATCCTTATTTTCTGATGTCAAATTTTAGAACCCCTTTTTATTCTGAATTCAACAATGTATCACCCGTTATTGTTTAATTACGTTTCAATGTCCTTTTTTATCATCATCAACAAATTTTTAGGATAGGGACTTGTGTCCTAAAGCATTTCATACGCTTTTGTAATTTATAGAAAGAAGTAATGAGCCATGCTGCATGTGTTTAATCCTTATAATCAAATATGTTTATGGAATGCAAATAATTTTCAATAGTTCAATTAATTAGTTTATTGATTATTTTTCATACTTGTAAACTATAATTAAAATGAAAAATAAAAAACATCCACTGTGGTTCATTATTTTTTTTCTTTAAATTACTAAGCTGAAAATGCTCTACAACACAGTTCCATAGCCAAAAATTTCTTAATGATTGTCAAAAAGACTTGAAACGCAATTAAACCATAATGTCTGGTACATTGTTGAATTCTGAATAAAAAGATTGTTTCAGCTTTTGCAATTTAAACCAAAAAGTAATGAGCCACACTGGATGTTTTTATTTCTAATCTAATTTTTGTTTATAATTAAGAAAAATAATCAATAAATTAATTACTTCCTATTGAAAATTATTTATATTCTAAGACCATCCGTGATTATTAAGGATTAAAAACATACAGTGTGGCTCATTACTTTTATTTTTTTGCTAAAATTTTATACAGTTTACACCCTTAATATTGTGGATTAGTTATCTAAGTTCCAAGTTAATCGGTGCAGTGTGGTCGAAATGTGAGCAAATTGTTTAAAATGCAATAAGCCAATAACAAGTTGCGCAACAGGTATTCAATGCCAGGGTCAGTGCGACGGCGTTTATCACAACAAGTGCTCTGGCCTGTCCGCTGATATGGTATCATCTATTAAAAACTCGAAAAAATTGTCTTGGAGATGTCCATCGTGCACCGAGTATTCGAGTACCATAAAAAAAGATTCGTTTGCTGCATCTAGTAGCATGCCTAGGATGTCTTCCCAATTTTCTACCCAATGAGCTGGGAGTGAACTTGAAAAGCTTCCCGATGTTCTTACATCGGTTGAGTTCTTTTCTAATAAAATGAGCGATTTTGAAGTCATCATTGTTAACTTTCAAGAGCAGGTCAAATTAATCAATAAACTAAATAATGAAAATGTTAGTTTCAAAAAGGAAGTCACCTTCTTAAAACAAAAGGTCAAAGATTTAGATCAGCGTGCTAGGGCCAACAATCTTGAGTTCCAGGGTATTCCTGAAAAACCTAATGAAAAACCCCTAGATTTAGAAAATTTGCAGTGATTTAAGAGTCGACATTGCTGCCAAAGACATCAACTTTTCGCACCAAGTCCAATCTTTTAGCAAGAGCAAGGATTCTACCAAAAGCATCGTTGCAAGGTTCCACTCCAGGATAATATGCGATGGTGTTCTTGCTGCTGTGAAAAACCGTCGTTTCTCGTCTACATCCACCGGCTGTAGTTTTTCAGTTAAAGACGTCTCAGACTCAATTTACGTAAATGAGCACCTTTCTCATGAGAAAAAATTACTCTACAAAGAAGTAAGAGATGCTGCCAAAGAATTTAGCTACAAGTTTGTGTGGATTAAGGACGGAAAGATCTTGGTACGTAAAAGTGAAAACTCAAAAATTTACACTATTTTCAATTCCGAAGATATCGATAAATTTATAAACTAAATTAGTATTTACTTCAATATATTCCCGTTCTTAATCATGGACTTGACCGTACTTTACCAAAACGTAAGAGTGCAGAATTTAAACTAAATTGCAATAACAGCAACTCTGATTTAATTTTTATTACTGAAACCTGGTTGAATAATAGTGTGTACGATTGTGAAGTGATCGATCTCAACACTTACAATATATTTCAAAGAGATCGTGAGTCATCCGCGAGTGACAAAAAAGATGGAGGGGGTGTCCTGATAGCCACGCGTAAACATTTGGATTGCTCACTACAGACTGATTGGCGGAGTGACGCGGAAGATGTATGGGTCACTATGAATCTAGTTCGCACCGCTACAGCTGCGTCCCAAGGACCAACACGTTTACACATTGGTTGTGTATACTTGCTCCCCAACAACAATTATGCTCTCTCGTGTTTTAGTAACAACCTTCTTAAAATTGTAAATCAACACTAAAAAGATTTAATTCTCCTCTGTGGCGACTTTAATTTTACAGATGTTCAATGGGTCATAAATGATAATAATACTTATCTTACTCCGACTGGTGTAGATACCAGATCATCCACACTGCTTGATCTGTGCTCCTACGTTAGTCTTTGTCAATATGATCATGTGGCTAACAGAAGTAGTAAATTCTTGGATCTTATCTTTGCAAACAATTTTATCATAAAAAATGTATTTCCATGTAGTGAACCACTGGTCAAAGAAGACGCTCACCATAGGACTCTTGAATTTACTGTTTCTGTTCCCCAATACAAGCAATTGCCAAGTATCTCGTTTCAAAATAAAAATTTTAGAAAAGGAAACTATGAAAATATAAACAATACCTTGAACGAAATAGATTGAGATTTTGCATTTTGAACAAAAATGTGGACGAATGTGTTGACTTTTTGTACTATAATATTAATCAGTGTCTAGAAACGGATGTTCCTGTTTTTTATAAAAACCCAGAGTTTCCCATTTTTTATTCTAAAAACACTATTTCACTTATTCAAGTAAAAAATAAATACCATATATAATGGAGAACTTTCAAAAACCTAACTTATTATAACATATTCAGTGAACTAAGACGTTGCACTAAACGGCTTATAAATATTGATCATAAAAACTACGTTCAATCGCTTGAAAATAGCATACCTAGTGACCCAAAAAGGTTTTTTAATCTTGTTTTTATTGATAAGGAAAGTGGGATTCCAGGCACTATGTCTTATGAGGGATTATCAGCTTCAACGGGCCCCGAAATTTGTGATCTATTTTGTAAATACTTCCGAAGTGTCTACGTACCAACCCGGCAAGAATTTTTTATAGACGATCCGGTGCAAAATTCCACGAACTCAGAGCCGGATTTAGGGTAGTCAGAGCCCTGGGGCTAAGTAAGAAAAAACGCCCCCTTCAAATTTAAAAATGAATTAGTCTTAGAATTAAATTTATTACAAGAAACTCAAAATTTGTGTTATCTAACAAATTATAACATAAATGTATTCTTAATAAACTAGTGAACATAACATAATACACATGATAAAGTAATTTCAAAATAAATTTTTGATGATACAACACAAATATTCTAATTTTTATAATTCAAAATACAGATAACATTAATAATTAAAATGAAGATGATTTTTCAGTGCAACCTTTGCCGTCTTGTTTTTTTATCAGCAAAAACGTCAATAATGTCAGAAAAATCACATTCTGCAGTCAATTCATTTTCAATGTATAAAAGTGATAAACTTTGCAAATTTTCTTGGAGTAAACTACTTCGTACGTAGGATTTTACTCTTTTTAACGCAGAAAATGATCTTTCTGCTGAGCAGTTTGTCATCGGTAGCGACAAAAATATTCTGAGTGCGGTTTCCAAATTTGGAAATGTCCCAACAATTTTCTTATCGCGTATATATTTTAATAAATTTAGTGCAGAAGTTGAACTGATGTTTGTTTGCGTCAGGAACTGTTTAAACATGACGCACTCTTCTACTAAATCATCCTCTAAATCACGTACATACCTTTGTACTAACTTGGCGGCATTACTTCGAATATTATGTTCTTCTAATGTACTTAAATTAACCAAAAAACTGAAACTATCAAACACTTCTATATAAACTTGTTTTCTTCGTTGGAGTTCATTCTTTAACTTATCTAGTATCATAAAGTAAACGTTAATTCTATAATGATCACTAGCTTCAAATACAGTCTCATCCCTTCCTTCATCAAACTGCCTTTTCCTTATTTTCTGTCTTTTCGCTTGATATGTTTCACAAGATGACAGTTTCTTCCCTTCCGTTTCAAATTTTTTAAACGAGTCGTTGTTTCGTATACTATCGACATATTTTATAAGTGATTCAAATAACGCTGATACTACATTTGCATCAATTTCGATTTTCTGTAGACTCATATTTACTGCGTTTATCTTTGATAAAATATTATTCCAAATTACGACTAATAAACCTATTTCCAGAGAATTAAAGCTATTTACAAGTCCATGGGCTTCTGTTTTTGTTAACCTATTGTTTGGTATGTCTTCCCATATGTAAATTAATGCGTTTTTGAATTTGTCATAACCGTGGTAGATTGCTTTAAGTGAATCAGCCCTAGCAGACCAACGAGTACCTGACAACTTTTTTGGTAACAAGAAACTATTTTCTTTACATATTTTTTTTACAATATCCCACCTAGATGTTGACGATGCAAAGAATGTGTATACATTTTGCAGAAATATAAAAAATCTAGACACTTCAGAACAACATTCTGCCGCACAGGTCCCAACTAGATTTAAAGAGTGCGCTGCGCAAGGTATGTACACAGCAAAATTGTTCAGGTTATAGATACGTTTCTGTAAATCTGAGTACATTCCTGACATATTAGCAGCATTATCGTAAGACTGTCCTCTGCAGTCATTAATATCAATATTATATTTATTCAGTAATTCCAAAATTGCATTTAACATATCTGCGCTTTTATGCCCTACGTTACTCATAAATGTTATAAATCGTTCGACAGGTTCACCAACATCATTGACATATCTAAGAATTATACTTAACTGGTCGACTGTTGACACATCAGGTGTGGAATCGACGATTATACAATAATATTTAGATTCTTTTACTTCTTTTAAAATTTTCCGCATTACAGTTTCGCTAAGTATCTGAATAAGTTCGTTATACGTTGTTTTTGACAAGTAGGAAGTTTTTCCGGAACCAGGATTGCCAAGTTTTTCAATATGATTCCTTAAAAACGGGTCAAACTCAGACACTAGTTCTATTCCACCTAGAAAATTTCCATTACGCACGGAACCTATAACTTCTTCACTTCCTCGCAATGGGAGACCACGAATTACTAAATATTTTACCACAGCCACCACACGTTTTAGTACATCAATCCAATACTGTTTTTCTTTTAAATAGTGACTAACAAGATTTGAGTCAACCCGACCAGACTCTGAACTTCTTTTCACGAATACAGCAATATTATTTTTATGAAATTTTGATTGTTCATGTTGATTTAGAAAGCGATCCTCGTGTTTCCAGTCATTCCATCCAACTATTAACGCATTGTTGTGATACTCTCTTTCATTTCCTATTCCAAAAATTTTACAGGGTAAACAATACATTTGTCCACTGCTCGTAGAATAAACTAGCCATTCGCGCCTTTTACGCTCACCATTAATTAATTTTCTATAAAACATTCCTTTTGAAGCGTAACGACTTTGATTTTTATATATCATTTTGGATGTAGAAAAATCTAACGTATTTAAGTCCTGAACGTATGAACTAAATTTTTTGCAAATATGTAAAATTAAATCGGCGTCTATCGTGTGCCAAGTTGCAGGATCAGAATAGTCTATTACTTGTGAAGAAGTGGATGATTCGCATAATTCACTAATTTTGTCACTGTCATTAGGATTTTCTGGATTTTCATTTATTACTGCCGCATTAGAAACCGAATCCAAACTCTGTTTGCCTAATTTGCATAAACGATTAAGTATTTATTAATAAATGCATTATTAATTATTACCTATTGTTCGTTGCTCCTCTTCACAGGAATCGTTAATTAAAGATGTAGATGCTGTAACTGGAACGCTGGAACTGACATTGGCACCAGAAACAGCAAAAAATGAGTCTAATTTAGGAATTTTTGACAAAACCTGCGTAGCTCTATCATCTTTTATTTTATTTAATTTTCTTCTCTGTGCCCCACTAAGTTTTTTGGTGCTCATATTCGTTTATTTGTATTAGGTATTAATCTCACAATTTATGAAAATGCAGTAGGTTAATTACTATCACTTCGTGGCTTTGTGCGTTAACACCGTCGTGCCGCGCCGTCGCTATTGTAATAAGTCGCATAGATGAAGTTTGCAGTTTTGCAGCGATGATTAAGATAAAGAACCCATAAAACGCCCACCTGTCCAGACGACGAGACACGTCAGCGTCCAGACACTATTCTCCTAACGCGGCGTTGTGCCATGGGTTTCCATAGTACTTATAAAGGCTATTTAAAATTGTATCGATAACCGTCGTGGTCGTTAAAATACAGCTCTGTGATGCAGTTTTATATTGATATTTTTTGCTACGTTCTTTTTGTTACCAATTTTATATTGTTTAGCTTTAGTTAAGTTTTTTAACTATTCGCAAATATCGCAGGCGCCCCCTTAGCTGTAGGGATGATAAAACCTGTTCCGCTACAGGATCAGGTGCACTTGATCCGACTCCGACTCCGAACTAGGTGCAAGAAACTAGGTTCAGTTCCGCTCTCGGTCACCGAGAAATTGCAGGTCTCGCCAAACGCTGGAGCGGTCGGAGTCGGATCTCGGACGGTCCTGTACCTGCAGTCGCATGTTATGACTCAAATGTTAATGTAGAGGACGTGATTTTGATTTGAATCCGACCACTCCGGTCGAAAGTTATTGCTGGCACGTCCATTTCAATTGTAGAAGATTTCTTTGGTTGCATTAGCATGGCAACTATTACAATTAAATATGTCTATTGCAATTTAAAAATATGAGATGTTTTTCCTTTTTTATATTTATACCTTACAGTAAATGTCTATGATTTTGGCACAACACACGAGGCATTGCCATAACGATCCCGCAATTCCGAATCCGAATCTGAAATTCCTTGCGTAGATTATGCTGTTCCTAGTTAGTTACGAACGATTGCAAAGCGCAAAACGCGTCGATTCATTTCCATTCCGATTCAAATTCGACGTCCTTGCAGTCCGAGAAAGAGGAGCGATCCGATCCACTTCGTAGGTGCGAGAGTCCGGCATTCCGTTCCACAGTTCCGCCGCTCCGCGCTCCTTAACGCTGGGGCGGTATGGCTTAGGTGCAAAACGGTTCGATTCATTGAAGGAACGACGGATCACTCCTAGGTGCAAGAGTCCGGCATTCCGTTTACAGGTCCGCAGCTCCGCGTGCTGGCACGGTTCGGATTAGGTGCACAGCGGTTCGATTTGTTGAAAGAACGCCGGATCAGGCGACCTACTCTTTAACGGACGCCGAACCAGGTGCACCTACTCCGGCAAACGAACTAGGTTCAAAAGAGTAGGTCCGAGAATTGACAACCATCCCTACTTAGCTGTGGCGCCCTGGGGCTATAGCCCCAATAGCCCTCTATATAAATCCAGCACTGCACGAACTCCTCGATTTTAAACACAATTCAATTTTGCCATGACGATCTCTGTAATCTACTTGTTTCTCTAGATGGCACAAAAGGGGCTGGGCCTGATGGCCTTCCTTCGTATTTTATTAGAAATTGTGCTACTTCTTTATCATACCCACCATACCTTATCTTCCATAAATCTTTACATACACAAATCTTTCCGTATCAATGGAAATATGCTTCTATTGTCCCTATTTTTAAAAGCGGCGACAAATCTGATGTCAGAAACTATAGGCCCATCAGCAAATTAAATATATTCAGCAAAATATTCGAAAGTTTGGTTTTCAAGCATATGATTTTCAGACTAAAAAATTGCATCATTTTCGAACAACATGGGTTTATGCCCCATCGCTCTTGTTGAATCAAACTTATTATATTGATCTTTACAGATTATACCCTTAAAAGCATGGACTCTCGTATTCAAGTGGATGTCGTGTACACTGATTTTAGCAAGGCTTTCAACAAGATCTCTTACAACATATTTGTGAGGAAGCTTGCGGGAATGGGTGTGCACGATGACTTACTCTGTTGGTTTTCCTCATATCTAAGTAATAAATCGCAATTCATTTCCACTAAAGGTTATTCATCCGAGCCATTCCCTTTAACATCGGGAGTGCCCCAAGGTTCTCACTGGGCCCACTCCTCTTTTTAATATTCATTAATGACATAAAATCATGTTTTAAATTTGTCAAATATTTGCCGTTTGCAGACGATCTAAAAATATTTTATATGATATCAAATAAGAACGATCATATACTCCTACAACGCGATCTGAATTCTTTTTACGAATATTGTCAAAAAAATAAACTCCATCTTAATCTTTCTAAATGTTTTACCATTACTTTCACACGAAATACCATCATTAGTCATTTTAATTACACCATCAATAATAACCGGCTAAATAAAGTATCAAATATTAAAGACTTGGGTGTGATCCTTGACTCCAAATTAAGCTATATCAGCCACATCGATACTTTAATACACTCCTGCAATAAACTTCTAGGTTTTGTTGTACGAACTTGTAAGCCATTTCGGAACATTTCTTCATTTAAGACCGGTTACAATGCCTACATTCTAAGTAAGTTGAGTTTATTGTAAGGCATGATAGACCCTCGAGGGCGGGAGGTGTGGCTTTTTACATAAAGTCTGCCCTAGGTTTTTGCATTCTAGAAACGGAGAATGAAATTGAACAGCTCTGGATTGCAATATCTTGTAATAATCGTAGATATGGGTTTGGAGTTGTTTACAACCCTCACAAAAGCCTTTATGCCAATTTCTTTAGTTCTTTAGAGAATACTTTCTCAACGATCTTGTCTCAGATTGAAGATGTATTTTGCTTCGGTGACTTTAATGTTAATTTGCTGGATGTGGAGAGCGCTGCTTCAGTTTGTGCTTTAGAATTTTTTGAAGCGTTCGGACTCACTCAGTTAATAAATGAGCCTACGAGAATTACTGCTGAATCAGCCACGTTACTAGATTTTATTTTAACTACTAATACAAGCATTACAAAAAATGCACTGGTTATTCCCTCACATGAAGTAGATCACAGTTTGATTTGCTGTAAAATCGATATTCCAAACGAAAAATCAAAACAGGCTATTTACACTTACAGGGATTTTAAAAATCTTAATTATGAACAGTTTAATTATGATCTTCAGTCTATACCCTGGCGGAATATTTATCAGTTAGACAACATAGATGATAAAGTCCAGTTTTTAACAGAAAATTTAACTATTTTATTAAATCTACATGCTCCATTTGTTAGTTGTAGAATATCGAGAAAGCCAGCGCCGTGGTTGACCAACACCCTTAAACAAATGATGCGCTTACGTGACAAGGCTCTACGTCGTTTTAGTGTAAGTAAGAATCCTGTGCATTTTACTTATTATAAGCAGCTGAGAAATGCGGTTACTGCTGCAGTGAGACGTGAAAAAAAGGCGTATTATGTAGAAACATTCAAACAAAATTCGCGATTATTTTGGAAAAAACTAAAATCCTTAAATTTAACTAGCAAAGCAAGTAACGCTGATCTTCCTCCTACCTTTGGTGATGCCGATGAAATTAATAATTATTTTATAAATTCAATTCCTCGATTAACTACGAATAATAATATGTTATCAACTTTCTACGAGAGCCATCGGAAAAAGTCTGTCAAATGTACTTTACGATTCCAACCTGTTGAAGAAGAAGAAGTTCTTAAAATTATTTGTTCCATTAAGTCTAATTCTACTGGTGCTGATGGTCTTAACATTCATATAATTAAATTGTGCATTCCCTTTTTATTGCCAGTTATAACTCACATTGTCAATTATTGCATTAGCAAGTCCGCTTTTCCCAGCTGCTGGAAAAGAGCTTTAATATTGCCTATTCCCAAAATAACTGCACCCAAAGAAGTCAAGGATTTACGGCCAATAAGTATATTGCCCACACTTTCAAAAATAATTGAACGAGTAATTGAACGGCAACTCAGACAACACTTAGAAATAAATCAAATAATACCCGTTACTCAATCAGGCTTTAAAAAAAATCACAGCTGTAGTACTGCACTCCTGCATGTAGTCGATGACATTGTGGTTGCTACAGACCAAGGTAAGTTGACAGCACTGGTTCTTTTAGACTATTCAAAGGCTTTTGATACTATCAACCATTCTATTTTAATATCGCTTCTACACTATATAGGTCTTAGTACTGAATCAATTGCCTTATTAACTAGTTATCTTTCTGAAAGATACCAAGCTGTTAATTTGTATGGTTGTTTATCTAATTTTCTAAAAATTGATACTGGAGTACCCCAAGGCTCCATTCTAGGCCCAATTCTCTTTTGCATTTATATTTCAAATTTTTCTTTAGTCTTACAATCGACTGAATGTCATTTTTATGCTGATGATTGCCAATTATACATGTCTTTCGCAATTAATGATCTTCCTGATGCATGTGCTAAAATAAATCAAGATTTACAAAAATTAACCAACATTTCTAATGAACACTCCCTAAAACTTAATCCTAACAAATCTGCAGTCATGCTTTTTGGAAAGAAAAGTGACGTAAATTATGTAAAGAATCACTTCAATCTATACATTGGCAAGGACACACTTCCTATAGTTGAACAAGCCAAAAGTTTGGGATTAACGATTGATTCAACTTTGCGTTTCAATAAGCATGTAAGCAATTGTTTACAAAGTGCCTACTGTAATCTTCGACTAATTTTTCAAAATCGTCATATACTAAATAAACAAATAAAAATTATATTGTGCAATAGCCTAGTTTTATCTAAAGTTGATTTTTGTGATGCGGTGTATGGCTTCTGTTTGGGTTACAAGGATGTGGCTAGAATTCAAAAACTTCAAAATTCTTGTTTACGCTTGATTTTTGGAATACGGAAATATGCAAGAATTTCTCACAAATTAAAAATTTCTGGTTGGCTAAATATGGCAAATAGACGTCTATTACATAGCTGCTGTTTGTATCAAAAAATTTTAACTTCAAAAACACCGCCGTATTTGTATAACAAAATCAGGTTTCGTACAGACGTCCACAACTTAAATTTACGCTTTAGGGGTAATATAACTATCCCTACTCATCATACTCAACTAGGAAAGCGTAGCTTTTTATATTGTATAGCAAAATATTATAATCAATTACCCTTAGAGTTTAGAACGTTGCCATTACCACGTTTCGGCGATCGGCTCAAGCGTTACTTGGTAGCTAAGCAGAATTCTTAGATTACAGTCAATCATTTCCGTTATATTATACACTGCGTTTGTCAGTCACATTTTCAGTTTCAGTTTGGGTGCGGCGGTTCAGTCTCGTCTATGTTTATTTGTTATTACTTGCATTGATATTTTGTTTTTAAAATGCCATTTTTTTCGAATTGGGTTAAGTGGAAGAGCAGTTCACAGTAATTCTACTGTGAACTGAACTTCGCCCAAAATATTGTACATATATTTTGATTTTTTCATGTACATATATTAATAAAGGCATTTATTATTATTATTATTATTATTTATGCTCAATCATATGGAGCCTCTTTTACGAGGCGCACAAACTACGCTTACAAAGGATTAAAAATAGATTTGTGAGATTTCTAAATTTTAAAATAACGGGTTCATATGAAACAGAAAACATAACTGGTTTGTGCGCGTCGTTAAAGCTGACACCACTCGATATTAATCGAAAAAACTCTGAAATCATCTTTCTGTATAAAATTGTTAATAATCTTGTTGATGCTCTCGATTTACTAAAATTAGTAGTATTTATTATTCCTACAGTCAATTTGCGCTCTGCGCCTTTATTTAAACATAATTATTTGCCTACTAATGCGGGATACAATTCCACAGTGAATCGTATGCTGAGACACTACATTGAGCATTTCAGCTCTCTGGATCTGTTTGTTTCCAGCCTTCAAACTTTTAAGTACAAAGTAAAGACATGTGGTGCAATTATTGTGTAATAAGTATATTATTATATATTTTTTCAAAACTATTTTTATGTAATCCTATAATTCTGGATATTGTTTTGTTAGTGTATTCTAACTTGTTATAATTCAGAACTTTTTTGTTATTTTGTGGTACTTTTTTGGGGTTAGTGCCTCTCTGTACCCCTGTATGTAAATAAATAAACAAAATAAATTACTTCTTTATTTACATTACAAAAACTGAAACAACGTGTGAAATGCTCTAGGACACAGGTCTGTGTCCAAACAGTTCTTGATTCTGAATAGAAAAGGCGACTAGCATCAGTAGTTGTATGCATTATTATACTTGTGTTACATTTTGGTACAGAGGGCAATAAAGATGCTCATTGGACAAATTCGTAGAGCATTGTTTTTTTTTACGGTTTTTGTTGGTCAAGAATTTCTTCGATACAGATCATTGTTTTCAAAGATCCTACGCATGTTAGTTCATCTTTCAATAGCGATTGCACCAAAGACCAGTCTATAAATATTTGTCGAAGGTAATATATCTGTTTGTTTTATGATAGGTAGTTATTATACTACGTCACTTACTAGTCCCTTAGCAACCGTCGTTTTTTTTCTTCTGGCATATGGAATTCCGTAGGATGGATAGTAAGTTTCCGAGTCGCAGACCTACCAGACCTTCATACTACGTTTGTCAGGCTTGGATAGCATACATTGCTGGAAGAGACACCTTTCCCAAAATTGAATGAGCTATCGACCAACTGTAATATTGTCTCCTCGTAGATAATGTTTTCGAAAGTTATTATTTATTCCATTTGTCTCGTATATTTTCTCATCTTTGTGACCTGGCATCAAATCATATAGATCATAACAGTTGCTTAAACCCATTGCAGATCTAAACACTGGTGGTTCATACAATGTATCCCAATGAACGTCGTAATTGCAAGCTTTGGCACTTAGATTGCTCTACATAATAATAACCCAAAAAAGGCATACAATTCTGTAGCACCACATGGTTTCTACGCAATAATAATTTCTTTACCTTTTTTATTTGATGGACATGCAATGTCATCTACTACATTTGAACCAATAGACAAATAAAATCAAACTATAGGATCTTCAATAGCTTTACTCGGTGGCAAAGCAACTTTATATAACTTTGTTTTGATGATATTATGTGATCGCATTCGTTCTGTTGAAAAAGGTTGGTTGTTCCAGACAGACTTCCAACGTATTTTATATTATTTGCAATATTGGTTACGGAAACTTATGCATTCTCATCGTTGTGACTTTTTTTTGCACATCATTAGTTGCACTTGCAGATGACAGATGATCTTCTTCAGGAACAAAATTACTATCTAAATCAACGACAAATTTTTAATCAGAATTGATATCCCGTAAATGGTCTATTATTTTAGTCAGTTTAGCATTTGATAAGCCTCTCTTTAACATCTTCAACAATAACTTGCTCTAACGGCAACAGGCTAAGAGTAGTTATGGGTAAAAGAATGTTACACCTATTTATATGGTAAACTAAACTTCACCTACAATAGAAATAAACATACCTTTGTTTGAAAAATACGTTCGTATATTCAAATATTTGTCAAAGCTTTTCTCCTCAACAAGTCTGTGAGGTATAATTAGCACACGCAAAAGAAATATTTCCAATAAATATGACTGACAAGTAGTTTAATATTTTCTAAAATCTATCGCCTCCGATGTATCTGATCTGCCTGATAATGGAAGTTTTATGCAATTATTTTTCAATGTGCAAAATTATTTTAATCTTTGTTTTAACCATATGGCCTGTTAGTAAATAATGTTGCTATAGATAACTGAAATTATAAAATCCCAGCAAAAATTTGTAAGGGTTTTGCAATATTTCATAGAAACCGTTGTTACGGTATTAAAACAACTTTACGACACCCACCCAAGTGAGCATCGCACCACGGAATCAGTCCTGGAAAACTGGCACACTTGCCCTGAGATCTGCTAAAAACAGGCTAAAGGCCACGGCTGGAACGCTCAGGGAGTCGGGCGTGAGTCACACGATACGTTCTGGGCAAGCGTGTTGAGGCATATATATAGGGTACGTCAAAATTATGAGGGCGCCACCAAGCCTGTCTTAACCCGGATAACCGGGCCTGGGCGGTTAGACGGGGCGAAGTATTTAAAACACTCCGTCGATAGGGGTACTCGTGAATTATAAACTCACACAACGATTTCGTGATGGCAAAAATACTTAGATCATGAAGGGGGCTTTTTCAGCCACGGCAATGTCACCACCAAGCCTACCTGCACGCTCTGATCTCACTGGCTCCACCGTACATTCATCTCCTCAATGATGGCCGCACACTGAAACAGAACATGCACAAAGCGACCAAGAATAAAGCGTCTATTGGTCCAGTCTTACATTGGGGCAGCAAAGCGTGCCGCAAACATTGCGTTAACTCTTATTAATAAGCATCAGCTGATGGGCGCACTACGGTTACTAAACAACACCCATAACTGTACAACATCAAAAGCAGTTTGACATATGAGTCCCACAACGGGAACTTTTGTTCATAAAAAAAAATGCTCACATGATAATTTGGGCAAACACAGCAAAGTCCAAGTGAAGGAAGTGATTAGATCAAAAATGAGCGAGCGACGCCACTTCGCGACAACGATTTAAGATGCGAAGGGTACGTTTTTAACGATGCACAAGATTTCACAGTTATTCACATGATTAAGCGCACAGCTCGCGCACGAGAAGTTAGTATAATTCAATGGTTACAAATACCTTAATTTTATTGGTGACGATCCAAGAGATCAGCGTGCGGTCCAGCTTGCGGGAAACAGGTTGCCTGTGGCAATTCATTCGCCGCTAAAACGGCCGACGTGTGAATGGTCTGGATGCGCCCAAAATGGCGACAAAGGCTGGCGCTTCAACAAACGCCGCTACGACGGCCAAACTAGCCCAAGTGATGTCCTACCTCAACGGAATCCTCGCATAACGAGCTAAAGGGAACACTCCCTTACGTGACGGCGTAGAACCGGGCATGGAATTCCATCACACCTACGCCTTGGCGCAATAAAATCGCCGTTAAGGACACACACACACCTCCGTTGTTCAATCGCCTGAGTAGAACTGCCCAAGCAAGCAGCGTTCCGACCCCCGCCGTGGCGTGAGCCAAAACGGCGTTACCACGTGACTCTCGACAGCCAATGGCGAGGCGCCCAATAAAACAAATAAGTGCCGGTGACAAAGACAGCCAATGGCGAGGCGCAAAATAAAACAAATAAGTGCCGGTAACGAAGACAGCGCGAGAGGCCTCGCAGTCACACCAACAGCGTAAATTCTAGAAGGTTCGGAAATCCTGCGAGCGTTAACCCCCGATTGTCAAAGTACCAACAAAGGGGTGCCCCGGATGACGAGAAATACTGCGCTTGAGGCCAAATATGTGCAAAATCATTATTATGGAATTAGGCGATGAAGCCAAATAAGTAACTAAAAGGGTTTAGCATACGGGCACGCTGCCCTAAAGCCTAGGTGGCTAATTAAAATACAAAATGACCTGACACCGTCGTGTTCTGATATGTGGAACTGTCTGTAGCCATCATCGATTTTCTTTTTAAATTACTGCACATAAACTTGTTGCGTATTACAGTGTTTTTACTTCACTAAACTAACTAATTTAGAGGTTGTTCTGCGCATGCCTGGTTGCCTCATTTTCTTCAAGCTACCATTAAAAAATTTACACGCTGTCACTATGTACCCACATTTTATACATTATACAGGCACTCTAGGTAACACCATTAGTAGGCCGCAGATTTATGAGAAGAACTTCCCCATAGATCATAGCTTAAATCTTTTAAAATAATACTTTATATTATCAGTAGATGAAATAAGTCATCATGCGCTAGTGGGTTTTTTTAGTAAAGGAAGTTTTGCATTGTAGTTACATAGCATCAACGTCACGTTAAAATATCATTAAATGCAACTATAATATTAATATTCACATTATCGGTCACCGTCCAGGACCGTCACCGTCACATGCAGGGAGACATCCAGAAAAATGATTTTACATGCTGGTCTGTTCTGTATAATTGCTTCTCAAAATGTTGTATTTTTATTTTGTACTTGCATTTATATTTTGCCAAAACTATAAAACTGATACTTGTCATTCAAAAAATGTATTCTGAAAAATGTTTGTTTGTATTTATTTTTCACCATTCTTCACATTTAAAGTTTAAATATACCACCATGAGTAGCTTTTATTGCATGAACTGTTTGATAAGCCCTGGCTTGTTTTTGGTGCAGCGGGCAGAGAGTGGTGAACAAGGCACGTGCAAGGATAAGCAGTTTAGTGCTGAATTGGGGCACTTCATGTATGGCCCAAGCAGTTTGACTGCGTCTGTGGTAGAGCACCTTTCTAGTTACTTATTGCTGTTGCTTTCCACTTTGGCACGTAAAACGCGGCATTTAGGAATTAGATTCGTGCGCAAAATCCCCAAGCTCAGGCATGTTATTTTATTCTCATCTATTTGAATTAATTAATAGTTCTCATTAAATTATTATATTAATGATTACTTGGTTTAACTATACAGTTGATTTATTATGCAATTGTTGGAGTGTGTTATGTGTAGGTATCTGGCATCCAAATTTTCAAATCAGATTATCATATTTCATTCTGTTGTAAAGTTCGGTAATTTCTTTCACTTACGTTAACTTTTACCATTCTACTCGCATGTGATATATGACGTTTTATCTCACAGTAGAGGCTTTTGTACAATAAAGTTCAAGCATGGCACAAACTGTCAACTGTCATAGGACTAGTGGCAGTGGACAATAAAACATTTTAGTCACTTCGTGGCTAATAGCTGTTTTTAGACAATAATTACATAAAGCGTATCAAAAGCTGCTACTGTAAGATAAACAATTTTTTAAATAATATAGGTGGTAGTTCATTCATTCGCAAAAATAATTTATGATTTTAACAGAACTGCCTAGTAAGAAAATACTTCCCAGAAAGAATTTCTAACACATTTGGGTATGGTGGTTGGCTATGTTTTAGGAGTTACTAAAAAAGAATTTATAACAATTGCCCAAGCTATCTACATGAATTGCAAGAAAATATTACTGTAACATTAGGACAAAGTGAGATCTCCATGTAGGAACTGGAAAAGGCACCTTGTAAACAGTTTACATATCTAGATTTTTATAATACTGTTTTTTTAAGGAATCTTTCAACACGGTTAAGAAGAAACCAACCATGCCAAAGACACCAACCATGTCCGAAAAAAGCTTTCCAAAGGGCAAAAAAGCAGTCTCTGATCGACGTTCTTCAGAATCTATACCGGTAGTTCAAAGAGCAACTAGATCTTTTTCTCACTCCGAGTCATCAAAGCTACAGGAAAGCATTATTCGCACACCTGTTCCCAAGAAAAAATCTAGAAGCAAAGCTTATGTGATGTTTGTAGGTAACAAGAGATTTAAAATTAGTGCAAAAATTTTAAGCGAAATTAAAAAATATCAACTGAAAACAAACATGCTTACTCCAAAATTATCGTTCTCAAAGTTAATTCATGAAATATTGTCTGAACACACACAACCTGGAGCACGCATCCAACGACTTGCGTTGGAGGCATTGCAAGAAGAATCAGCTGAGGCGATTTTAGTACAATATTTTGAAGACAGTTATTGTTGTGCTTTACATGCACGAAGGGCAACATTAATTCCTCGTGACATGAATTTACTTAAATGGTTGCGACATCAAAACTAGCTTTAATAGTGTCTTTCTAACGTCTTATGTTTGCAACAAGCATCTGTTATCTGTTGATGTATCTGTTTATATTGTTTGTAACAACAAAAAAAGTTAAGTTACGCTGAGTTAGCATAGAATAGGTTGTTAGGCTAGGCTAGAGTAAGGTAGGTTAGTTGACAAAATGCCATAATAAACTTAAAATAACTGTTTTTTTCATTAAACATTTATTGTACAAAACCTTATACTTTATTTAATAAATTCAGAACTTTTGTAATTTTTTTCGCGTCTGATTTTCTTTTCACTGCTGTCCAAATAGGTATATGATTTGAGGTAATACAAACTACGAATTATCAATTTCAGAAAGTCATACCAACTGTTTTGAAAAAACTACATCTCTTATGCTGAGAATGATTACATCTAAGAAACTACATAGTTAAACTATAGTGCCTGCCTTGCAGGAATATATTCATTAAAAATAAATTTCTGATAATACCATTCAAATATATATTAAATTTGTACTATGGCCATTGTGAAAGAACTGGTTATAAATTCTGTTTGATGAATTCTGTGATAGAAGCACCCAGCTCACTTACCCCTTCCATTGTCGTTCTATCTCGACATTCCATACTCGCACATTGTAACCAATCATCAGTAAGCTTGTTACAATGTAAATAAATATTTCATTACAGATTATAGCTCCCAAATTAATGTGCAGATTTTGTCGCATGTGCAAACGTTTAACGTGAAATTATTCTTTATAAAATTTATTCGAATTGGAATAGATAGACTATTGGCTCATATCAATGCATTAGGGATGGTAAAACCTGTTCCGCTAAAGGATCAAGTGCACCTGATCCGACTCCGACTCCGAACTAGGTGCAAGAAACTAGGTTCAGTTCCGCTTGTGGTCACCGGGATATAGCAGGTCTCGCCAGACCAGTCGGAGTCGGATCTCTGATGGGCCTGCACCCATGATATTTATATCATGCCTGCACCTACAGTCGCATGTTATGACTCATATGTTTATGTAGGGGACGTGATTTTGATTTGAATCCGACGGCTCTGGTCGGAAGTTTTTGCTGGGTCGTCTATTTCAATTGTAAAAGATTTCTTTGAGTGCATTAGCAGGGCATCAATAAACTATTACAATTAAATATGTTTATTACAATTTAAAATTATGAAATGTTTTCCGTTTTTTCTATTTATCCCTTACAGCAGCCTACATGGTCTATGATTTTAGCACAACACACGAGGCATTGCCATTACGATCCCGCAATTCCAAATCCGAATCTGAAATTCCTTTCGTAGATTATGCAGTTCCTAGTCAGTTACGAACGATTGCGAAGCGCAAACCGCGTCGATCCATTTCCATTCCGATTTCAAATTCGACGTCTTTGCAGTCCGAGAAAGAGGAGCGATCCGATCCGCTTCGTCGGAGCAAGAGTCCGGCATTCCGTTCCACAGTTCCGCCGCTCCGCGCTCCTCAGCGCTGGGGCGGTTTGGCTTAGGTGCAAAACGGTTCGATTCCTTGAAGGAACGACGGATCACTCCTAGGTGTGAGAGTCCGGCATTCCGTTTACAGGTCCGCCGCTCCGCGCGCTGGCGCGGTTCGGCTTAGTTGCACAGAGGTTTGATTCATTGAAGGAACGCCGGATCAGGCGACCTACTCTTTAAGGAAAGCCGAACCAGGTGCACCTACTCCGGCAAACGAACTAGGTTCAAAAGAGTAGGTCCGGGAATTGACAACCATCCCTACAATGCATAATGACTAATTTTCCAATAATTTAAAAATAGTTAAAAATAGTAGTTGTTTGAATCTCCTTTTTATTTTGTAATTGCTTCTAGGAATATTTTCCCTGCCTCTGATCTGATCACAAGCTTGACAAATAAAAAATCATATAGGTACGTTTAAAAATTTATTGTGAAGAGTAAAACATATATTTTCCTATAGATTACAAATGTGAACCTATATTCATCAAACAGCACCGAAAGCAATTTTTGGAACACAATAATGATTTAATTACATTTGGTGATGTCTCTCTAAGAATCGCTGCTGCTGGAACTATCATACTCATATTCAGAAAATATCTGTAAATACATACATCAAAAGCAATACAATTAATACATTTGTTGATTATCTTCCCATTATTAAGGCAAATATCTCCTCTCCAGTTTGCTGTTCTAATTCGTAGTTTTGTAGTTCCTGTAGGATAAGAAAATAGAAAAACTAAAATGTTTGTAATGCTTAGTTAACGTAATGTAAAGGTTGTACCTCCAGAAGTAATAGGCAACCTCTTTGAAGATCTTATTGCATGTTACAGATAAAAGCAGAATAATTAATTACGATTCTGAGTCGTGTGGAAATAACAGCTGGTAAACTGCTTTGCGCTATTTGATAGCCTTGCTCATATGCAGCTTGGGCTTCGTTTATCGATACTAATAAAACAAGCATTAATGAAACTTGGTAAATAGGGGTCACAAACAAGACAATAAATATTTACCTTTTCCAATATAAGGTTCAACAGCAAATTCTGCTGCATTTGTGTGGTGTTTGCGGAAAGTTTGTGCCCCACATTTCGTTCCCAGGATATTTCGTCTTCCCACATCTCGTACCCAGAAACTTCGTTCCCGAGCGAGCTCAATTAGTCTCCTAGATTACAGGGTGTTGAAAAACGAGTGCAGCTATCGGAATACAGTTAGAAAATGAAAGATATTTTAATTAATTTATTTATTATAATAAACTTATACGAACAAAATAAATTGTATTTATTAAAAATGACTGGTTAATTTAAGTATGTTCCTGATATTTTATATAGGGCCATAATTTCTCACCCTGAACAACTTTTCTCAGTAATATTTTGCCGTATCATAAACAAAACGGGTAGGATACCCGAAAAGAAAATAGTTTTTGTTTAACTGTCAAGGCCAACTTGTTTTTGAAAAACTAAAAATTTTCTTAAAATTCTCTACAAACCAAGCAGAAATTTTAATTCCTATAACATTTTTATACAGGGTCCGGCAGGGAAGTATGACGATTTTCAAAAATCAATAAATCATTTTGTATTAAACAAAATTTTATTTTAATTTTTTTCAAAGATGAATTACATTATGCCATTTTGTTATTGCATAAAAAACATTAAGAAATTTGACTTAAGAGCGAAAAATAACGTTATCTAAGTGGTGGCCGTCCTTTTGCAAGCACTGCCGTAGATGAGTTGAAAAGTTTTCAGGAGTCGTGACTGTTCGAGCTCCTCCACGAGCTGTTCCAGGTTTCAACAATCCAGTTGTGCGAACGTTGTTTACCCATTTCCTAATCATGTTTTGTGTAGGAACACGACCATGACGTTCAACATTAAAATGAATTCGAAACCTGCGTTCTGTGGCAACCACGGAATGACCGGTTTCAATAAATGTGTAGTAAGCAAACACACGATCTCCTACTGTCCGCGGCAACCACAGAACAATACCTAATGGCAACTGAAATGGCATCTACCACCGAGTACATACCACCCGTTCCGAAAACATTAGTTCCCCCCACTGCTTTGCTATACTCATTTCAAAAACGTCATACTTCCCTGCCGGACCCTGTATAAAACTAAAAATAAAATTTAATTTCATCTTGTAAACTCAATCCGGGGACATACTGTATATAGTTCTTATAAGTTTATTATAATAAATAAATAATTTAAAATATATTTTATTTTTCTAACTGCATCCGATTGCTTCACTCGTTTTTCAACACTTTGTAATCTAGGAGACAAATTGAGCTTGCTCGGGAACGAGGTTTCCGGGTACGAGATGTGGGGAGACGAAATATCCCGGGAACGAAATGTGGGGAACGAAATGTGGGGTACGAAATGTGGGGAACAAAATGTGGGGAACAAACTTTTCGTATCCTCTTTGGTTTCCTTTCATGCAGAGGTAGAGGGTGGCATTATCATATTTGCATCAATCATCGCGGCAGGTATTAGCTAATTGTGTAATATATCCTATAAAAAAATTTTAATGAGAAAATAATTTAAACTTGGGGAAAAGTAGAAAAATTAAATAAACATTCATTTTAACATACAATTATTTCATTGCAGTTGTTTACTAGATCATTCTGAATTTCTATAAAATAAGATCTTAGTATTTTGATTTCTCTTGTGATTAAATTCTCAATATTCATTTCATAAAAGTGGCACAATTTCAATAGCTACTGATATTGAGTTTCGCATACATGGCTCTATACATCATGCAATAACTTGCGTTCTATAGCCCCCAAGGGAAGCGGAATTGCAAGAATGTGTCTCATTATTTGCAGCAAATCATGATATTGTTCCATAGAATGTGTTAACAAAGCATTTAGCAATCATCTTATCCATTATATATTTTTTATAGTTCCCTGTAAAAAAGTTTCTTTATTAACCCAACTTCGTAAGTAGTAGTGAATTTTCAAATATTTTAATCTGTTCACATAAGCAATTTATTGTTATAACTTTCCGAAGTTTTGATATTTCTGAAAAGTGAGATATGAAAATCCTTAAACCTTGTTGTCCGAATACCAGCACTTAGTTTAATAAATAGTGGGCTAAATACAGAGTGCGTGTTGTAATGCAGCATACTGTATGAATGATATATTTAATTACAATAATATCCAGATATGTAATGTATATCATGTGATGTTAACAGTTGTATGTTTTAACTGGTGATGTTGTAAAGAGCAACCACAGGGTTGTTTATATCAAGTAGTAAAAAATATCTTGAATTGATAATCTACGATAAATAGTCACGTTAAGAGTTAAATTCCCATTAATTGTGAAGAATAGTAATTGATGATTTGATACGTAGTGGCAATATAGTATTCTCTGCGATCAAATTTGACTATAAGTCACAAATATTATTCAAATATAAAATTCAAGATTGTTTGATTATATTTAACGTGGTATTTTACTACGAAGCCACTAAAAAAGTGAAAGTGAGTGTTGTGGTATGCTGTTGAACTGTCTATCCACACAATAGAGGTTACAAAGAGCTACAACGAGCTTTGTTTTGGTCGGGAACAACCCAGGGAGATGGTACAAGATAGACAACTAGAAGGTTAGTAGTAGTTAGCTCATTTCCTATAAAATATTAAGAAGTTATATAGCAAGTTTGGTGCGGCAAATCATTAAAATAATTGTAAATATATTTAGAAATTAATTTTTATAAAAATACTGAAATAAGGAATACGCAGATATATATTTAACATTAGGTCGATGTAATAGTAATGCAATGGCAGCTACTAAACTGTTCCAACGTTATTCATTAAGAAGACATCCTCGAAAAAAAATCTTTAGAAGTTTGGATCAACGAGTAAGACAAACTGGAAACCTTGCATCAGTGCAAAATGTTGATTGTATATGACCAAGAACTAGACAGACTGCAATATTGGGTTTAGTAGGTGAGAAATACCAGAAGTACCTATTGGTCTTATTGAATGAGAATTAAATTTGGTAATAAAATTAACATGGAGTACCTACCATTAATTAATAGGGATAGCATTCATTTCACTATATTAAAAATTCATTCTGTGTTCCCAAAAGACTACAACAGGCAAATTATCTTTTGTAAATGGTTACTTGTATTATAATGGTAGATAGCACATTTAACAAAAATGATGGGGTGGTAGTATTTGTAAAAAGCAATTTGCCACAGTCTTGTCAAATAATTGATATCAAAAATAACTATAGAATTATAAGATTGCAAATAACAGCTCATAATAAAAACAATAGGTATAATTTCACTTTATAAACCGCCGCTATACGTGACATCAGATTTTCTAGGTGACCTAAATTAATACATTAGAGGTTACTGTACCACTACTAATGAAATTCAAGTAGGAGGTATGAATATAGATATTTTAGACGACAGAAATGACAATTCCCAAAATTATCTTGATCTACTAAGCCGTTTTGGTTTCACCTCTTGTATTAATCGACCAACCAGGCAAGAGAAAACTTTTATTGATCAGATCTTTGTGAAGAACAATATAAAAAACGTATCTTTTTTGCCATTGGTATTAAAATCTAAAATAACGGATCATGACCCAACTTTTATACAATTAAAGTTTAATGAAAATGTAACTCAAGAAAAAGAAAAATTGTTCGAAACAAAATTAATTAAAATAGTTAATCATACAAAATTAATCAGTAGGCTTAAAGCGTATGATTGGCATCATATTATCATTAAAAATATCGATCAATCGACTGATTCACTGGTTAAGATAATATAAGAGGAAATTCAACTTTGCAGTTTTACTAAAATTGGAAATTCCAAATGTCAAAAAAAATAGGAAGCCTTGGATTAGCAGCGGTATTGTGAATTCTATAAACACTAGAGACAGGTTATATCGTCAGATGTTGCTAAACCCTGGAAATGATATTATAAAAAATGCTGATTTCCAATACAAAAATTCAATTAATAAATTAATTCAGAAATCAAAATCGCAGTATTACCAGACAAAAATAGATACTGACAAGAATAACCTGAAAACTATGTGGTTGTTAGCAAAAGAATCGTGAAATATAGATAGTCAAAAAAATCGATAAGCTAACAATAAATAATGTAAATGTTGGTGAGGAGAATCGACTATGTCAAGAATTTAGTAAATATTTCGTTAATGTCAGTAAGAAGTTAGCAGATACCATTCCCCATGATTAATGAGGTACTTGAGAATGTAAATTCTTTTTTCTTAAGTCCTACAAAACTAAAAGTAAAAAAATCGCCTGCTATTGACGATATAACCGCCGAATCACTAAAAATAATTTCTGATTGCATAAACGTCCCTTTAAGTGAAATTTTCAATAAACGTTTTTCTCAAGGTTATTTTCCAAATTCTTTTAAACTTGCACTTATAATACCTGTACATAAAGGTGGTGCACCTGATCTGATAAACAATTACCGCCCAATATCGCTGATATCAAATCTTGCAAAAATTCTTGAAAATTTAATTAAAATTAGATTAGTAGCTTTTTTAAAAAAATTTAAAATTCTATAAAAAAAACAGTTTGGATTTACCCAAGCAAGAAGTACCGCTGATGCAATATCGCTATTAAGTACTACAATATATTCTGCACTTGATGAATCAAAGTCTTGCCTTGCCGTATTCCTTGACCTTGCCAAAGCCTTTGAGACTGTGAATCAAGGTATACTACTTAGGAAGTTGGAGAGGTGTGGCATTAGGGGAACCCCACTAGAGTTGTTTAAAAGTTATCTGACAAATAGAAAACAGATAGTTAAATTAGAGAATAGCAAAAGTCAACCTGAACTTATATCTTGTGGTGTACCCCAAGGTACCATACTTGGGCCGATTCTATTTTTGGTGTATATCAATGACCTTTTGGAGAATACAAAATTGTGTGGATCAATAATATCTTATGCGGATGATACACTGCTAATCATTGAAGGAAATAATTGGAATAAGGTCAGGGAAGCGGCACAGCAGGACTTGCGTACTGTCAAGAATTGGCTGAACTCTAACATTTTGTCTCTTAACGCTACAAAAAGTGCATTTACAACCTTCTCTATACACGAAAACAAACAACCAAGTTTTAGAGAACTACTAATACATGAAAGAGGATGCATCGGGAATGATTGTACTTGCAGTGTAAAAATAAATAAATCGTCATCAGTGAAGTATCTGGGAGTAATTGTTGACCAGTTCATGAGGTGAGATAAACACACTGTTAACGTATGCAAAAAATTGAGAAAAACTTTGTATATATTCAAAAAATTAAAAAAATTTTGACTACCAAGCAACTGTTTTCCTTTTATTATGGGTTGGTGCAGTCAATAATTTCGTATGGAATTATAGGTTGGGGTGGGACAGCTAGTTACTATAGAAGGAGAATTCAAATAGTGCAGAATATGATTTTAAAAACTATTTTACATAAATCTCGATTATATTCCACTGAAAAATTATATCGTGAATCAAATATCCTTTCTCTAACGCAATTACATTATGTAGATATCTTAAAACATATTAAAAAATTTCCTAGTTTTATTTCCACACATCAACATCAGTATTATACTAGAAATAGAAATAATGCTGTCCCACATCGATAAAAAAAAAGCACTGGTCAGAGGTCTTGCACGTACTACATACCCCATACGTATAACTTATTTCAAATATTTATACTGAATCGTAATATTGCGCTACACGACAGAAATTTTCTCAAAATATCTAAACTATTTGTAAAGAGCACAATTCAAGTAGGTTAATAATAATAAGATTGCTGTATCATATTTTTTTCTACTCTCTACTGTAGCACAAAAGATTATGAGAGTGTGAGTGTGTGCGTCACCCCCACTGGATCGGGTGCGTTTGGTTTGTAAGGGTGGCCATTTTTATCATGCAAAATACTTAGAATAATATGCATCTAATCTAATACACAAACCCATGAGCTGGATGTGCACTTCGTGGGCTGAATCCGCTTCATGGGGGTGGGTGCGACATATACATTCAGTAAAAATAAACTTAAAATGTATTATTTTCTATTATTATTTTTCGAGAATATCAATTTCATAAATATTTTGCTAAGCCACACACAGTTGTTTTACAGTTTGTGGCACATAAAGAAAAACCAACTCTTTGTATTAATACACATAGAAATACCTACCCCTTTGTTTCACTCTCCTCGTTAAACATTTTAGAATGTACTTTTTTTTTTAGGAAACTAATATTTTGTTAAGAAAATTGTTCGGAATAACGTATAATTAATTAGTAAATTTATCGTAGATAATTGCATAAACGATATGTATATATATACAGGGTGAGGCACATAAAGTGTTACAGAGCACTAGCACTCAAACTATTGATCATATCCAAAAATGTTTCAGACAAAAGTTTCAGTGTTCGAGAAGGCCGTCATCCTAGACTACCCTATTTTTTTATCGGTGGAGGCGCTGAAGCTACGTCAAGGTCAACTCCACTTTTTTAAATGGAACTATGTATTTTTTTTTCGATGACATTATTACCGAATTTAGATAGTCAAAAAATCGAAAAATATCGGAATAATCACTTTCAAAGGATCCACTAACCTTGGTTTGGTTCTACCTACAGAAGATGCGCGAAGTGATGACCCTCGACTTGTAAGCACTTGTTAATTCGCTGATGAAAAGACCGTCTAACTTCAGCTAACATTTGTGGTGTAATTTCGGTACATGCTCGTCGTATTCTGTCTTTCATGTCGTCAGGCGTGGTAGGTGCTACCGCCATTACGCGATCTTTGACAAAACCCCATAAAAAGTAATCTGCTGATGTTAGATCTGGATATCGAGGTGGCCAAGCTACAGGACCGCCTCGTCCTATCCACTTTTCGCCAAAAATCTCATTCATCACTTGTCTTAAACACAGAGCATAATGGGGTGGTGCACCGTCGTGTTGACTCGTGTTTGTTGCACTGTTGAATTTTTCGATTTTTCGACTATTTTCATACTTTGCGTGACTAGAATGACCTTCTGTTTCAGGTCGCTGAATTTGTCTTCAAATTCGTAATAATGTCATCTAAAAAAAATACATGGTTCCATTTAAAAAAGTGGAGTTGACCTTGACGTAGTTTCAGTGCCTCCACCGATAAAAAAATAGGGTGGTCCAGAATGACGGCCTTCTCGAACACTGAAACTCTTGTCTGAAACATTTTTGGATGTGATCAATAGTTTGAGTGCTATTGCTCTGTAACACTTTATGTGCCTCACCCTGTATATATTACTAGTATATGGGCTTAATAAAGAGAGATTATTATTATTATAAAAGCTGAACCCAACTTCCCTCTAGCTAGGCAGAGAGGTCTGCACTGATGAATGTAACTTTAGTAGGGATGGCACACCCACCCTATAAGAAGCAAACCATCAACATTGTTTTAGTGTTAAGGTATGGGCTGAAATACTCGGAAACTATGTGATTGGATCTGTTTTTACACCAGAACAACTTCGAGGGGATTTTCTGTATTTTTAACAGATGCCTGTAAAAATCTTATTGACCATATTGCTTTGGCTGTAGTAACGCCTGTATTTATGTAGATGGTTCACCAGCTATAATGCAGAGATAGATCGGTAACAGTTACCTACCCTAATCAGTGGCTTGGCAGGGATGGCTTAAAGGGCATCAGACTTGACCCAAATCTATTTATTTCCTTGTAGTAAAAAAATGTGGTCTATCGAACTCAAACCCAAAATAGGGTTCATTTAGTGCAACACATTGAAGCAGCTTTTCAAGCAGTTAATCAAAGTATGCTTCAAAAGCTTGCTAATAACATAATCAAAAGGGTTCAACATTGTTTGGATGCATAAGGCCATAACTTTGAACATCTTTAGTTGATAAGTGCTTTCCATAATCCAATCGTTTTTTTTTCTATAGCTGCTAATACCTACTTTTTTTTTAGTTGTAGTTATGTATATGTTTTGATTTGATGTATTGTATTGCTAGACCTATCTACATACAAGATATTTTAATTAATTATTATATCAATGAAAACAATCCAGCTTTATCTACTTAAAAATTAAACAACATTGCCAGTTAGGCCACTTTTTACATTAATAGAACCTCGTTACACTATTAAAAATATAATTCAAAGATTCTTTTTATTATTGCTTTCCTATTCGGAAAGTGCCTCTTAGTATCGCAATATATAGCGTTAATTTACAATTGTTCAGCGTCCTGTAGATTGTATAATACAATGAAAATTAATTTAGCTAAAGTACTATAAATATCTGTTAATTTTTTTAGAAAGGTTTACATTGTATAAATCATCAGTTTGTAATTAAGATACTGCAGTTAGTGATTGCACACTTGATTAGATGATTGAAAGAAAGCTTATAATTTTCAATCTACATCAAAGTGATAGTTTTCTATAATAAATTAAGCTAATTTTAACATTGGAAAACGGTACACTACAGGGCTCCAGTAGAGATTTGTGTGACGCTTGGAAAGTGTGCAGGTTTTGCAAAGTTTTGCAGGTTGTAGGTATTGCAGGTGAATGTTGTTGGTGCCGTTACATCGCATATTTTTTGAAAAATTCAAATGTGATTTGAGGCTAGTTGGAAATAGAATGAACCAAAGCGCATTGTACTGGCTGTTTTTTGGGGTCTGCGATGCATGAAAGCAAAGTTACAGGGATGTAAAGGTGAGGTGCGTTTGTAGCAAACTGGATGTTCGTATTAACAGGGTGAAAGAAAGAAGTGTCAAATTTTGTTTGTGGCAGTATGTGAATGAATGTGGCTTTTTTAGGAATTTTGTGTCCCAGGTGGATTTGGAGGTTGCAAAATGGAGAAAAAGTTATAGGTAATTATCAGAAAAACCTTAAACTCAATATTTCTGTGAAATTCGCTGTTTGAAGACTTTCTACTGGTTGATTGTATTTTTAAAGAGAATTCGAGATGTAGGAATGTTGCGGCCCAGGGGGATTTGGGGTTGCAAAATGGGGAAAACATTATTATCAGGAAAATCTTAAAATCAATATATGTGTGCAATTCGCTGTTTAGAGACTTTCTACTGGTTGATTGCATTTTTTTAAAGAATTTGAGATGTGGAAAATTTACGGCCCAGGTGGATTTGGGGGTTGCATAATGAGGAAAAGTTATAATCATCAGAAAAACCTTAAAATCAATAATTTTGTGTGTTTGGTGACTTTCCACTGGTCGATTGTATTTTTAAGAGAGATCATAGTTTAGGTGTGCATGTTAATAATGTTTAAATTACTTTGTTACAAGTGGTATGTTGAACAGATGGCTTGAATTTATTTCATTGCAGAACATCTAGCTTCATGTTAGTGGGAAATATAATTTTAATTTATACATCCTATACATAAATTGCTCACACTTAAGTAAATAGCTTTGTTCGCCGATGACACTGTCATAATCACACAACGCCATCTACCAGTTTCAATTGGCCGTGGACACTCTAGGCAGTTGGCTTAACAAATGGTGCATGTCATTAAACCTTAATAAATGCGCGACAAAAATGTTCACGCTTAAACGCATTCCAAATCACCATAACGTAAAAATACTTGTAACTGAAATTGATTAGAATACCCAAACCGACGAAATGAAATATCTGGGAGTTTATTTGGATACTCGTTTAACTTGGAGCTCTCATGTAAACCATAAACTCAACCTAGGCTATGCCCATTTGAAAAAGCTGTACCCTCTTATGATTAGGAAAACACCACTGCGCCTGGAATACATCATGTTGCTATACAAAGCACTTTTAAGGCCAATATTGACATAGGCATGCCCTGTGTGGAATACTACTTCCAAAACCAATATTAAAAAAGTCCAAGTTTTCCAAAACAAATTTCTCCATATGGCTGTCGATGCGCCATGGTTTGTGCTTAATCATCAAATCTATAACGAGCTTAGAATTGACACGATAGAGCAATTTATAAAAAAAAACAGGAGAACATTTTTGGACAATTGGCACAACGACAACAATATCCTTCAACAACTTGGCCGCAAGAATATTCACATTAGGCTCAAAAGATGACTACATCAAGATTTAGCATCAAGTTTAGAAGAAAGTGACAGTGAACAAAAACAGTCAAAATTAGAGGAATTATTTTGCTCCGCACTAATTTCTACTTGCCAATAAATATTTATCTATGTTATAAAAGCCATGCATAACATTATAAAATGTTGAACTGGTAATCCTAATAAAAAAATACTTTTTTGTTATCTCTTCTAATAAAGATAGTTTACTCTTAAGCATTTTAAAAAAATCGATTCTAAAAACACCCTGTATATTAATTAATTTGATTGATTTTCTCAAAATCTTGGTTTAAGAACAAGCAGGAGCGATTCCTACAATATTAGCATCTAACTCGAAAAATGTTTGTCAGTTACACCTTGGCCGAACTCAATCCGTGGACACACTGTATACATTAAGGTGAGTCGTGGGAGCAGAAGTTAAACTAAGAAACAGCTGCTGATGGTCCTTTACTGCTTACAAAAGTTTTACTCAAAAATATTCTGCAATGTATAATTAATTATTATGATGGGCGCTATCCAATAACCATGCGCTTCCCTCATATCAGGAAGAGTGGGATGCTATGCCAGGTGCCCGAAAGCTTAAAGCAACTGAAAGACCTGACCTAGAAGGCTCTCATGCGTTTAATAAAAACCCAGAAGAAGTCTGTGGGACCGGCTTGCAATTGCGGGTGTTCGACTTCTCCCAGCTTTCAATCCGTTATGAGGTGAGTGCCAGGACAGCATGTAGAACTACTTTATACTTCCGTGGGTTTTGGGTGACCAGCACTGCAAGTCTCACGACCTACGCAGGTATAGTATCGGGCAAGAATACCAAATCACAAACGCGACAAACAGATGAAGAGAGAAGATAAAATCGGAATTGCGGGCGGCCAGCAGTTGCTTTACTTTAGAAATAGGATCACATCTTGAGGTAAGCACCAGATGGGTATAGTAATATAGTATTCACGATAAAAAAGTCCGTTATAATAGGTGGAGTAGGAGTCAACAGAGTACCTTCTCTGAGGTGAATTCCGGGGCAGTACTTCTCCACCTTTCCTGGCCTCTCTTCAATTCTCTACACCTCCGTTCTCTCAGACATCCTAAAATTCCCGTTCTTGGTTGAAGAGGGACTCTAGGTCCCTATAACAGCCTGGCCGTAGTTGGAGGAATTGAACTGACTCTTAACCTTAAACATAACGGGCTTAGTTCGTAAAGAAAAGCAGCAACGTCATTTGAATTTAAGGCTCTTTTATTAAAGATCTACGTTTCAAAATGCCATCAAACGTTGAACAATGCTCGACCATTACCAGAACTTTACGTGTTCACACCTATAACAAGATCTCTGTCGCTTGCTCGTTAGATACCATGCTCGCACGTAAAGTTCTAGGTAACGGTTTTGCAATGTAAAATAGTATTAAGTATTCTTATCAACTTCAAATTCATTAGACGAGTAATAAAATAAGGGGAGATAGTCGTATTACCTCACTTAAAACGTATTGCTTACAAATTGAATGTTCAGTTGTAGTACATAGTAACAGGGTAAAAGAAATAAAACAAGGTATATCGAGATATTTTATAAAATATATTTCTAAGCTACTAAAAATTTTGCACCACCATAAAATACAGAAAAACGGAAAAAAGACAACAAAATATATTTAATACGAGCATTAAATAATTAACAATGCAAATCAAGAGATCACACAATCACATTGACCAACTAAAGAAACTCATATATTTCATTTGTTTCTCTTCCGTTTTGTAGAATACTTCTTTATGGTCAAATATGTACTTCCTATCTCTTACCATTCACTAGATCTCCTTGCATGGAAAAGTTCTAGGAATACCACATGTGTATTACAAAGGTGAAGAAAGAGTAGATATAGAAACAAGACTAATTAAGGGCGAAAGGTGCACGGATGCTTTCAACAAGGTGCTAAAATCGCAAGATGTTTCCCGAAATGCGAAGAAATGCTCTCTGAAATGGTTATAAGGCCCATAGTAAGCTATGCCGCTGAAACATGGATCCTTCACAACAGTCAACAGAAAACTGAGGACGAAATATTAATAAGAATCCAAGATGGAAAAAAATTGGAGGTTATTGAAAAAGAAGGGCAGAAGAAGCTTTAAAAACAGAATCAGATGGTTTGGCCACCTGGAGAAATTGGAAGAAGCTGATTAACCAAACACATGAAAAAATCAGATTTAATGATCATACGTAGAGTAGGCCGAGCGAGAAAGAAATGAAGGTAGTACACCAAGATCTACTCTACAGACAACGGAAGACGTAGATACAACCGCCGATAGGAAAAAAGGTAAAAAGATTATTAAGCTATGGGTCTAAACGGCACACAAACTCTTCATATACACAATGGGCAAAAAAATCGAACCATTTTTAAACGCTGATCAAATCTCCACTGGTTGGTCTATTAGAATTATTTTACAACTATTAAATAGTCAACTCGACAGGGTTTTTAACGCTATTTAATGTTAATAGAAGCATGTTACAGAACTACAATTACATTACTTGAACTTGTTTAATAAAAATCAACAATTTCAGCTCGGTAGTGATTTAATAATTACTTAATTCGTAGGTAGGCGCTGAGCACATTTTTCATCACATGCCTTCAGCATTGCCTCTTCAGGTCATCAGTTAAAAATCGTCTGCGCTTAAGTCATGCATTTTGGCGGACTTTTCGCTCTTTCGGGACATATTCCTTTGATTGTGACAGAGGCTCTTTCATTTTCGAACATCCACACCTCCATTTATGATTTCTTGGGGAAGTCATAGTAACAAATCCATGATTGATCGCCTGTCATGATGCTATTGACGTTACGAGAAGATCTATTCTCAAACTTCCTCAGCATTTCCCGACAACACATAACGCGGTACACCATTTGCTCTTCAATCAATGAATGCACT
Organism: Agriotes lineatus; assembly: GCA_940337035.1. Lineage (NCBI taxonomy): Eukaryota > Metazoa > Arthropoda > Insecta > Coleoptera > Elateridae > Agriotes > Agriotes lineatus. The sequence goes on from CALNHX010000138.1 coordinate 241,060, forward strand.
ACCCAGAGAGAAAAAGACTTTCGTAACATGCAGATGATCATGAAATAAATGCGTGCACTGCAGGTGCAAGAATATCCAAGGTCTCATCCATTTGTCAATATAGCAACCATATCTCTTGTTCTAGAATTTTCTGCATAGCTGCAATGTTTTTGCCTATACTGAAGAAAGAAAACGTCTTGGGCTAGAAATTATCCTCAAGACTAAAATTTCCTCTCTGGAACTCCCGATACCATCTAAATTTATTAGCGAGATAAGGACAAACAGATCTCCGCCATTTTCTCATTGATCAACGCTGTAGTAGAAAGGTGTACGCTAGGTGGCCATCTTATCAGCTTAACTGTTCTAGTGTAACAGGCGTCAGGCGTCATGTTCATTTCATTGCTATGAACACATTTTCAGCCTTTATGATTATAATAGCTATTAATAATTTATTAACAGAAACTGCGACCAAACAACAAACACATAAACAGAAAATTTGGGCACAAACATCCTCCCCAATAAAACAAAGTGGAAGTGTAGTGGACAAAGACAAGGAAGCTGAAGGAAAAGTCAAATAACATAAGGTACAGAATAAACAGACAACGTCAAAACACAAATAGCAACTGAGATATATGAAACAAGTAGCATGACAAACGAGGCAATGGACATGGAAAACGAGAAATTAATATTGAACGGTAAACAATCAAAGACAATAAAAAGGCAAATAAAGATAGCAGAAAAAGATAAGAAAAGAAAGAAAGTGCAAGAGCAAAAAAAGATAAAGGAGATAAGTAAGGAAAACAAAGGAAAGAATAAATGTAACCATAAACATATATAAAAACAAACATCGATAAAAGCAAGGATAATGGATCTAACAAGAAAACCAAGAGAAAAGAAAAAACAAAAGAAATACAACCAGAGAACCTAACTAAAATATGGATATTAGGAGGGTAGAACGTCAGAAACCCACGCGGAAAAGAAATTTAATTAATAACCGAATTTGAAGAAACAGAGCTAGAAATACTAATGATAATTGAAACAAAAAAGAAAGGATAATAACAAATGTGCCTAACAAGCGGACACACTTTAATATACAGCGAAGTGCTGATTAACCAAAGAGCAGCAGCAGGAGTAAGATGTGCAATAGAGAAAAATTGACAGAACAAATTATAATATGGAAGGCTGCGTCGGTAAGAAACCTACTAGTCAAAACAATAATATCAGTATAAGGACCAGATGAAAATAAAAGAGTAGATAAAAAAGAAAAATTCTAGGAAGACTTAACAATAATAACAGAAGAAGCGAAAGGAACAATTTACATCGCAGTTGATTTTAACAGCAGAGTGGAGGAAAAAATGAAGAATACAAAACAATTATTGGAATGCTAGAATTCTGCCAATTACAAAACGTAATTATAACTAACACATTCTACGAACAGAAGAATATCCAAAAATACACTAGGGTACAACAAAACAAAAGAGAAAAATCAATAATCGACTATATATTAGTACAAAAACACGAGAAAAGAAATATATTAGACGTACCAGTGAGGAGACGCGCTAAAATTTATATGGGCCATCATCTAATTATGGCAAAAATAAAACAGAATAACATAGAAACCGAAATAATTACTGAAACACAAAAAAAAAGAAAGTCACATATCAATAAAAACGTATACTGAGAAATAACAACATAGCTAAAAAATATCAAAATATCGACAAGAAACAGACAAAAATCTACAGAATAAAATGTAGGAAATAAAACAGGCTAACACACAACATGGGTAGAACATTTTTAGGAAGATAATCATTAACGCTGCCAAAGAGATATGTGGAACTTGTAGGAAAGATAATAAGAAAAAACAAACGGCATGGTGGACTAAAAGAGAAAAGAAGAAGTGAGGAAGAAGTAAAAGGAGTGGAAAAATATCTATTAAACAAAAAACCAGAACAGCATGAAATATATAAAAACCAAAGGAAAAGAATAAAAAAAGTTAGTTGTAACAGCAAAAGAAAAGTAATGAACAGATTTTGGACAAAAAATGGAAAATGACAGCTCTGGTAATCTATTCTACAAAGTTTTAAAATCCATCAAAACAGAAAAACCGGTAAAAGAGTAAAAAACAAAAAACAAGAAACATTAACAAACAAAATAGACATCATGGAGAGATGGAAAGAAAATTTTCAAGGAGAAAAGTAGGGATGGAAATAGTATTACAAACACTGAACAAAGCTTGGACCATTGAAAATATACGGGAGAAATGGGGAGTGACTTTAATAATACCGATATACAAGAAAGGCGATCAACAACAATGCAACAACTACAGAAGAATAACCCCAGTGAAAACCATTGTAAAGATATATGAACAGATTATTAACAATAGATTAAGGCCGATATTAGAACCCCAACTAGCTGAATCACAAAGCGGATTCAGGACCAGAAGGAGTACTAAGGATCATATTTTTAAAATAAAACAAATAACAGCAAAGAAGACAATTACAAAATAAAAATCTATACTTAGCTTTTAAAGACTTAGAGAGGGCCCTTGACTCAGTTCCTACATCAAAGGTGTGGAAGGGCCTAAAAGAAAAAGGAGTACAGAGCAAAATACATAGTGTAACGACCTTGGGGTCAGGCCGTTGTCTATATATGACTCAACGTCCCGTGCGACGCGTGAGTCAGCGTTCCAGATCATTCCAGAAAGTGTAACAACCTTCGGGCCGGATCGCATCAGAACATTCCAGAACATTCCAGAACGACCTTGCGCGCCAACACGTCAGCGTCGCTTAATTAATCGAACAAGGTCTGGACGTTTCTAGGATGACTCACCCGGCGTGTATATAAACCGGTGCAGTGAAAAAAATCGACAGTTCTCATCCAACTCGAAGCGCGTAAAAATGCAATATAAATAAACCCGTGTGTACATAACTCTAGGAAATAAATAACGAGTGCATAACAAATAAATATAACCATATAAATCATTAATGTTAAGTCGTGTATAAATAATTAAAGTATATCTGTTGTTAGAAATAGTAGTTCCTGTAGTAATAAATAATTTGTGTTCCGCATTTAATAGTTGCTTTGTAAATAGTTAAGATAAATCGTTGTAAATAAATGTTTAATACAAAAAGCGTCGTATAATTTTTAAATAGACCGAAATGTAAAAACTAACAATAGTAAGAGTGGTTCAAGACCTATACAAAACCAACACAAATTATGTGATAAGAAATAATATGAAGTCAGAAGAGTTTAAAACTGAGACAGGGTTAAGGCAAGGAGGAGGATTATTGAACGTACATACGGACAATAACCTCAAGAAAAGTGAAAATAATGTAAACAAAATGTGTGTTGGATATAAAAATCTAGAAAGAGGCCATCTATGTTCCTACATGCACTGAATGTAACCATATCACGCAAGCCTGTCTACTGTATCTAGTATGATTCCGTTAATCTCCACCCTTTGTTGAATCTGCCTATTATTGATGTGATCAGTTTTTGAGATACCACAAGATCGCCTCCAAAAGTTGATTTCCAGGAGTTTTAAGCGGTTTTGATTTCTTTTTGTAAACTCCCAAACTTCTGGAGGGGGTGATTCACCAATTTAGTATGCAGATGAGACTTGAAGCATGCACATTTCCTGACGAGGCAGAATTTATGGTAGTGAGCAAACATGCAACAAGACTGAATTACAAATAAGAGGAACTATGATTGATCGGGTAATACAATTTCATTATTTGGATGCGGAAATTATGGGCTCAAAGTCAGTTTTCCTCCTAGGTCCACCAAGTAGGAATCCATAGCTAAAAGAAGAAGAGGAGGATGATTTCTGATGTTATTACTGTAAGTTTCTTGTCGATAACTGTATCAATTCCTGCTATATAAGCGCTTAAATTATTTGGACATTTTAGAGCTCTGCTATTGTTTTGGATTTTGCCCCGAAAATATGCTGTAGGTACTGGTTTAAAGTCGTTAAGTTACAATACAATTTTTATTCGTAAGGAGACAAGTCGACGTCTTTAGGACTCAAGGGGGTGCACAAAGAAGAAGATTACTTCAAGAGTACCAATACTGTCTGCTTACTTTCTTTGATATTTATAGACACCCAACCCTAAATATTCCGGCTTCTTCTTCTTCTTTTTCTGTAACCAAGGATCAAGCTGTGAAGCCTGTTCCGGATCTTGGTCCCATCTTCTCCTCCATTTTGCTATATCCTTTCCTCCTTCGGGTATGTATTGAAAGGCTAGCTTTGGAATCTTCCAAGATTCATTCGGTTCATTTGTTCCTTTCATGAAGTTTTATATTTCTTCTCCAATTTTCGAGTTTGAATTTGGTTTTGTCATATACAAAAATGGTGCAAGTGCTGCCATTACAGAACTTTAGTAGTGTTTCACGTCTAGTCTTACTGTCTAGGGTTCGTTTCTCAAAGACATACACACTTAGATGTCAATTTTGTAACGCCTAGAGCAATTTATTACAAACGCTACAATCTAACGTGGGAGATTTGTCTGATAGAAGCTATCGCATCCTTGAACATATTCTGAACTTTTAAAAGGGAAATCTCTTAACTGTAAAGAATCGAAGTCCCTTTTCAATTAATTACTACGCCAAAGATTCGCCCTATTAAACCATTTAGATCATTATTTGTGGCTAGTTCCCAAAAGAAATTCTCTTTTCTATTTATCTCATTTTCAGACGTGCAACAATAAGAAACGCAAGTTTTTCATTTCAGTTATTAAACCTAAATTTGATAAACATTTGTACCCGCTGTAATAAAATCAAATGCGCGCCACTGAGTTAAAAAGCGGCCGTTATGTTCGTTTTCTTAAAAAAGACAGAGTTTAATAAAACTTGGTGCTTTATAAATCTTTAAGGATCAACGGAAATCCTATAGATACCACAGGAAGCAGTTCCTGTTGTTTGATCAGGAAAAAAATCAAATCTTGAATGTTAAATTTTGAACGCATTTTGTACTGGTTCGACTCAGTTCGATTGAAGTAAAACTAAATGTCATTTTTATATCTAATTGTAACCTCGGAAAAACCTAATTTTTCACTAAGTATACTCTAGGGTGCATTTTCGATTTGCATGAATAAATTCAAATTACCGGGTGGCATTAGAATCACTGACATCCCTCGGGAGCTCCTGACATCCTGCGGGGATAATCGCTAGTCATCTTTCTAGAAATAGCTCAGATTAAAACCAGATTTGAAAAGTTGGCGAGTAATCATAAAAAATGCCATAGGATTTTATGTTTTGTTTAATTTCATTATTTGCAACTCCAATGTTTGGATAGCTCTTAAAAAATTATTTGGTTTTTACCTAAACAAAATTGTAATAAGTAGTTGACTTACAATATAATTTTTAATCGCATATAGACAAGTCAACGTCTTTAGGACTAAAGGGTATACACCAGTAAGAAGAAAAGGGAAAACAGACTTTATATATATATATTTCCTTCAAGATTACCAATACCGTCTGTTTACTTCCTTTGCTATCTATAGACACCTAACTAACCTTATAAATATTCTGAGTTTCTTCTTCTTCAATCAAAACTCTGAAGTCCCTTCCGGTTCTTGATCCCATCTTCTCGTCGATTTTCTATATCCTTCTTTTCTTGGGGTGTGTATTGAAAGGTAATTGATATCTGCCATTACAGAGTTTTTGTTGGGTTTCAGGTGTGGTCTTACTGCATATGGTTTCTTTTCTCAAATAGTACATACACATTAGACGTTCATTTTATAGCACCATTGTTCAACTGTCACAGCCCCTTTTTACTTCCTTTTATGATAAAGGAAGTATTGGATTTACCCCAAAAATTCGAAATTGAGTTTTCAGCAGATCTTCACGTTTTACAGTCCCCTGAACCCAAAAAACATGTTTTTGTTCATTGGTCTAGCTGTGTGTCTGTAAACAGAATATCTCAAAAACGAAAAGAGGTATGGCGTTGAAACTTCATATAGTACAGTGTCCACCAAAAAGTCGGCATAATATGGGAAAAAAATTTATTTTTGATTTTTCAAAAACACTTTTTACGTCAAAAATAATTTGTGCTTGTCTAAAAACCTATTTAACCCCTATCATATATACCGAGTGATTTTTACTTGTTTAGAAAATGGAGTTTTTCGAAATTGTCAAAATCGAAAAAGTGCTATTTTTCTAAAATTAAGTGATATTTCAATGAGATTTTTTAGAGTGTGTTATTTTTAGCTAACTAAACCATCTCAAGGCCAGAAAACCCCTAATTTTTTTTAACTTTAGCTAAAAATAAATTTTTTTAAATATTTTTCAAAATTTCACATACAAAGACTTAATATTAAAGTTCAAATTTTTTATGTGAACACTTGAAAGAATTATAATTGGTAAATATAATGTAAAATGTTAATTACTTTTTTAGATTTTTTATTATTTACCGAAAAGTAGTATGTTGGCATAATTTTTACGTTTTCTATGCAAGGCGCTTTTTAGGACAAATATTTTTCAATTCTAATTAATATCTATTTAAATTGCTTTAAGAAACTCTAATCTAACCCTGTTAATGAATTACTGTTACGAAAATTCTGATTTTTTTATCCAATTACATGTTCGAAACAATTTTCTCATTCAGACAACTGTAAAAGAACATTTACAGGATTTTTGTAACAGCAATCCTTTAACAGAGCTAGATTAGAGTTTGTTGCAGTCATTTAAATCGATATTAATTAGAATTGAAAAATATTTCTCCTAAAAAGCGCCTTGCATAGAAAACGTAAAACTTATGCCAACATACTACTTTTCGGTAAATAATAAAAAATCTAAAAAAGTAATTAACATTTTATATTATATTCACCAATTATAATTCTTTAAAGCGTTCACATAAAAAAATTTAACTTTAATATTAAGTCTTTGTATGTGAAATTTTGAAAAATATTTAAAAAATTTAAAAATTAATTTTTAGCTAAAGTTAAAAAAAATTACGGGTTTTCTGGCCTTGAGATTGATTAGTAAGCTAAAAATAACACTTAAAAAATTTCATTAAAATATTGCTTAATTTTCGAAAAAAAGCACTTTTTGGATTTTGACAATTTCGAAAAACTCTATTTTCTAAATAAGCAAAAATCACTCGGTATTTATGATAGGGGCTAAATAGGTTTTTATACAAGCATAAATTCTTGACGCAAAAAGTTTTTTTTTTAAATCAAAAATAAAATTTTTTCCCATATTATGCCGACTTTTTGGCGGACACTGTATAAGTTTTGTGTGCTATGCAGATGAGACAGCAAGCTTTTAAAGAAAATCGCATACCCAGAAGTAGGTGTTTACTCTGATTTTTCAGTTTTTTCGATTTTTTCAAAAACGGCTCTAACAATTTTTTTCAAACTTTTCATTTTTATTATATTTTTAATGTGTATTGATGTGAGAAAGGTGATTTTCCAGTTGAATGCCTCTTAAATCGGTTTCCTTTGTTTTTTTTCTATTTTTATTATTAACGCCTATTTTAAATAGAACGCCCGGTATATTATTACATTTTTGAATTCAGCTCAAAGTTTTAGAGAAAATTTGTCTCTTTAACTAACGCTCGATTTTATACCGTTTTTGTAAAGTTGTAATTTTTTTAAATTTTTGACAAATGCTTAAAAATTAAAAATCAAATTTTTGGCTAATTACTTATAAGATCACTGTAAAATGAAGTTGTGTGAGTGTATCACACCAGATTTTAATTAATGGCTATTTCAAAAATTCCCCCCATTAAATCATCTAGATTAATGTTCGTGCCTCCCCAAGCAAATGTCCATTTGTGATTATGGAACTTTTCGTCATTTCAGTTATTCAACATAAATTTGGTAAACAGTTGTACCCCCTATAACAAAATCAAACGCGCGCTGCTGAGCCAAAGAGCAGCCGTTACGATCGTTTTCTGAAAATATGCAGACTTTAATGAAACTTTGCACTTTATAAATCTTTAGGCATCAACAGAAATCCTGCAAATACCGCAGGAAGCCGATCCTTCTGTTTGATTAAAAGAAAATTCAAAATTTAAATTTTAAATTTTGAATTTAATAAATTATTTGTTTGCCATATTTCGGCCCAGTTCGACCGAACTAATACCAAATTTCTGTTTTGTACCCCAAATTGTAATGTGAGAAAAACTGAATTTGCCCCTATAATTATCAGCTAGGGTGCATTTTCGAATTGGATGAATAAATTCAAAATTGCAATTGGCATTAAAAACGTCGACGTCACGTGTAAGCTCCCTCACTCCGCGAGATCAATCGCCAATCAAGTTCTTCCAGAAATCAGTTTAAGATCTAACTGATTCGACGAACGAACGAAACCATTGTACCTAACGACTGCTCGTGTGCTGGTGTTTCCAAGTTTTCCATTTGAAAAAGTCCTAGTGAAAATGGATTTCCGCTCAAGAAATCGTGACAAAATGACCGTAGAAATGCAGCGCAACCTAAAGTTGGTGAAGCTCATGGATGAGACCGGCTATCCCCTGGTGCAGACCAACCTCCAACGCGTCTTCGGGCCGCCGCCCGGTTGGAAGACACCTCGACCGCAAGGGTGCGAAATCTTCGTGGGAAATATCCCGCGCGACATCTTCGAGGATCAGCTCGTCCCCCTTTTCGAGAGTTGCGGCCGCATCTACCAGCTGCGGCTCATGTTGGATTTCTCGGGCCTGAACCGCGGCTACGCGTTCGTCACCTACACCAACCCCCTGGACGCCAAACGCGCGATCGAACTGCTGGACAACCACCCCATCTGCCCGAGACGACGCATCGGCGTCTACAAGTCCGTGGACAACTGCCGCCTCTTCGTGGGCGGCCTGCCCCATGACAGGTCGAAGGTGGACTTGTGGAACGAACTGGAAGTGCACGTAGAGGGCATCGTCGACATCATCATGTACCCCCCGCGCGAAAACGACAAAGAGAATTTCAACAGGGGCTACGTGTTTGTAGAGTTTAGCGATCACAAAGCCGCCGCCACCGCCAGAAGGCAGCTCAAATCCGGGGTGCAGCTATGGGGCTTTAACGTCTTCGTCGACTGGGCGGATCCCCTCCCGGAGGTCAACCCCGAAGACATGGCGAAAGTATGTATTTTCTTTTGCTTTTTTGCATGGTAACGGTTTTAAGGTCAAACAAATGATGTAGCCTTGCATGTAAATCGCGCCAATTTTGCGGCCAACGGCCTTTTGTTTTTAACGTTCTTATGACCAACAAAATGGCGGCCTCAATGGCTTCCCTAAAAATCGACTTTTAACTCACAATTGGCACGCCTGCTTCATAGATTAGAACAGAAATAATATCAGCAGTTCCTTAATAAATTCTCAAGAGAATTTAAGGCCATTTTTAATCAGATCAATAGTTTTTAAGAAATATAAAAAAATGCTTTATTTTTTTCCGTTATTATATTTCTATGTTAAGTTAGCAATAAGACAGTTGGTGCAAATCAGTTTTGAGTAGCTACATACAAATAAATAAAGGAAATTTACAATAAATAAATTACGTTTTATCATATTTCGAAAGAAATCTGAATGCATGAACTGTATTTGATCTCTAAGGAGCCAGCTATGCCCCAGCAATAGGAATGGCTCAAGCTCCTACGGTGAATTTTGTATGATGTAAATTCAAAGCTGACGTCGTTGAATAGAGTTCCATCTTCTCTATGTGATCCTTCTTTCCCATATTTTGTTTACCCTTAATCCACCTTCTGTAAAGCCAGTAAACTCCCGATCAATGAGAATCAGTCCAGGTCATACGGTGATGCTGTCACATAATGTAGAGACTTCAAATCAGTGTCATCGGATAGTTTAATTTCCTCTACATGTTTCACCCTGAATCGATTCAGATCATATAGTGATGCTGTCGTGAGAGCCAACAATGCGAATTGGTCTATATTCTACGGTAACACTGTCGTTCTGTCGTACAATGTAGGGACTCCAAATTGGTGCCATCGGATAGTTTTATTTCTTCTATGTGATCCACCTTTTCCCATACTTTGCTCGCCCATCACTCACCTTCTAGAGCGGCAGCAATGCCCCAGCAATACAAATTGGTCCAGGCCCTGCGGTGACACTGTCATACAATGTAGAGACTCCAAACCAGTGTCGTCCGATAGTTTCATTTCCTCTATATGCTTCACCCTTTATATATTTTGCCTGCCCTTAACTCACCTTCTAAAGAGCCAGCAATGAGAAGCAATCAAGGTCCTGAGGTGACACCAAAACACTGTCATTTGAAGTAGAGACCCCAAACCGGTGTAATCGGATAGAGTTCCATCTCTTCCACGTGATGTACACCGTTCCATATTTTTCCTGTTCCTAATTCACTTTCTAGAGTGCCAGCAATGTCCCACCAATGAGAATCGCCAGAACCAATTGGGCTTGATATGTGAGTTATATTTATCATTTTAAATATATGAGATTTTCTAATAAACGGCAGCATTTAACACAACATCCAAAATAGCTTAATAATACTGTACCTATCACCAGTTATTTTCTACATTAAAATTGAACCAAATTTTTATAGAATTAATTGCAGAATTTGAAATTTAAAAAAAATCTAATTTATTTACTTCATTGTAAATTTTTGAAATTTCTGTGTAGCTAAAGAAGTAAGTGTAAAAATTATGACCTTTTCTAACATTTTGAATAAGCTGTAAAATATGTCATAAACTTCTATGAACACTTGTTTTTTTTATATTTTCAGTATGAAACTTTCAAATATGTTTAAAAAAAACTATGATAAAATAGTAAGTAAATTTATTTCTGTTTGAAGATCAAAATGAAATAATTCACTTTTAATTCGGTTAAAACAATGTTCAGTGACTTTGGGGCATGTTTCTATGTATTGGTGCACTTTGTCTTGTCTTTGTCTGTCAGTGCAGCTTTGACGATGAGTTGGTTAGTTATTACACTATTTTGATATTTATTATTGACGTTGCGCAAATAATATCGAACATGTGGTATCTCACTCTACATCCTGCAAGTACGACCACAGAACGCAAGATAATAATATTTCACGTGCAATCGCAATGCGATACCCTGCTGCGTAGCACTGCAGAAAGAGTATGCCAATCTGTATACGTAAATTAATTCAAAAATGTCTTAATGGCTGTGACTTCTGTTCATTAATAGGTATCATCAATTTGCAGTTTTAATCACACTTGTTGCAGCTTTTGCTTTATTTCTTGTGCATTTGCATCTATTTTATAAGAAAATTGAAGACACAAGCAGTGCGTAGAATTATATTTTGAGTTATCACAGTAACTTTCAGATTTATGGTATGCAATCAAAGCCAACTATCTAGTTCATCCATTAATTTATAATCATTACCCCTTCAGCCTTTCTGTGTCGTATATTTTTGAATATGACATTTTAGTATTTACTCCCCCCCCCCCAAGGTCGCCACTTGGTATTATGTTTGTATGGACTAAAGTCTTATTATTATAATTAAATTTTTTTAATTATTTTGCTCAATTCAAACTGTTGTGCGTAAGTTATAAGTCTGTGTCAAAACTGACGCAAAACCTAACCTGCTAACATCGAATTTGACATAGACTTACAGTGTCACCAGTGTCAGTTATCAGCCATATAATTTAACTAGAACTCGTGGCCAGCCTACGTCTGGCCCTGCCAGCGTAAAGAAACGGTAACAATAAAAATGCTTGCTTAGGCTGATGGCCAGCCGACGTCCGGCCTTGCCATCCGACGTCCGGCCTTGCCATCCGACGTCCGGCCTTGCCAGCGTTAATAATACAAATGCGGTCTCGCCATTTGTGCGCGCGCCACTTGCTAGTATGCAGGCCGTTCATGCTGCGCGTGCCTGCTTACGGTTGGACGGCATCGGCTCTTATAATATAAGATGCACGACATGACTTCATCAGTTCCAAAGCCGACTAGACCACAAATTCTAATAAACAACCATTAGATACGAGCTAACTAACGTTATTTTCCTTAATAAATTGAGCATATTGTTAACCGAGTTCAATCGTTAGTTTCCATTGGAACTTATTATATATTTAATTATTTAAAAAATCTAATAAATTGTGTTTAATTTATAACAATAGAGTTTCAGTTTGAATTGCCCAAATGTATTCATCAAATTAGGATAACTGGACTAACATGATTATTTTTGACAGCCTATTATTTTGCAACAGAATTCTACTCGCATTTATTAAATGGCACACCCTGTATATGTTTTCTCAAGATATCTTATAATTGGTGCTATTTCTTGTAATATAGGTCCAGCAACGATGCGGAGGTCAAAGATATTTCTAAAACTAGGAGAGTTACATAAATATTGTGTATATAAAAGTTGTAGGTGCGAAAGTGGTGCACATTACTAAATCGTTTTGTATATACAGGGTGGCTCAAAAAAGTAGCGAATCAAACTTTTTTTTATAAAATGCCCTACATTTGGGTAGCTAAATGTTTTAGATTGAAATACTAATAATTCTTATATAAAGTTGTATCGGTTTGTCACTTGTTTTGGACATATTAACGATTTTATGCAAAAAAATTTCAGGCTGTTGCTGTAATTACTCAGGTGTTGTTTAAATATTAGAGTATTGACGCTGGAGCACTCGCATCATGAGCGTAATGGTGTTTAATAATAATCAGTTTGGCTCTCTGATAGAATGCGACAGACAAAGTCATGTAAGCAAAATTCTAACAGGCCAGTTCTCGTGCGACTACGCTTGACACGAGTTCTCCTGGGTTAACATTAAAAACCACAATGTAAGCCACTCGAGATACTTTATTTAAAGAAATCGCAGAGATAACCTGAATTCTCTGAGCACAATATAAAACCCCGTTTAGAAAAATAAAAATCCAGTAATTATATCATTTTAAATGTTCATATATTTTTCCTTTTGTTCTCCTGCCATTAAAAATATACAAAGTACTTAAAATTTGCAAGTTTAATAATTTCGGAGTTTTTTTATTGAAACACCCTCTATATTTTTATATCTTTGATAAACTCTTCCCTGATATCTTACTCAATTCTCGGAAAAACCCCGTTTTTCAATTATTCGTGTTTTAAAATGAAAAACATCTATTTCATAGCCTCTGTAGCTTTCCACTAAAAAGTCTACTTTCAATTGTTACATACAGTGTGTCTCACTTTAGACGGCACCACCCCAGTGATTGTTTGTATATATTATCGATTTAAAATATTTCTTTTTTCTAATTATACCCCTTACTAAATTCTAGTTTTAGGGTATGTTACTTTCTCTTCACGGTAAAATGCTAGCCTACTACGATTTAAAATGAACAGTAAAATTGAAGTCACACTAGAGAGTTTTTTATCAAAAAAATTTGTTAATAAAAGTTGTTCAGAATCGTTCAAATAAGTTAAATCCGAAACTTCATTACAAACAAAAAATGTTGAAAATTTCTCTTAAAAAATTTCTAAGTCGTGAAAATTCGAATAATAATCTCACAAGTTTGCCATGATTTTTTATTTTATTCTTTTAATTCAATACAATAAAAAAAGATGCTTAATTACTTAAATTACGGTATTTTCAACTAAATCTCCATTAGCCTGTATACATTTTTCTATTCGTTTTCTGTTGTTTCCGACAACCTTTCTCAGGTTTTCTTAATTGATGTCTTGCCAGGATTGAGTTATTCTGTCACATAGTTGTTAAATATTTATTGGTCTAGTTTTATACACCTTATTTTAAATAGTTCCCCATAAATAAAAATCGAATGGTGTGATATCGGAGGATCTAAGTCGCCATGCGATTAGGGGATTGTTACGACCTATCCATCTTCCCGGGAAATTTTCATTTAACCATTCCCTAACCACAATTGCGTTATGTATAGGCTAATTGATAGTATATTTCCTGCCGTACAGCAACTGGAAGATCATGTAATATTGTAATGCATCACATAATTCATTATTTACATTTTTTGAGAGATCTTCAGAATTGTTTATTTTTAATGAAATTTCGGATTTAGCTTATTTGAACGATTCTGAACAATTTTTATTAACAAGATTTTTGATAAAAAAAATTCGCAATACGACTTCTTCAATTTTGCTGTTTAAATATGGTTTAAAAAAGACAATCGAAAACACAAAATAATTAATGATCGCTAAAAATGATCAAAATCGATTATTTCATAAATGTATTGTTTAGTAAGCCTTGAATTTGTTATCCAAAATTAAAATTTATCAAATAGACATCATAGGATTTATGTTTATGCAGAAGTACCATATACATTGTTATAGTTTCTATTTTAAGAGCTCACACAACACTTTGAGGGCAATGATTATTATATCGATCGAAATAAAATTACCCCCGTCTTGCTGAAATGTCAAACCACCAACCACCTGGCAATCAGCGAGCCTTCAAACGGTCCGCCCAGACCCAATGCAATAAAACATATTTTTACTTTCCCATACCCATAGGTATAGGGAAGTCTTTGGAAATCGAGATTTTCACAGAAATATCCGTTTTGGGTCTCTAGGAACCCAAAAAAGTGGTTTTTAAAAAATGTCTGTCTGTGTGTGGGTGTGTGGGTGGGTGACGCTCCTACAGCCGAAAGTATTGCTCCGATTTTGATGCGCTTTGGAATGCGGGGGTGTATCAAAAATTTATCGACAAAATAAGCTTTTCAAAAAAATCCGAAACCGGAAGCGGAAGTTACGCATGTTTTTTTGGTATCACTGTTTTCGTGATTAAAATTTTGAAAATTTTATCGCTGATAACGATAGAGAATCATAAGACAAATCTGTTAGTTTTTTGCCGAACTCGCTAGGTTTAAAATGAAGGGCGCTATGATTTTTTGAAAATATTGAGTTTAACGCCCTATTACTCAAAAACGGATGAATCGATTCAATTGATTTTTTTTTCTGAATAGTATATGAAGGCTAACATGAGGTGATATAAAAAGTGTTTTGAAAAATATTAAGGGGCCTAAATTACAAATTTTCAAAATTTTGGAAATTTTCTAAAAATCATTTCTCAAAAACTGCCCACAGGAATTTGTTTAAACTTCATACACTGATAGACCCCGAAAAGGGCTATTGATCTGTTTTTTAAAGAATCTCATGAATTATCTGTGGCGCCCCCTACGAAGCTTTGAAGTTTGAAAATTTAAACCCCTTTAATTAATAAACAAAACAAGATAGGTAGCTGGGGTTTTCACTGAATTGCTCAGTGCATAATGGAGCATATGAATATGCAAAAAATATTACACTCGTGGATATATGTAAGCGCACCGGCTTCCTCCCCTCTCTATTTTTGAAAAATATTTTTTTTATTCTAACGGTTGTTATATTTTTGCGTCAAAGAATCTTTTTTCGCGAAAATAAAAAAATCGATTTTGTATGCCCTAGAAAATATAATTTCCAGGTAGATACTTAGAAAATTTCACCTCGGTGCTACAGCCGTTTTGAGGAAAATAATACATAAACTAGCACAGTGGCGGCTTGTCCACTTGGCGCCATCTACAGAAGCTCGGTGGTCACGTTTTGAACTACACATTCTTTTATATTTACCCGCAATTTACGTGAAAGTGTAAACGCTTATCACGGTGAAGACGTGAGTCATCGAGTTGAAATTTTGATATGTTGTAAAGACTGTTGAATAAAGACGATATGAACAGTTTCCAGTATGGGAAAGTCCAGGGAGGTAGTCACGTCCACTTTTTTTCTTATCTAAACTGTGTGATTTGCCAGCGCTGTTCGTATGCGGAATTGTGAGTTTAGCAGGTTGTTAGCAGGTGTCCTGGTGCAATCAGTATCTCCCGACACGACGTATTATGTACACGTACAGTACATAAAACTTGTAAGCAAAACAATGCAGCATAAGTTGCAACCCTTTTGACTGCCCGCCAAAGGTATCCCTTCGATAAAAAAACTGGTGTTATCAGCTTTAAGAATTACAACAGATTATTTCAATAACAATCTCCACATTCCTTTATTTTAAGATAGGAAGCAAAGAGGCGTAAATTAGATAGAAGCCGACAGAGCCGCCGAGCCGGGTGCAAACTTATAAAAACCGCCCTCGCTCCTTGAAAGTCAATGAAAGTAATTGAACAAGTACACATTTTCATAACTATGTTATATATTTATTACAGTAATAATACGTGGAAAAGTAATCACAGAAAACAAATTAAGGAAATTGCTACTAATCAGATGAAAAGTTCCTATATGAACACATGTCCGGAAATGCATTTTAAGGCAGCTCAGCCCTAAGAATAGCAATAAAAAATCAAATAATTTAAGTAAGCACCAAAATAATTTTTGAGCGGCAACTTTTCATGGCAATTCTAATTATTGTTCCACAAATAATAAATTAGGACCAGAATGCTATTATCAGGAATGTATTTGCCGAGCACCAAATAGTTATTTTTGTGTTAAGCGCGCAAAATGAGTGTTTTGTGCTGTGCACTGAGCCGAGACCGTTAGTGGAGACAAAAAAGTAATTCGAATGTGCCTCACGAAATACAAACCAAATTTTGTCTGCTACCATCAAACAAGATTATCAAAATATTATTTCGCGCCCTAGTGCGCGAAGTGCTTTTTTCACGTCGCCAATGGTAACGTAAAATAGATAACCTATTTTTGCCAAGTTATAAAAGGGCAACTTTGCGTGTTGATAGCGATGCGTAAATGTTACCTTTTTTTGATAATTTGTACTAGTTTTGAAAGTCATACTTGTTTTCATGAATTTGCAGGTTAATAATGAGAGCGAAGCCCGAGTTAATCAAGCAAATGAATGAAAAAAGGGACTTTCAAAACGTGTTGTACACGTAGTTTTTTTTGCATAGTGATCTTTTGGTCGAAATTTAGTCGAAAAGGCCTTTGGAATTGACAACAGAACTGTCAAATTTACATCGCAATAAAATAGTTAAAAAAGTGTACGTTTTTCACAAATTTTGCGTTAAAACAAGTGGAACTTTCAATATGATTTTTTACTCTAACAAAATGTACTTTTATCATCAGAAATGATAAATGAGTAGCACAAATAAGAAGCGATCTCCATAAATAACTTTTGACGTCCAATATTCAATAAGATAAGAAAAGAAATAATTAATGATCGCTAAACATAATCAATATGAATTTAGTTCATAAATAATACAAAATGTATACATATACCTTTACCATTTACCAGGGTTGGCATGTTTAAAACATGTTTTAAATTGCCATGTTTAAAAAACTACTGAATTGTTTGTCTTAAATGTAATACAAAATAAAAATAAATTCATACTGTAGATAATATACAGTGTGGAAATAAAGTAATGGATAAATTCGTTAACTTCGTTGATATTCATTTTTATGAAAAAATATCGAAGGTTGTAGCTATTTTGACCATAGGGAATTTTTTCAGCTGATATGTAATTTGTTTTTCATGATATGACGTCATTGACTTTTTTTAATTAACAACCTATATTTTTTATTATTGATTTTGGTAGTACTTTTTATGTTGTTTTCAATGATATAAAATTTTCAATATGTTACATCTGAAAACAAATGAGAAAAAATGGTCTAAAAGTTTAAATACGTATTAAAAACGAATGAAATGAGCAAAATAAATCTAGTTACCTACGACGGAAAGTCATTGACGGCACATTCGTTTTTATTGAAATAAAAAAAACAAATGAAAAATACAATAATAAATAATAATAAATTCAATTCTCTGTGTCTCGCTTAATTGTACCATCTTTATTAATAAAATAGTTTGCTAAAGGTAAATTCTAATTTAGAAAAAGCAAAGGACGCTTATTTTGTTATGACATTTACAAATTGTTTAATTCTGACATGTAACTAATCTTTTTTTGTTTTATCCATTGTAACTAGATTTATTTTGCGCATTTCAATGATTTTTAATATTTAAAGTTTAAGACCATTTTCTCGATTCTTGTCAAATGTAACATATTGAAAATTTTATACCACTGAAAACAACATAAAAAGTACTACGAAAATCAAGAATAAAAAATGTAGGTTGTCATTTAAAAAAAAAGTCGATGACCTCATATCATGAAAAACAAAATACATACGAAACTGAAAATCAACTGAAAATATTCCATATGGTAAAAATCGCTACACCCCCTCGAGATTTTTTCATAAAAATGAATATCAACGAAGTATATTAATTTATCCGTTACTTTATTTCCACACTGTATATCTATTTTAACGTAGTTACACAGTAGTAGAATTATTCATATAAGAAAAATCACTACAAAACCAAAAACAACGTAAATAAAAACAACCTAAATAAAAACACTGCTCTTCTACATCCTCCAGTGAAGAAATGCTTTTATTAAGAGTTAAAAAAGCTAGTTTCAATGCTTTGTTGACCCCCAGTCAATTTCTTAGTTTCGAGTGAACTATTCCAAAACAATAAAATAATCGTTTGATTTCGGCTGACAAAGCAACTGCAGTATGTACCTGTATCACTAAACTGAAATTTATTTAATTAATATTGCTCTTAATCCATCATAAAACAAGTTTTACATTATGTAACGAACGACTTGCGAGATTGAAACGCGTCGTTATTGAGTTTAAAAAACTCAACGTTTCGCCTACTTTCATACGAGGCTTCATCAGGAGGTAAGCAAAAGAGCACGGTAACTCAATGTGTGAATCTTTCTGCTAAAAATTTATGAAGATTTGCAGATATAGCAGCTTTATCGAAATGGATCTAATGGCCGGTATCGCATTAGACGATGGCTGATGATGAGACGAGACCCGGCCTGAAGCGACGCTGGTGTTCAGAGATACAAACTTTTACTGAACGTCCTGTTTCCAAATGTATACAGCATTACAGGAACAAAGGACAAAGGACTCTATAAACACCTTTAAATGATACGGTGTTTAATTTATCTTTGCGTTTTCAAGCGTGCTACTAAACTCGCCATTTTTGCTACATTTAGTTTTAGAAAATAATTCCAAAAGGGGTTCTAGTCTCCTTCCAGTCATGATTCGGATGAATTTTGAATAAAACTATTTAGTCTTTCTTAACAAATTTTAGTAAATATTACTTTACTTAAAAATGTGATAAAAAACAATGTGCGCCCAGCCACAAATGCAAACAGTAATTGAAAGTTGAATTGAAACTAGGAATATGTTGACTGCATTTATTCATAATACTGATTTAGTTTTAAAAGTAATTTTCCTAATTACATAAGCTACCTACTAAATACAAGTAGGCTACCACAATTACAAGATTAAAAAACAATGTTAAGAAAACTTTTTTTTGTTTAATTTAAAAAAATATGTTCTAATGACATAATTAATATTTAATGCTCAAATGTTATTTTTGGTGGCCAAAGAAAAATTATTCGAGGTTAAATTAATATTTTGTTAGTGCTGAATTAAACACTATCCATAAAAAACAAGGATTTTAATTAACTAAAATAATGCAGAAAAAGCAAATTTGGTGTAACTTAGCATATCTACACTATTTTGATTTAGATTTAGAAGCGTTTGAAAAGTCGGTAGAAGGTCAGAAGGGACAGTTTATACAAGGGAGAGATATTCGAAAAGGTTACACTTTTCTACATAAAAACGATACTCTTGTTTGAAATCGCTGAAAGCAGTAATTTTCAAGGGAAGCAAACCTAACCATTGAAATTCGCTACTTGAGAAGCATAACTCCTCACGCTTCTCGAAGTTGTAGCTTCCTTAACCCTCAAAATCCCAAAAAATATAATTTCAAGAGAGCCTTTATTTAGTTTGTTAATTATTACAAAAACCCAGATAATTTGTTGAAAATGCTACCAAAACATGTGTAAAATGCATATGGTACATACGATTATTTGTACAAATTGGAACTCCGAAAGTTCGAGTGATTAAATGTCGTTATAACATTTCAATAGTTTTAAATAAGATATGTCTAGGTACATACTAAAAAAAAATTAAGACATTAATAAAATCTTTAAAGCCTGATTACAGTCCAACTGTTTCTACTCTATTCAAGAATTTTAATCCTGACAAATTTAATTATGTTTATGCACGAACGGGCAGAATTGTTCACTTTATACCCTATACTTGAAGGTATAATGTGTTACTTTACATCACAAGGGCCATAAAGTACTTTACGGCCCGCTAAATAGCACTAAGCGAGTCATAATAGTAGTTTATATATCAAGGGCGCAAGGTAAGCGATTTCAGCCCGCGATGATAATTTCGAGCCCGACCGAAGGGAGGGCTGTAAATCATCACGGGGTGAAATCGCTCTTGCGCCAGAGATATATACATACATAATTTTATCCTCAACCGGAAAGATGTGATGCGATTAATTTTTATACGTGAAGATTTTCCAACTATTAACATTAAAAATCATAATACCAGGATCTAATAAAAGCAAGGTGCATTTCCGTAGCAACTACGTAAACATGGTCAGAAATATTTACTTTTTCGCCCTCGGGTGAGAATGGTTTACTTTGCTCCCTCGGGCGAGAATGTTATACTTTGCGCCCGCACATGCGGGCGGGAATAGGGTACTTTGCGCCCGATTGAGGATAAAGCACTTTGCAGCCACTCAGGGTGATGTTTGTCAGTTTGACAAGCAAGACATCAAGGTTGCCAAAATTAATAAAAATAACTAACTCTTCATGTTAGAGCTTGTGGCAACGCCTTGGATTCTAATTTTTACGCAGCGGGTCATAAACGCCTTCTTACGCCCTTGGTACATAAATAAGTATTAGATTATAAAATTGCGAGCAGGTGGCCCAGCGAGCAAATGCTGGCCTCTCAGACGACCGGCCCGCGTTCTAATCTTGGTGACTATCTAGAGTTTAAAAATCATTTGCTCCCTGGCTATCACATTAACACCTACGGTAGTCGTTAGCCCCTAACAAGGGAACTCATTCTCGCTTTCGACGAGCAAAGCTACCCACCTACCAGGCATAAGGGCAAAGAGGGCTTTGTGGTTAAAACAGGCCACTGGCCTATAACAAGAGGAGGAAGAAGATTATAAAAATTCTGTCGATCTTTTGCCCTATAACGTCTCCTGCATGTTCATTCTGGACTTTTGCTACACAATGCATGTTTTTTTTTCTTTATGTGAAATCATTTGTGTGCAGATACATTAACTGTAATTATATTGTGGTGTAGTTTTGGAAATAAATCTATCTATTATTTTATCCCCGTGGTATATCTGTCTCTGTAGATCATCTTCACTTGCTGCCATCAATACTTGATCATCTGCGAAGAGTAGTATGTTCACGCAGTAGTTTTCATTTATTTTTATTCCCATTGGAACTACCTACTCACCATTGCCATTGTTGTAGTATTTAGTCGATGTATATATTTACAAGTGTGTGTGATAAGGGACACCTTTGCCTTACTCCTCTATTTATGGTTTCCCTATTATTTCTTTTGGTTATTCTAAAGCCCGTGTTCTGATAGCAGCTTTATCTTTTATTTTCCATTATATGCCACAATTTTTTTCATCTATTTATACAATCAAAGGCGTTTTCAAGATCAATGAAAACCAAATGAGAAGATTTATGCCTCTATCAGTAATTGCTACAATTATTTCTTGGTTGCATAGCCGCATGCGCCAAGGACTGGTCAAACATTCTGGAGAGTTGAGCAACGTCTGCAACGGTCGGCACTTGGATGGGTGTCCAACCAATAATGGAGTAAAATCGCAGCCAGCCGTGCCTCGGAGAGCACGTTAAGCCGTCGTTCCCGTTCTCATTATTAGAAAAAATGGGTGGTTTGTCTTGAAACATCTTCACTTGAACAAAATTTAGGCATTAAGACTTCACTGTTGCCAATCGGTCACTGAATTGTATCCAGCACACAATTTTAAACCTCCAGAGCTTGGATTTTTTTGGAATGTATGTCTCCAATACCCAATTTTACAGTATGTTTTATGGAAAATTTGAGGGTTGGAGACCAGTATATTTGCTATCGTGTTTATATAGTCAGCCAACACAAAAAATGCAATTTGTGCAACGGGGCCATTTTGTTTAAAATCAGCTAAGGCAGGGCGATTTTCGGGACAACATAAAATTTAGTACAGGATTTAAAAAGTAGGTACTATCTCGCCTAAATCAGGACGAATGGTCAATTTACTCTAATGTGCCATTTTCCAAACCAGTCCTGCATTAGATGCAGTTGGTTCTGGAGTCTTGTGACGACGCATATGACTGTCATGGCTGCCTCATTAATTTACTGATAAAATTACTCACTGCTTTGGCAGAGTATTCCTATTAAATCACTTTTCTACACACATTAATGTTCAGTCTTACTAAAAATGTTTGAAATGCTTTCTTGATTTGCAACACAAGTCCAGAATGGTCTCTACATTGAAGATCTAACATTTTTCTGTTTCTATTAAAATGTTTTGCAAAATAATACCGTACCGTAATACTGTAGTTTAACTGCTAGAAATTTTATTTACGATTTATAATTTAGTTCACTTTAAACCAAAGGTAGTTTAGAAAGTTATTTCTAAGGTAACGAGAGAACAGAGTAAATATAAATCATGTTAGCTTTAAAATTAAAAGTTATTGTGAGTGTGATGATTCGCATAATAAAATTGGAATTGCTTTGAAAGCACAAACAATCTAAACTATTACACCAGAATTATTTTTGTCAAGATCATTGGCATTAATTGTTTATTTAAATAATTTAGTGTTTTAATAAAAGCTGCTCCAATAATTTGATTTTATAGGCCTCATTTTGGATTTTAATCTTAAACAGTGGCCTTCGAAATGCTGTACTCATTCTGTGTAATGTATATTAATTTTACTTACCTTATGATGATTCTATTCAAATGTAAATAACATGGGACTTGCAGCTTAATTGAAAAAGAAGATTGAATAAGTTATAATTTCTTCTATTATTTTTGAAGGGCAATATAAGAAAATGTCCAGTACCTAATGTTTAACATAGTACATGCGATACATTTTTAAATTATTACCTATAATATATATGCATATACGAGGTAAGGTCCATATATTCCCGGCCTAGGTATGCTACCGCTACGATAAAATTAAAACTACTTCATTAGATTTCAATGTAATTTTGTTTAATATCAACATATTTTTCACAACGCTTAATTAACATTTCTCTACCCTTATAAAAGTACCTATTCCAAACTTGTTCCTCAAAATGATTCAAAACTGTAGTTTGAACTTCTTCATCGTCCCTAAATTTTAAACCACGTAAATCTGACTTCAATTTTGAAAACCGAAAGTTGTCACTTGGTGCTGGGTCAGGGCTATAGGGTGGGTGGTTGAGTTTTGAAAACCCACAATCTTGAATAGCAGCCTTTGCAACTGTTGCAGAGTGTACTGGGGAATTGTCATGAATAGAAGCACACCTTTACTGAGCTTTCCTCTTCGTGTTGCTTTAATAGCAGAACGTAGCATGTGCAGTAAGCTAGCATAATATGTTCCATTTACAGTAGTATTTCGTTCTTTAAAATCTATCAGCAAAATTCCTTTGCTGTCCCAAAATATTGTGGCCATGTTTTTTCATGAATGGGAAGACTGTTGCTTTGCTCGGTGGTGGTTGTCCTCAACGCCGCCACTCCATAGATTCCCTTTTTGAAAGAGGATTATAATAAAGAACTATAGTTTCGTCCTCGGTAGCAATGGAATCAATTACTTCGTTCTTGTTCTCTTTACTGCTTATGAATAGGAGTGAGAAGTTTTGACACCCAGCTTGCACTAATCCCACTCGTGTGTAAATGGTTATGGAGAATTTGAAGGACAGTTGTTTTAGAAAGATTAGTCCTTGCTGCAATTTCTTTTGTTTTTAAACGGCAATCATTCATGACCTCTGCTTCAACTAATGCAGCATTTTCTGGAGTGACCACTGTTACGGGCCGACCTTCACGAGGATCATCTTTTAGGATTCTCTGCCCATGCCAAATAACTTAGACCATTCTTTTACTGTGGAGAATTGGAGAATGAAGGTGAGGAGTTTCCATAAATATCATCAAATCATTTTTTAATTTCTATCGGAGTAACACCTTCTTTTGTGAGAAACTTTATCACAGCACGATATTCAATTTTAAACATTTCGGAAAAATGCTTGACAAGACTTTGATTCTTTAATCGTCCATAAAATATGTCACATGAACAATTCGCTTTTTTGGTATAGCCTACTAAAGTAATAAGCTAAATAACGCACTTGAAATTTTCACTATAGTGCCATCGCAAATAGGGGACTGGGAATATATGGACCTTACCTCGTATCTTGAGACATCAATAATATAACTACAACAAAATTTGTATAGGACAGCTTAGTTATCAGACTAGACAAAAATATTAAACGTCCAATGAAACCATAATTAGTGAAGAACAAATTGTAGCAATCATATATATGACATGAGTAAAACTTATTTCTATTCTCATCTTATGTTTAGATTAAAATACCTATGATAAATTCATTTTAAAGGACTTTGTGATTTTATGAACATATTTTAATCAAGTCGTTATTTTTCAGGTGAAAAAGTTGTATATTCGCAATCTCGAAGTTAGTCTTACAAGCATCGAATTGATTGGTATGCTCCATAAATACGTTGGCTCACGCACGATCAGCAAGGTGCATAAAGTTATGGATTATGCATTTGTCCATTTCTACCAGAGGTGTGATGCTGAGATTGCTTTGAAGGCTCTTCAAGGTAAGTATGACTATAAAAGCTGCCATTGCTGGCAGAACAACACTGAGGTAGGTACCTACCTACTTTTTTCAATAATAGAAAGAGATAATACATTTAGCTATTGGCTATTGAAGATTAAAGCATAAGCAACCACTCTTTTAAAAGAAAAGTTAAAAAATGCATTTTGTATCAAAATTATTATACAGGGTCCAGCAACGATGGGGAGTTATCAAATGGAACCCCCTATATATATTTGTATTTTTGAAAATCCCTTTTAATGAACTTTCTTTTGATATGTTACTTCATACTAGGGTGCTTTGATGTATTGACGTATTTCTCCTTTTCAGGGTACGGGAATACTGTTCATGCAACGCGTTTTGGGTATTCACCCAAGTTTTCCAGTCTCCTATTTTGAATCACTTTTTGCTTCTATATACTGTCTTTCAATCCGTGTTCATACATGAGACTACCTTGGACAGCATTAGTACTCTATAATTATAGCAGTTCCTGAGGACACTTTTTTATGTGTTAGGAGTATTGCATTTATTTTCCATTGTTTTGGCATCTTATTTATTTTCCATGCTTCATTGTATACCTATTTCATAAATCCATGTAATCACTGATTCTGTACCATGCTTTATCATTCTGGTGTTATTTCTTCAGAACCTCCCGTTTTGCCTATTTTTATTTTTGCTGCTGCTGCTTGGACCTCTTCCACTGTTATAAGTTCATCTTCTTGACATTCTCTTTTTTCTCTTTGTTCTTGCTCTAATGTTTCTCTCACTTATCCTGAAAACTTACTTCTGTTAAGGTTTTTTCATGAATTTAATCTCCCACTAAAACCTAATATTTTCATCCATTATTCTAAAAAATGTTTACTTTTCTTTTTTCTTAAAGATTTTAGAATGCCCCCAGAATTGCTTTTAAATGTTGTCTCTACTTCCTCTTCAAAGTCTATCCAACTTCTCTTCTTAGCTTCTTTCATTTCAGCCTTGGTTTTGTTTCTACCTTGTAAAGTTTAGGTTAACGTTAACGTAACATGGAATTAAACCGCCGATTTTGAAATACCCTGTATATAAACGCGTGCTTGTCTCCCTGCCTGTATACATTTTCATCAACAGTAATCGGGAGCAGTTTGTCCGTCATCGGTCCTGTCATCAATGTGCCTTCATAATGCAACGATAAGCAAGTACGCCAGGTAGTTGAATTTTGCTGAGCAATTGGATTCCGTCTGGACGGGTTCGAATATCAATGACTGCAATGTTCTTTTCTCGTTGTGAACTTGCTTTACAAAATGTTTTCTCTTGCTCTTTTAGTATTACTGGAAACATTAAGATGTTTCCACCTATTTTATACATAACTTTGAACACTTTGCAACTGTTTTTTGACTTGGGCTTGAAATTTATTTTATATCTATGTCAATGTTGTTTTCACTACTTATTACAACTAAATTGAATAGCCATTCTTGTGTCATACTTGATCTTAAACAATTTTTCTATAATTTTTAAATTGGAAAATGACCTTTCACCTTCAGCAACAGTAACAGGTAATGTTAAATAAACACTTAAAACAATCGTTAAGTGTGGGAATGTGCTAAGTTATTTTTACACATATATTTCAAACCGTCAATTGAAAATACAGTACATTTTAGAGAGATTTATGAAATTTCTATTACAGTCGACTTCATTTAGGTCCGAATTATTAGTTAAAAAATCTAACCATTTATTTCGCTGTGTGTGACATCACGTGGTCACATTATCTTTTATTCGTTACGGCGCTTTGTCTCCACCAATAACGTTAGAGGGGACTTTATTTCAAATTTGAAAAAAAAACGTTATATAGCCAAGGCCTAGCTGCCGCCTCCTATTCCCTGCCGCCCAGGTTTCCATGCACCCCTTGCACCCCCGCTTAAGACGGCCCTATTACCAGGTATAATATCGCTTGCTTTATTTGTAAATCCAGCGTCTTCTCCTTTTTGCATTAGCTTATTGTATTGTCTTTCCCTTCTATTCTGATTGGAACACTTGATTGGGACTCATCCGCTAGTCCTTTCTCCTGCAGTTTTAGTATTTTAATGAGAGTGGGGAGGCTTCTTTTGATATTCTTAACAATGTAATCTTTTTTGTGTGTCAATAGTGTCAAATATATTGGATTCTATGTCTATATCCTCCCTTATTTGTAATGCCTCTAGTAGGTAATGCCACTACATTTTTGGCAATATCTAATTAATTTCCATTGTAATATATAGTCTGGATGTGTTTCTTTCAGTTATTGAAATATCATTGTAGATTGATTCAGATTCCTTTATAAATTCAATTCCAGATTTAGTCAACAACTTCAGAAAGTTTAAATAAATAGAATCAAACTGAATGCATAGAACACAAAAAACTATTTTACGAAAGAAGAATCACATTCTACTTCATAACTATTTGTAGAGGGGTGTCCCTAATTCATCTTGATACTTGATTCCTACTGGATGCAAAATACATTTTTCTATATAGTCAAATAAGAAATATATTTTAATTTCAAAATTTTGCTAAACATCAACAATGAAAAACTATAAGTACTAAAAACCTACTAGTAAAAAAAAAAGTTTAAGACATGGCCGCTAGTTATGGTCTAACTATAATAGTTATGGAGCTAGTTTGAAATACACACCCTGTATTCAAAGTAATCAAAATATTTGTATTTATACATTTTTTATTTATAGGACGTATTTTCTTCGGAAAGATGATTGAAGTTTCCTGGGCTCGTCCCACTATTTATAGTAAGGCAAATCGCATGAATGCCCCTGCCGAAAACTTCTGCACGTAAGCAACTACGAAAGTTAACATTTTCTCACTGAAACACCTGACCTACCATTTTACAACAGCTCTGTACCACCGAAAATGAGAAGAGCCGTCCTACAGCACAAACTGAAGTCACTGAAGTCCTGGCAGAACAAACAAGAACAGGAAACCAAACCGTCAACTTCTCGTTTGACCTCGCCTGCCCACAGCTTTATGGGATTCCAGCTGGACAAACAAGAACAGCAGCAATTCCAACCTTCAAGTCCCCTGTCCACTTTGACTGGTTACAGCTCAATGGGATTTTTACCAGAAGACCAGCAGGGATCCGAACCTTCAACTTCCCAGTCAACCTTGTCTACTCAGAGCATGAACCATGAACATTAACGAACCGTTCTTGGTAAGTAAAACAGAAATTTTACGTAATTTGATTTTATAATTTCCATTGCTGGCTTTTAAAGTATGAATTTTTAATTTGGCCTTTAAACAAGTTGTATTTTTATTCCAGAACATCGTAAACTTCAATATGCTGTCTGGATATCCTAGCCCCAGTTGGCTTTCTGGATTTTGGGAATAACCATATTATCACCAATTTTTTTGCAAATAGTTTAATATTTTCCACTTATTGTGGCACGTTGTTTACAGTGACGTATAACAACTTTAGTTTATTGTTTATGCAACTCAATTACATTAATTTTTTTTTGCATGTCTTGTTCCGTTGAGGTTTAATTTTGAAAACAATTCTAATTAATTAATTTTGTTATTACTACCTGCAGACAGGTAAGGCACTAATAACACAACTTCAATTTACCGTTCAATTATACAACTCGGTTACATTAATTTTTATCTGCATGCCTTGTTCCGATGAGGTTTAATTTTGAAAACAATTCTGATTAAACTAATTTCGTTATTAATATGTATCGACAAGTAGGGCACCAATGAAACAACTTCAGTTTACCATTTGCATGTTAGTTGAATTGTGGGATGTGATTTAGGTAAGCATTCTAGGTGTGCCCTATTTATGTATAAGTTGCCAAAATCATAATGAAAATTGTCTTACTATGAACTATAATGCATGATTTTACGTTCATAGTATTTTTGAAATTAGATGATTTATTTGTAATATAATTGCTCCGCCATTTCTGCACGCAGGTATTTAAAAAAAAATTCTAAAACAATTACCAGCATTTAATTAGAGCTGTAATTTAAAAATATTAATTTGTTTAGGTTTTAGTATGTATTTCTTAAACTGTTTAACAATGACATTAATTAGCTATATGTCTTTTAGTTTATAATTAATTTAGTTTATGAAACTGTATTTAATATTAATTTGTGTTAGTAATACTGTACCTACATTGAATTTTCTGACATTAAAAATGTTTAAACGATATTGGTTTTCTTTACAACATTGTAACTAATCAAAAACTGACGTTTAGCATACATTCTAATTAGAACAGATGCATATGCAAGATTTTTCTGTGAAAGTTATAAGTGTAACATGCACCATAATGTTGATTTAAATAATTTTTCCAGCTGCTGATCATGTCGGGGATAAAGCTTTAGTAACAAAACGTGTAAGTCGGTGATTATATTTGTTTGCTGCTTTCTCTTGACAGCGGAACTGAATATTATTATTAAGTTCGTAGGATAATAAAATTAGCAACGTTAGATGCAGACTTAGACGTTTTGTTTATAATTATTGCAAGTGTTTATGTGACATGCGACACTCACAGGTACCACGACTCACGGAAATTAATCCTGATGACAGGTGACAAACGTAACAATTTTTTCAAAAATCTAGGAAAATTTTGATAAGCAGCGGAAAAAATATAATAAGATAACTCTGAATGTATCACCTATTAACATTTTTGGCAGGCAACAAGCCGCGGGTTTGCCTTGTCTTGTACTTGCCTACCTCAAATGTTAATAAGTTCTTATATTCCTTGTTACTACTTAAATAGCTATTAAAATAATTGCGTCAAGAATTAACGTTTCCATATTCCAACTACACAGTATTTGACAAGGTAACCAAACAAATCATGAAAGTTTGGTAATTTAGTGACATGGCCTAGTCCGATCAACTTAACAGACATTTTGAAGATGGGTCCTTTAGCAAAGCATAAAAGTGTAGAGTTATATAGAACAGTATTATTGTGCATCTAATGAAAATCAAACTCTATGCCATATTGATCTGTCCCTTAAACTTTAAGGCTTAAGGGTAAGCCAATATTCAACTTAATAGAAATGTACTTATACCTTTTACTAACTAATTGATATGAATTTGTTGTAGTATTAACTTTTGATTTCATTAAAAATTCAGTTTTATAGTTTTATTGAATGCACTTACTCTGCTAAAAATCAAATTCTAATATTTTTCTTAAATAAGAAATTAATAAAATAATCATGTCGTTTCCCTTGCTGGTTTCCGCCAACTGTTATATGTGCAACTTGAGGAATACAACGGATTCAGTCTGGTATGGGTAAGGCAATGAAAAATCTGTTGACAGAGACACATGGGTGAAACAATAACCTGAAATGCTAACTAACACCTCTATAAACATAATTCTGAGAAAACCAACATGTCTTTGTGAAGCCTAAAAACATCGGGGAGCACAACAGGTCTTCTAAGCTGCAGTACAAAGGACAAAACACCTAATGGACAAAGTATAAGAAATAAATTACCTACTGTAACAAAACTAACTTGGATAGTTTATAATTGCTGTGATTTAAACAATCAGCAAGATATTTGATTTTTAGTAAATTAGAAAATACAATTGAGAAGTGAAATTAATTATCGGTCAGCAATATGTGAGCCATTAAGTGGAAATGGTCATCTCTTAATGTTTGCATGGGAAGCTCTAAAACTAGGTAAGTAACCATTAAAAATTATAAACATGAAGCTTAAAACACCTTTGATCAATATCTTTTGTTCATTTGTTACTATTTGTTTATCAGCTCTAAAACTAAGTAAGCATCAAAAATTAAATATGTTGACATACTTCCTGGATGTTGTTTTACATGTTTTAAGCTGTATCGAATAGCTACCTCCGGATCTCGTTGCTTAAACCTTGTTATAACAGTATGATACGAGGACAGATAAAAATTAAATCTACTTAGCCATGAAACAAATGCAGTCATGACAATTGTTTACTGTCAAGTTGCTGCAACTTTTTACTTTCTCGCATACGGTAGTATAGAGAAAGTATTGTAATCGTCAAAAAAATCGACTTCGAGATTTTGACGAATCTTGACGTTTTAGACCTCCTAGAGTCCGAAAAAAACATTTTTCGAATTATGTCTGATGGTGTGTATGTGTGTGTGTGTGTGTGTGAACACGATAACTTAAAAACGAAATAAGCTAGACCCTTGAAATTATGTACATAGTCATTATTCAAAATTTGTAGATTCCTATCAAATTTTGAGCGAAATCGGTTAACCGGAAGTGGCACTTTACCTAAACAGGTAGCGGTACCTATTCAAGTAAAGTACCAGTTTGCTTCGAGATATTTGAACAAAATTTTGTACATACATTTCTTATGTAGAAAAACAACCAGATATTACATTTCAGCATGATCGGTTAACCAGAAGTGGCATTTTACCTAAACAGGTAGCGGTATCCATTCAAGTAAAGTACCAGTTTGCTTCAAGGTATTTGCACGAAATTTTGCACATACATTTATTATTGAGGAAAACTCCCAGATATAAAATTTCAGTATGATAGGTTAACCTAAAGCGGCACTTTACCTAAACAGGTAGTGGTTACCTGAAAATGTAATTTTATCGCTGTATGTATATACATTGCAATAAACTTTTCAAATTTTCTAGAAAACAATTAATTGGTAAAATCTTCTGTGAAAACACCAATAGTTATCAGTACCAAGGCGAATGCGAGAAAGTCTAGGGGAGCACACTCTCGATTTTTAAGTATCTATCAAGTTGTGTGTAAATCAAATCATTTTTGTGGTTTGTCTGAATCTGCAAACAGGTGAAAGTGAGTGATTTAAAACTAGAGCATAGAAGACGGCAATCAGACTGCTGTATGCTAATTGACTATTTTAAGGTGTTGCAAAGCGATATCTTGAAAACGGTTTAAAATATTTTGATGAAATTTTGGTGGGGTGATAGGGAGATGAAGGAACATATTTAAATATATTTTTGACACTTAACCCCTCTCTTTGTTTTGAGGGGTGGGAGGTAACTTTGGAATTTTAAATTGGATGATGTACTGTTGTTTATAAAATTCGAATCTACGCAAAAAAAATGTATTTGGTCTTGGCCGAATCCGCTTTGCCTGCTTATTAGTGTTGCCTGAAATGTTACAGCGGGTACAAAATTCATTTAGAAAAAGAGTGAAAAAGTGTTTGGAAGCTGAAGGGGGACATTTCGAACAAATTCTCAAGCATAACAGATGATAAATAAGTTGAAATGAAATCTTAAATATTTTTTTAATTTATAACGCCATAAATCCGTAACCATAACCAAATTAAAAAAAACTTATACCCATACATAGTTTTTTACGTACCTACATTCGAATTTTATAAAAAAAGTACCTACATCATCCTATTCAAAATTCCAAAGTTACCGGCCAGGTAAAAAGGGGAGGGAGTAATTGTCAAAAATATGTTTAAATATGTCCCCCCATCTCCCTATCACCCCACCAACATTCCATTAAAATATTTTAAACTGTTTTCAAGATATCACTTTGTAACACTAAAAAACTCACCTAGTATGTATACTGCTGTAATTTCAAACGAAATTCTGGCCAAAGCAGTTCAACTGGGGCAGAGAATCCATTCGAGATGGACGACCTGCGGAGGCAAGGATCGACGAAACCATCAACACAGTTGAAGACATGATGTTAATGGATTGACAAATTAAAGTTTCCCTTATCTTAAATGAAATAGGAATATGCGAAGCTTCAATTTTGGTAATTTTGCATGAAGATTTGGGAATGAACAACATGTTAGCGTGCTGGATTCCGAGAATCATGACTCCTGAGCAAAAGTTGTGCAGGCAAGACATTTTCGAAGAAAACTTGACGGCTTTAGCTCTTAACCAAGACCTTTTTTCCAAATTTTAACGGGAGATGAAACGTGGGTGTTTACTAAGATCCTCCAACCCAACAAGATTCAATGCAACTGATGCACGAAAGATGTCTGCCATCCACAAAATCAAAAAATGTAAGCATCTGCATGGCGACAATTTGTTGGGATAATGAGGGCATTCATGGGATTGAGTATATGCAGAAGGGATCTACATTTACCACAAATGTCTACTATAAAACAATTAAAAATTAAAAGTTTCTATACGCAGAAAGAGGCCCTGTAATTTTACCCAAAACACTTTATTGCTGCACGACAATTGCCGAGTTCATAAGTCTCACAAAGTTCAGGAAGAAATCAACAACTGCTGTTTTGTTGAGTTACGACATCCCTCTTACAGCCCTGACCTAGCTTCGTCAGACTCAGTGGCGTATTAAGTCAGAACCCTGAGAAGGCCTGGCTTCTGGTGCAAAATTTCAGGGGACGCCAAAATAGAATGATTGACAACAAATTTCTTTTTCGTATTTGTCGTAAAATATAAAATTCCAGTCATGTATCTACTGTAAATAGCAACCTAAAATAAGCATTTTCGGGCAACATTTTGAAGGAGCTTCTGACTGCCAGCATTGTTAATACTCCACTGGTCGGACTATTACCATTTTCTTAAGACGCCATTTCCGAGTTTTTTGAGAAGTTACCGAAATATTTTTTTGGAGGATATCGCGTTATTGAAGACGCGTTAGACTACGTGTTGTTTCCGTTAAAAAAGTACTTTATGACACAATCGGGAAATTTTTCACCAAATACGAGGCCTTAACCCAGTTACGATAGGTGGTAACAACAGCTTGCTCCGGCTTTAACACGCTCAGCGAAAGGACGGGTTTTTGACAACCTTCGAATTAGGACTGCGCTCCGGTAAACGAGCTAAAAGATGTTAAATATGGAAGCGCCGCCACTTTCTGACTAAATCGGGAAAAATCAGCAACACAGGTGAACTCACTCTGAACATAGAGTAAGTGATTCATCTTTCTACACCTAACTTGGCACAACTTGAGGCGGCCATTGCAACAGTTGAATTGAACTTACCTTGGGTGACATTATCTTACAATTGTCTGAATTCCTGTACGTCGAAACAAAACACAAATATATGCATGCAAACATCAATAAAAAACATAAGTAATTAACAATAAACTCTATTGAAATAGAAACCATGTAAGGGTGGCACTGGACGTTACAATAATTACTTACTACCGTTGAAAATATGCGAAAAGGTTAGTCAGGTTAAAGACGCAATATTTAAACTAAACACAGGTAACGAAAATGACAAGAATTGAAGTGGCTACAGCCAAGACAGTAATGACTGTAAATTATTCACAACGGGACTACGTTATATGATCAAAATGAACAAAAATCATTCAAATAGTGACACATAACAACAATGATTACTTGAACTTGCAACGCAAAATGACATATAAACATTAAAATTTGACGGCAAAGGCTAACAATCAACTTCAAGGCGGTAGTTTCTGTTCAACATCTTACAATTTTACTCAAACAATAGAACAGCGGTCAAGACAACACTTCAAAATCACTTCACTGTAAATATATCGACGTTACACGTACTATTGGCTAACAAATACCCGTTGCTGGAGGAATTTAGCTGCTCCATAATGATGTCCAATTCCAGCTGCGAGCCGCACCTCAACTATTGCCACGAAATACGAAAAGAAACATCTGGGAAACCACATGAAGGGGCGGTATTCGAGCGGGTGTGACGGCATTGCATCCCCAAGACGAGGGTTAACTTGAATGAAGACCGTACAACACAAGCAGATTCGAGACGGTATTCAAGACTTCACTTCACAAGCAGCCTTAGCACATGGTTGAAATTTCCACTTAAAATCCGCTGAGACAGCGTGAAAGAAGATGCTTAGCTTCACGATACGGAAAACTCGGCTAAACGTTCACCAAACGACCATTACTATACTGAGCTAGATGACAGCGACGATGTAGCTTCCCAAATTTCGACAATTTCGACTTTAAACTTTTTAGGCGGCTCACCACCGACAAAGCCGTGCGCCGGCGCCCCGAAACCAACGAGTGACACCAGCTAGACGAGGATCGAAAAGACCAGGCTTCGCACCTTACTCCACTCATGGAATACGGTTGCCACGTGCCAAAATACGTCGTTAAAATGATGAAATATCTTAGCTCAGCACTGAAAACTTCGGGGAAGCACCGAACACTTCACTGCGACTTCTTGTTGCCACGGAAGGAATAAAAGATACGATAAGCAAACTACCTCATTTAAACCGGTGCAGAAAACCTTTCTAAATTTAGAACACTCATATCTGAACTTGAATTGATGATCGGAAATAGACTGCGAGTCGCTAATACACGAAATAGGCTACTTATAGTATTGAACGGAATAAAGTTTTGACTACACCACTAAATTATGAACTTGGGCTTAAATTAGGCGAGAAAAATACTACAATCTAAATTTCGGATGCCGGAAAATGCAGGAAAGCATTAAAGTCCGGAAATTGTCCTCACAATGTATGCCATATAGACCCTTGGCCCCTAAGGAGTTGCCACTGCTGTATAGCTTAGTAGAGCTTGTTTGAAATTCTACTAAATAAGCCTACTTTCTTAACTACCTTTTAAATCTACATGTGCTTCGAAGTTTAATTTATCATCTATAATTACACGTAGATATTTAACTCGTGATACCTGTTCTATTCCTAACCTTTGAATTTTAATTTTATTAGCCGATTTTACATTAGCAACTGATAAAATTATTGCTTTTATTGATAGGAAACTTGGCTTCTTATAATTGACCATTTTCTTCAGATCCAGTCACACTTTCAATTATTTTATCCAAAATCACGTTGTGGATAATTTATGTAAAATTATCTTTGAAAATAACATGGTGGTAATATACTTACTTCTCGTGCAAATAAGTTCATTTATTTAGTATACTATACTAGTACATAGAATCATTAGTATATATTAACTTATTTATCATTAATAACATTAATATTAATAGTATTGTTTCACAAAGCTGCTTAAATGTTTTTTTTAACTATAAATGTTTGTTATTTTTTTACATCCTGAGAAAGCGAATTATAAACTTTCAGTCCCTTGCAATACAGAGAATTTTGTATACTCGCTTTATTTAATTTAGGCAGCCTAAAATTAAATCGATTCCTTATTTTATATTGATGAACATCACCATTTAGTATAAAATGATCCCTCATATAATTTGGCAATAAATTATTAACAGCTTTGCAAATCAAAACCATTTTAATAAAATAAATACGCTGTTTGATACTTAGCCATTGTAACATATTCAGCATTAACTTAATATTCGTATACTTAGATATTTAGAACATCGTAAAATATTTCACATCGCTCTGTTTTGTTGTTTTTGCAACCGATGCAAATCCACGTCGTAACAAAGAAAGATGATACTTGCACAGTAATCAAAGTGTGGCGCAATAATGGTTTTATAGACTATAATCCTTGCATTAATACTTAGTTTACTAACTATCCTTCCTAAAAATCCTATTTTTTAGCAACTTTCTTGATGATAAAATTTATATTACTACGAAAACTAAGTCTATTATCTATAATGATTCTCAGATATTTAATTGCAGGCACTTGTTCTTGTCCGTCTAGAATAATTGCAGGCACTTGTTCTAGTCCGTCTAGACCGTCTATTTTTACTTTAACAGATATATTTTCTCTATTAATCTTATTTGACACAATTATGTACTTTGTTTTGGAAATATTTTATTTCAGTTTATTGATTTGTGACCACTGTGATATTATCTCAAGATCTGTATTTATTTTGTTGACGGCATCAGTAGTATTTTCAGCAGTTACCCAAACTAATGTGTCGTCAGTAAAAAAATTTAGCGACCAGTGTTTAACGTTTATTTCCAGATCATTGATGTACAGTAGGAATAGTAATGGCCCTAATACAGATCCCTGGGAAAACCCACAATGTGTTAAGAATTTCCATCGATTCCTCTTCATCAAACACAGTTGTTCGGGATCGCGAAGATAGATAACTCTCGAACCGTTGTTTCTCGATTCCCTGTTTTCCATATTTGTCCAGTTTTGTAATCATGTTTTTTCTATCGATTGTTTCAAAAGCACGCTTATAATCTGGAAACATGCCCACTACACTTTTCTGATGATCAATTTCACTTTTCCAATTCGCTAAAACTAGATTTAATGCCATTTCACACGAATGCGTGCTTCTGAATCCGGCTTGTTTGCCACTTATAATCTTATTTGCTTTTATAAACTCCTGCAATTGGCCTTTGACATTTTTTTCTAAAATTTGTTCTTACACCGGCAACGTATTAATTGATCTAAATTCTTCACATTTCTTTGTACCCACAACTTTTCTGATGGGAATTACTTTGGATTTCTTCCAGGATTCTGGGAATATTCCACTCTTCACCTACTCATTTATTAATTTTACAAGAGGATTTCCTATAATTGACAATGCATCCCTTAAAACATAAATAGAAATGTCATCTGTGCTACTCTTTCCTTTTATGCGCATTATTGTTTTCTTAAGATCGATTAAAGAAATCTCCTTAAATTTAAAGATATTAGAGGGATCCGGTGGGTATGAATGCCTCCTCAAGATCGGTGTTTAGTAAATCACGATTTATGTCGACGAGACTATTCATGGAGTACTGGTTAAATTTTTCAGCTATCTCTTTGGAATCGGTTAATTCTACTCCTTGAAATATAATGTTTTCCGGTGGCCACACGGCGGCCACATGCATATTACCCTTGCTTTTGCAATAGTCCTAGTAGCCTTGACTTTCAATAATTTTGTTTTCATAGTAGCGTTAATCAAATTGCTATATTTGCTTCTGATTTCTTTGTAGTAAAGAAAATAAGCATCAGTTGTTCCTTAATCCTTTGATATACCTACATGTTCCAATTCGTCCATTCTCTCAATAAATGAATTACTTTCATTTGTTTTTACGAACGCTAGCAAACGGAGTAGGTAATATATTTTATCGCCCGCTGAGATCAGTTTAACAGGCGGAAAAGAATTTTTTTCCCAGCCGGTTAGAATAGTAGGCATTGCTCACCTCATTTGAGGTAAGAAAGTTCGTTTTTCTCACCTAGGTAAGAAAGTAAATCATGCAACTTTTATGAAGAGCCTGTATCGCGTGTTAGCTGACTGCTGATGCGTGCTGATTCTGACAGCTGACATGTTGATAGTTGACAAGATTCGTATAGTGTAGGTTGCCTGGTAACTGTGTGGTAGTTCTGAATACCCCCACTACGTATACGTCACGCGGAAGGCGATTTGTAACGCGTGTCTAGTGTCTAGTATACGGCTCTACAGTTTTGTACAGGTTCTTTAGTGTAATTTTTTGATTTTCTTGCGATTTGCGTTAATTGTTGAACTATACCGAATACCGACGCACTATGTACAAGTATTGCTTTGTGATTACAGTGCAGCGTGCTTCCCTGAACAATAATATTAAGTAGTAAGTCGAGAGATTTATATACCTACCCGTTTGTAGAAAACATTTTATTTTAGTTTGGCTTAAATATGGTAGGCAATAACTGCGCCGTGGCTATTTGTAAAAACTCGTCAGGTAAAGCTAAAGCAGCACAAGAAAGTATTTTATTTTTTCGCTTTCCGAAAGTCAATAATTCGAAAACAGTGGATACAAAAGTGCCACCGAAAAGACAAATTCAATGCAGAAAACAGTCGAATTTGTAGCCAACATTTTACGAGAGAAGATTATGAAGATGATTTGAAGGCACGTTTGTTGAACATCGACCCGAGAAGACTAAAAAGCTCAGGTAGGTAAAGTGTAATTAAACTTTCGTAAAAATACAAATATTTTAACGGTGTTGCTAGCACGGATTTTCCGTGCCGCTGTGTCAGGGTGCTTCGGTCTGCAAACCGCTGTTAGTCTGCAATTTCTAGGACCACCCCTTTGAAACAAATGGACGGAAGTTCCAAGACATCTTTCTAAACTGTTTATAATCATTACAAAAGTACTAAAGAATTATGGAAACATTGTATTTGTTTCTTCTTAAGTATACTTACCTACTAGAATTCTAAACAAAATTAATATTGCTAATTGTCATTTTCAGCGGTCCCATCTTTAAATTTATTGCCAGCATCAGATACTTCATCAAATACCCCAGTGCATTCTAACACATCCCGAGACACGCGTGCACTTGTTAAAAAACGGAAGGAAATAGTAACGTCTCTTCTGGTTAACGAAGCTCAAATGGAAGAGGAACCTTTAGGAATTTTGCCATCGACAAGTCAAGAAAGTCACTTGGATATTTTAAACAGGCACTGTGATACTATCACTAAAGAAAATAATTCTTTGAAGAAAAGTTTGGAAGAAGCACAAAATAAAATATCAGAATTAAAAAATAGAGTATTTGAACTGGAAACCAAAATTAAAGATCAAACGCATAATAAGGATATTACTCTCACCACAAAATTGACTGAAGTTTTCTCCAATTTTTTAACTCCGAATCAAGTAAGGGTTGTGTTGAAGAAACAAACCAAGGCAAGATGGAACTCAGAAGAAATAGCAAGGGCGTTCACAATACGATATTTCAGTCAACGCTGCTACAGATATTTGCGTGAAACTTTGAAGTACCCATTACCTGGCCTGTCAACTCTGCAAAGCTGGGCATCTAATTTACATTTAAGAAACGGCCTGCTAAACGATGTATTAGAGATTATGGATACCTCGGGTAAACTGAAGACAGACTTGCAAAGACTGACGGTGGTTTTGTTTGATGAAATTAAAGTTGCTTCAACATATGAATACGACCAGAAAGCTGACGATATTATTGGCCCTCACACATATATGCAGGTTGTAATGGCCAGAGGTCTTTTCGATAATTGGAAGCAATCAGTGTATATCGGATTTGACATGAAAATGTCAAAGAAGCTTCTTGATGAAGTTCTTACTGCACTGCATACCATTAAGTATAACGTGGTGGCGTGTGTATCAGACTGTGGAGGAGGAAATCAAGGCTTATGGACCGAACTGGGGGTCTCTATCGACCATACTTCCTACAGCCATCCCGTTACGCAAGAAGATATCTACTTTTTCCCTGATGTTCCTCATCTTCTGAAGCTAACCAGAAATTGGTTAATTGACACTGGATTTACTTTGAGTGATGGAAAAATCATTTGTAAAAAACCTCTTGAAGAACTTATACCGCCACAGATACCGAAATCAGTTCGTGCCATAAATTGCAAGATAATCACCTTACCTGTCAAAGAACTCAAAGGCAAAATGTTCGGTTGGCTGCGCAATTGTTATCAAATACAACGGCAACTGCACTTAAAAGATATGTTTTGTGCAATAAACGGCAAGCAGAAGATCTTGGTGATTTTATAAATATGATCAGTACATGGTTTGATATTATGAATGCGTATACCCCAATGGCTAAAATTCCGAATAAACAACCCTATGGAAAAAGATTGGAAGAGCAAATCGAAATATTAAATCAAGTCAAAAAAACATTCAGTGGACTACGTTGTATAGGAAAAAATTCCTTGCAGGTGTTCCAAAAAGGAATTATTATTTCCTGCGAATCTATGCAAGCACTGCATACCAAATTAGTTGAAAAGTACAAAATTTCTTACATTTTGACGCATAGGTTAAATCAAGATTCTCTGGAAAACTTTTTTTCGCAGGTAGGCATTTTTGTATTATCGTGTATAATTCTAACGGTGCATTCAAAATTATTTTCCTCTTGTAGATAAGAACTAGAGGTGGTTTACACGATCATCCATCCCCACTTGATGCTATTTACAGAGTTAGAATGATACTCTTGGGAAAAAATCCAGGCATCGTGCAGTCGAACACCAATTTCCAACATCATGAGAGCTTAAACTCCGAGCAATATGTTGTCGCTAGTGCTTTTCAGCAAGCTAAAATTACTAAACTGCAGCTGCCCGAAGCACCCCTCACATCAACAGAAAATAATGAATTTTCTGATACCGAAAGCGTTTCCTCAAGTACTGAAACTTCAACAAATGCCTCAATAGCAACTACTTCACAGAAATCAGAAGAGGACGGTCTAACTTATATTGCTGGGTATCTTGCAAGAAAACACCAAATGGAGTTTCCTCACTTGGGATGTTACACTTATAAAAACGATCCCATAAATATGCATTCATACAGTATGCCGTCATGGGTGCAGAGTTTGTCATTTGGTGGTCTCACTCAACCTTCAAATTCTTGGTTAGAATCGGTTAAAATGCTAGAGAAACGTTTTATAAGGCTCCATAAAAATTCTTTTAAATTTAAGAATAACATAATTAGAAGAACTGCCACAGTTTTAGCAAAATCAGTTCCGG
The DNA here is from genome assembly GCA_940337035.1 of Agriotes lineatus. Classification (NCBI taxonomy): domain Eukaryota; kingdom Metazoa; phylum Arthropoda; class Insecta; order Coleoptera; family Elateridae; genus Agriotes; species Agriotes lineatus. The sequence continues at coordinate 281,808 of CALNHX010000138.1, forward strand.
GGATAGATAAAACTCTAATTCACTCATTTACTCGACAAAGAGTCTTCATGCGAATGAAATTTTTGATGTTGCAGAAAAATAAAAATCGGCCTAAAAGAAAAGCTACTGAAGACTGCGACAACATGAGAAGAAAGACTCAAGAAATTTAAAAAAATTATAGAATAATTTAGTAGTACATATACAAATAACTAAGCATACTATTTTTATTTTGTGTTCTTTATTAATAGATTATGTCCTGTAAGCAAGTCGTTGCATTACTACTATATTAAATTTAAAATGTTAAGCCTTATTACCTAAATTTCGTAATTTAATTTAAAAGATCCTACGCACGTGAATGGAGTATAATTTAAATCAAACAAGCTCTTGTAATTTACTATCTGGCCCGCGTCAACACATTTTAAAAACCAGAATCACCCAAGTCATTTAACGATTGAAAGGAAAACTGATTTTGAGAAGTTTATTGTGCGTAAATGTCGTAGGAATATTTAAACTCCCGCTCCGCTCATTCTTCCGAGTGACGCGTCGCATGCAGCGCGCTAATTGGTCGAAACTTACCAGGCAACCTACACTATACGAATCTTGGATAGTTGACGGATAATTGACTTTATGACTTGTGTTACAGTCTGTTTATACGAGGAATTAGGAATGCATTCTGTGAGTGATCACATCCTTTTGATGCAGGTAAGTACGAAACCCTAAGTGGCCCCGTGAGTGGCCCTTCATTCGAAGGAATTAAATTAACATCTCGCGCATGCATACTCATGACAGGAGAGGCTAAAAATCACGGTGCGCACCCGCGCTTTATTTTTTAATCCAACCAAAACTGCTTTGACCTCAGTGGACATAACCTCAAAAAGTATAAATAGTAAAGCGATTTTTTAACGACAACATTTTTAAGTTTTCAGAGTTACTTATGAATAAAACTGTTTAGAAACCTTTTGAGAACAGCATAAAATCGGAAAACATGCTGCATATTTTGCAGGATATTGTCACCTTTAACAACTTTAACAGTCTGTTGAATTATTTTTATAGTGTCAAATTTTGCTCCACTGAGGCCGGCTGGGAAAAAATAGTATTCAAACTTCGTTAAGAAAGTGCTCTTGCATACCTTGCGCAATTACAAACCTCGCCTTCGGCTCGGTTAATAAACGCTCGGTATGCAAGACTGCACTTTCTTACCTAGGTTTGAAATATACTATTACCGCCCGCTGACGTCATTTTAGTTATTATTTACAAACACGTATTAATGAAAACCATACCTATTCATAAAGGTATTATTCAGCTAAAATAATTGTAAGAATTGCCCTGTTTTCATTTCACAACATTTTATATAATGTGAATCTGACTTTTTAAAATTTCGATTGTACATAAAGTTTTGTATGCACATCAGTTGTAACCAACATCTTTGGCCCTTGCTGCCCTTGGTGCTATAACGTTCACGCCGCGGGCCAAAACGTCTATTTTACTCTCTTGATGTATAAATAACTATTAATTCAGTATAACGCAGCTAACATCGTTCTTGACCCGTGAATGAAGGAAACTGGAATAGCAGCCCCAACAAAAATAATTGACAATTCCTTCGCTGCTTCTTCCTTAGCATTTAACTCTTTTTCTGGTACTGTAAATGTTGGCGAAATTGAGGCTGAAACTGTTAACATATCTGAAATGGCTTATATGTCCTCGTTTCCTCTTCTTCAAATTGGATGAAGGTGAATCGTTACAGCGATTTGGGAAAATCGGAGTCTCTGCTTCTGTTGCATTTGTTTCTTTACTAGTTTGCTGAAAATATTTGGGATCAGGGGACTCTAAAACGTGAAGATCTGTTGAAAACTCAATTTCGAATTTTTGGGGTGAATCCAATACTTCCTTTATTGTAAAAGGAAGTAAAAATACATTGAACCAGAATTTATTGATGAAGATAAAATATTGAACAATACATGTTTGCTTATGGCACTTAACGAGACTCGTTTGATTGCCGCACAACTCGGCTCGCCGCCTCGTTTTGGCAATCATACTCGTTTTGTTAAGATGCTCATAATCAATCCTGTATCGTTAATATCTATGATATTTTTCTTTTAACGGCAAAAAACTAATCTTACTGGAGTTGTGTGACCGGTCTGGCTTAGTATAAAAATAATTTCCATAATGGTTTTACTGTTACCCATGTTTCACTCCCATGTAGGTACTACCATAACACAAGTTTAGTTGTGTTTCAGGTCTTATCTTACTTCATATGGTTTCTTCTCTCAAATAGTACATACACATTTAGATATCAATTTTCAAGCACCTACAGCAACTTATAACAAATGCCACACTAAGAATATTTATCTGCCATAAATGTAGCAGCCTTCAGCATATTCTTTACTTCTAAAAGGAAAATCGTTCAATTGTAAAGAATCTCAGCCACGTTTAATTAATTAGTATACCAAAGATTCGCCCCATTAAACCATATAAATTATTGTTATCTATTGCTTGTAAAATGTATGTTAAGATGTAGTAATGACAGTTTAAAGGGAATAGTGAACAATATATATTCGGTTATTAAAAACAACTCTTTCTGTTCATATTTCTAAAGTACTATAGAAATTTGCACCAGCATAAAGTACAAAGAAGCACTAAAACATATATAATTACTAGCGACGTAATAGAATTACGAAAATAAAATATGAAGAAACTGTAAATAAAGAACTAAATAGAAGAAAAGTTAAGCCAAATTAACTAAATACTGAACAGTTATTGACAAGTTTCAAGGAAGTTATTAGAAATGCGGCAAAAAAGTATCTGGAGTATGCAAAACTATTAATAATAAGAAACAAACAGATTGGTGAACTGATGAAATTAAGAAACAGGTAAATAGAAAGAAAAAGCTCTGGAAAAACTACCTATCCAAAATAATACCAGAAAACAAAGAACAAGGAAAAATAGTTAAAAATTTTATAATAGCAGCAAAACAAAATTCATGGAAACAATTTGGAAACAAATTGGAGAAAGACTTATTTTATAAAATAATGAAAATTTTAAGATCAGACCGTAAACCACAACTAACAACGATAAATGACAAAGTAGGAAATATACTAACAGATATGAAAAGGAAATAATGGAAAGTTGGAAAGAATATTTCGAAGAATTATTAAATACGAAAAGAAAAGAAATAACATCACAAAATGAAGGAAAAGCGTAGAAAATACGGAAAATAGAAGGACAAGGATTTAATTATTTAGGAGTGGAAAAGATGGACACAGATCCGGTTTTCCTCCTCAAATTAGTTACTGAAGGCCCAGCAAACGGAAGTTACACTTGACTAAAAGAAGAAGACTACGATTTCTGATGCTACTAGGTACTATAAATGTATTGTCAAGAACAATTATTTGGGAGCTTACAACTCTTATTGGTTGTTGCAATTCAATGTCTGAAAAAATGTGCTGGTTTAGTCGTCGAGACTAAAGAGGATTCACGAACGAAAGACAGAAAAACCACAATAAGATTTTTCTTCAAAGTTACCAATACCGCCTGTTTACTTCAGTTGATATCTATATAGGTACATCCAACCATCCTTATTAACAATCAAAGTCTTCTTCTGCTTCTTATTCTTCTTTAATCAATGATTAGGCTGTTAAATCAGTCCCGACTTTGGTTTCCATCTTCTCCTCGATATGACTATATCCCATTTCTTCCGGGCATGTGTTGGAAGGCCAGCTTTTTATATATCTTCCAAGATGCATTGGCTCCATGTGTGTCCTCCATGAAGTTTTATATTTCTTCTCTTGCCATCTACCGCTTCTGACTAATCTAAGCAACTTGAATGTTGACATCGTCTCATTTTGTTGTCATCCATGTTTCACTACCATACACTGGTGCTGGTACTGCTATTGTAGAATGTTAGTTGTGTTTCACGTCTAGTCTTATTGCACATGGCCCCTTCTCTCAAATAGTGCATACACATTTAGACTTAAATGTTGTGACACTTAGAGCAACATATGACAAATGCAGTGTTGGGTAGTAACTAAGTAAAAGTAACTCGTTACTGGTAACTAGTTACTTTTCAGTAACTTAATAGTAACTTAATTACTTTTGTGTTTTCAGTAATTGTAACTATAACACGTTACAATTATTTAGTAACTTAAGTAACTCAATATGACAAGTTACATTTTCATGCTACAAATGTAAAATATTTTAAAATTTTCGGTTTTTAATGCCTAGTATTTAAGAAATTATACCTGAAGCTGAAGAATTTGTGGAAATTTCGAATGATTTAGTATGCAAATGCTAATACCGACCACAGGAATACCTTCTTGTACTTAGTCGATAATAAATAATATTTGACGGATCCTATTTGGGTGGCGACAGCTTTTTCCAGTAATCTTTAATCCTTGAACAACTAGAAGCTCTCTGAGCAGGAATGTGGATTACTAGGAAGTGTATTCTTAACGCCTGTGCGCAGGTTGGGGGTGTCTAATTCAGACGAAAATACATTCGCCGTCTATATTTCAATAATAACGAAACAATATTTTAACAAAAAATTGAAATAAGTAACCCAATACGCGATGTAGCTGCTATATGATACTGCAGTTTAAATTTAAACTAGATGAATTAATAACAGATTTATTTTCAAGTTAGGTCTATAATGTATAATTGTTATTTATATTTTACATTACAGTAAACATTGCACTTCCATACTTTGACCAAAATGATTTAAAAATAAATTTTTTTCAACTACATACACGAAAAAATTGCATGTTCAACACATTGGAAAAGTGATTCTTCAGGAATGCATTAACAAAAATATTGACTGTTGTTTCCAATTTTTATTTTAGATTCACAGAAATTCACAACAATTCTGACTACACTCTGGCGGCGGTTACTCATCCTTGGTTTACATTTGAGTGGATATGTGATGCAGAGAAGACGCAAAACGCTGTTACATTATTAGAAAATGAAGTAAAAAATCGGGCTTCTACTTCATCAGTTTGTCCACTTCCCAGTCCACAAAATAATGATGGAGAAAAAGGAGAACAGCATTTTTTTTCTTCAAAACAGTAAATCGGTCCAAAAATATGGACGAAACTGAAACATATATGAAGTGTCATTCATCTAATTTAACAACTTTAGATAAATTTCCAACGACTAGGAAAATATTTATTAAATATAATACTGCCCTCCATTCCACTGCTCCTCTTCAAACGTACAAAATTAACTGATAAAAATTTTGAAATGCAGTTATTATTAAAAACCAATAAATTTTATACATAAGCAATCAGACAGAAATGTAGAACTAGGAATTTATTAGTAACAAAAATTAAACCCTATAGAATATTTGCTAATAAACAATTGTTTATAAATATGTGTTTCTGTTGAAATTAAGTCGATAGTAATTGCATGTAGATTAGTAGCCTCTCATAAAAAAGGTAACTTAAAAAATAACGAGTTACTTTATGGTAACTTAGTAACTTATTCAAGTTACTTTTATAATTCTGTAACTTAGTAACTTACTCAGTTACTTTTTTGCCGAGTAACTGATTAACTTACTTAGTTACTTTTTTAGAGTAACTTACCCAACACTGGACAAATGCCACACTGCAGCTAAGATATTTATCACTTATAATGCCATGAGTAGTCAAAGTTATGTCGAATATTTTTGCTGTGGTATCACGAATGTTCATTGCTCTTAGGCTAATCCTAAGCGCAATGGACATGACTCGTGATACCACCGCAAAAATGTTCTACTTAACTTTGGCTAAGAATGGTATGCGAGGGACAATTCAATGAATATAACTAAAAATTAATTTTGAGAGCAAATTTTTACGTGAAATTTGGATTACTGTGAGTTGGTTTCCATAGGAGCAACCAAAACGAAAAATTATAATAACTGTCATCACATTGAAAACTTCAAAAAATTATGTCGCCAGGATCACTAGTGGTTATGTCGAAAAATTATGTCACTTGGAACCACTAGTGGTTATGTCAATATAATTTTTTTTTATTGGCTGAAAACAGAACAACGCTACATTGTCATTGGTCTATTTGAATTATTTGACAGATGAGTTGAATTGTCTGCTAGAAAATATAGCAGCCTTCAGCATATTCTAAACTTCTATAGGAAAAGTAGTTCAACCTTTGTATATTAATCAGAAGTAGTCCAACGTCGCGCTATTTCCAGTAGTGTTGGACCAAGACGGACAGATGGCGATGGATCTTTAAAAGTCCATGGTTTGTTTCGTTGCTAAGGGGGTGAAGCGGGAAAGAAATGGGACTAGCGATATGACGAACATATCCGACAACCCGACACTGCGCGATATTCGGTCAGTGCTCTTGTCAATATTTTGACAGCTGATATCAGTTTTTGCCATTCGACTCGTCTGTTTAGTCACGTATGTTTTGGAATCGTTCGGTGCAGTTTGCGTAGTGCTGTTTATTTGGTTGCCGTTACATTTGACAGATGCAAACAAATAAACAGCAAACTAATTTGTTGATGCTTTGCGATGATTTAGTAATTTCAAGGCACCACTGATTTGTCTAAAAATGGTATTTTATTTCTTTAAATTTTCGGTTTTCCGAAATGTAAAATGACAAATGCTGGCATAAATGGACACAGATTTTTTTTTCTACAAAAAACTTTAATACAAGTTTGCTCTAAAATAATTAGGGAAGCAAATATTTTCATATGAAGAAATTACCATTGAAATCCCTATGGTGCGTAAAGCATTTCTACACCATGTATATAAACCACTACAAAGATAACATATTTAAGTCTAAAACGAGATCATATGTGTTGTTTCTGTAATGTTTGTGACTATGTTACATTGTTATTTTCTAAATATAAGTTTTGTTCCGTTCTCTGTAGTTTTTCTTAAGAACTTGGTATTGGTACCTATAATCAAAATAAACTTAAATATTTGTTCGACACAAAGACCTGGTCATCTATCTAGCCATTTTACATGTTTACAGATCGAAAAATTTTTGCAGTTTTATATTGACTGTTTTTACAACTCCTAGGCATTTCGGAGTTGAAAATAAACGTCTACACACCCAGAAAGATACATTATTTCAGGTAAGTTACTATGTAATTTTTATTTCCCTAATAGTAGATTATATTATAAGTGAGAGAAATGCATCATTATTTGAGAGCGAGAATTTTGAATCGCGAGTGCCCCAGCACGAGCGATACAATTTCTCACGAGCTTATAATGACATTTCGCTCACGTGTGATATACGACGTTTTATCTTACAGTAGCAATTTTTGTGCCTAAATAGTTTGCGCAGTCAGAATATGTCGCGAAATAAATTTATGATTAGTCGCCTATGATTTGTGATATACGTTTGACAGTACTGAAGTGTATTGGCAGTACTGAAGTGTATTGTCAGTCTATGTCAAATACGAGGTTCGTAGGTTAGGTTTTGTTTGTTATTTGCATATATCTAATACTTACTATATTGCTAGCGGCTATGAGTGGGAAACTCACCGATGAAGTGAGACACACAACCAACGCCTTCATGTATACGGTGAGCTGTGCGCAAGCGCGGCGGCGTCGTCCGCCCAATGGGGAAGTGGTCAAGTTTAGAATTCGCTTCTAAAGGCGGAGTTCGAATTCTCACGCATGCGCATGAGACGCGTTATACTCGAAGTGAGACTATGTCGGCGCCGTAATGTTTTCTGAAGTTTCCAGGCCCTACCAGCAATATATGTGTATTATATATATGGTTATTTGACACAGACTGACGCAAAACTTAACCTGAAAATTACGAATTTGACATAGCTTGACAGTGCTACCAACAATGCGGTAGTATAAATAATAAAACTCACTTGTGAATAAAACTTCATTTTAGTCACTGAAAACAGTTGTGTAATGTATGGTAATAGGCGCTACTGTAAGATAACAAAATTAAAAAGGTTTAATAAATGTCAGGATAGAAATAGGGCCTTTCTTATTAAATCTTCCAATTATGTGTTTCTTCTTACTGTGAACGAAAAATTCTATTCTATTCTATTTCTGACAAAATCACACCATGTTTAAAACATGACGGATCACAAATTAAAATGCAGTTGTTCATGAGTAATTAAATAAGAGTGAATTATTATTAATTGACCTACTAATGTACCCCTAATCTTGGATCGATGATTATTATAAAATAGGTATGTAAAATAACTAATCGAAACTGAGAATTTGTGAGGTTGTTGCGATAATTATTATTTAATTTTTACTTCCTTTTACGATAAAGAAAGTATTGGATTCACCCCAAAAATTCGAAATTGAGTTTTCAACAGATCTTCACGTTTTAGAGTCCCCTGATTCCAAAAAACATATTTTTTTTCATTGGTCTGTCTGTGTGTCTGTCTGTCTGAACAGAATATCTCAAAAACGAAAAGAGGTATGGCGTTGAAACTTCATATATAAGTTTTGTGTACTATGTAGATGCGACAGCAAGCTTTTGAAGAAAATCGCATAACCGGAAGTAGGTGTTTATTCTTGTGATTTTTTAGTTTTTTTCGATTTTTTCAAAAACGGCTTTAACGACTTTTTTCAAACTTTACATTCTTATTAAATTTTTAATGTGCATTGACGTGAGATAGGTGATTTTCCAGTAGAATACTTCTAAAGTGGGTTTCTTCTGTTTTTTTTCTATTTTTTTTATTAACTCCTATAGAGAACACCCGGTATATTATTACATTTTTGAATTCTGCTGTATATTTGTCTCTTGAACTAACGCTCTATTTTGTACCGTTTTTGTAGAATTTGTAATTTTTGACAAATACTTAAAAATTAAAAATGATATTTTTGAGTAATTATAAGATCACTGTAAAAGGAAGTTGTGTGAGTGTATCAAACCAGATTTTTTATAAAATGGTCTGTTTAGTGAAAAACGTATATTTTCTATTCATATCTTTGGATCATCTTAAAATAAACCAAATTTAAAAATGCCGATCTTTTAATGTGCTGTAATACAATACCCATGCGTCAATAATCGTCACTTATAAAGTGTCACTGTGAACCTGCTGAGTAACCGTAAATATTACACCGCGCCCCGTAGGTCGTACTCCAGACCACAAAACAATAACTAATCTCCAGACTATTGGGATCGTGGTTGTGACTCACCGTTCTGTTGAAGCGGAAGGGCTAAATATTTCGCAATGTTCCCGTTCAAATTAGCCGAGTCTCGTACCTTTTTTTAGTAAATAATTTTTACGGTAGGCGGCAGCATGTCTCTGTACCATTGGTTGACCTACTTGTGATTAATTTACAAAGGCCATACTAGATGAAAATTATTTTTGATCATACTAAATTTTAAAACGCGTTAATTGTATTTGGCCACTATGCGAATTGGGTACAATGCGCTATTAGGTAAAATGGTATTTAGATGTTAGGAGTTCCCGCGCCTTGATTGTTCTGTATCCCGCGTTCTGTAGATCCCGCTCTTTCGTTTGTTTCCTACAGTTTTAGGGCTTGGCGTGGCTTGTGTTTTTATACTGGTTTTCTGAAATATTATTAATTGAAAATGTAATTTGGTTGTAATAATTCATTGAAAAATACATTAAGAATTCAAGTCACATTTCTAAATAATAATTAGTGATGGTGAGTTGCGTTACTCGGTGTGATTAATAGAATTTTAAAAATTGAGGTTAGAATTTTAAATAATTCTGATCACTACTTACCGGTTTTGTTTTCAGGAAACTGAAATGGCGTTAAAAGAATCGTTGTTGGAAGTTATCAACGGCTTGCTGAGTCCTAAGGCTGATCTCCGAACATTGGCCGAAGAGCGGAAGAAATCCCTTGAAGTGAAGGATGGTAAGTTCCCAATTGACAATTTAAAGCTCGATTCACATTATAGTGCAAGGCACATGCCATGCTCGGGCAGGGTACGCACTCGGCAAAATTTATTTCTCATGAAAGCTTATGCATTTTGTCGGGGGGCATTCACACTAGGCGGTCACCTGCTCGGCAAGCGACGGCGCTTGCATGCGGGTTTTCTTTCGAACAATATTTGCCGAGCCCGTTTCACAAAAAAAGTTTTGTGTGAATACTCAACCGGGCAGTCGATAGGCAAAATCAACAAAATAATGAGGTGTCAGCAGAGACAAACTTTTGCAGCGGAGATGAGTAAAATGCTACTAGAATATGTACGCAAAAATGAAGAATTGTATAATTTTTTACATCTTTGTTACGACTTTTTAGCATATTATGTACCCAAAAACGTCGTTTTCTTTTTTGGCATCACTTTACAAAGTTCTCTTTATCTTCTTCGTTTAAAATTAAAGAATTTTTTATTAATATTAAACTTGACAACATATTCTAAAAGCTCTTAAAGAACAACTGAAACCCCCCGCAGTGTGAATGCTTGAAGAAATCCTTGCTCTTGCCGAGGCCGTGCAGTGCCCTTGCCTGGCATGTGATTTGCACTAAAAATGTGAATCGGGCTTAATTCTAATACGAACAGTGTTATTGTATACTTTACGTGGGTAGTAAATGATGTGATAGGTTTGCGAAAGAGTACTCGTACCATAGACACCCAAAATCTTGGCAACCAACATTTTCATAAGTGCAGAAATATTGGTCTAGCTTGCAGTGTTAACGTTTTTTGTACTGATTTGAAAATGCCAGTAGGTACACATTACGTAACCTGTTTTGTCAGTTACCTGTGATTAATACAAGTTTTGCTAGTGCGTTATTTTATCAATTGATGTTTCGCCAGGATGTTGCATCACTATACTATACATGACATTTCTGAACTTAATGTATGCAAGAGTCCTCTTGAAGTTAAGTCAACTTTGATTCGAGGCTGGTGCCATAATTCATAGACATCCGCAAGTCGAAACATTACATTTATTTTGCTTAGCGATGCATATACTATACTGTAAATGTGACATAGGCAAATAATATAAATAAAGCATTTATAACTAAAATAAACTGTAGGTTCAATTTTGTGTTTAGTATGTAGTTCAAATACGTTAAAAGTCCTTAACTTCGAGGAATAGTAACAATCTAAAATGTGTATAAGTTCAAAACAACTAAAGTTGAGAAGGCGCATCTTGGAGTGACTATATAATCTATGAATTATTTCCTTTCTTGTAAACACCGAGGTCTTTTTTAATTTGTTAAGTATGTAAATACAGTAATACTGTGTAGTTTTGTTGTGTACAAAAAGCTGCATTACTATATTAAAAATTATTTTATTTTGCACCTTTAGAAGTATTTAAGAACCAATAAAGAATTACAGCCAACCAAATAATGGTGAAAGATTTCACATGCGTGGTAGTGTAGGGTGACTGATTAGCTACTTTTTGAGATTTTTACCTATGAATTATTGTTTAATGTCTTGCACTGACATGGGCTGCAATAAAATATTCCTCCAATTAGGAGGTTTGTGATGTGGTAAGGTTTTTCTGTGTTAAAATACAATAGCACTACTAGTGATGTCAAAAAAGTAACTATTCGGTACACGAGTACTCGTTACCCACCAAGATACAAAGTAACTGTTATCAACATGCAAAAGTATTCGCTACATTTTGAAAAAAGTTACTAGTCATTGAGTGTTCACTCAATGCAGCAGTTTAACCAAACAGTATTTAGTTTAACTTTGCTTTTTATTTCTTCGCCATCTTACAGTGCGAAGCTTAAGTTTGAGATCGTGTTTAAAATTAGAATGCTGCTGAAAAAGTAGGGGTTTTATGAAAATATTTTTACGCAATAGGCACATTCGAACAGCGATTGGCGTTCTTAACTAGGACTTCAAATGAAATAGGTAATTTCAGGAAGAAATGTTTAATATGCTTTAACATATAAACGAGGCTTCCGAGATGTTTTCTTTCATAGTAGTTTTATGAAAAAAATTATTAGCTAGCACTTTTTAATACCGTGAAATAAAATAGGTAATTTCCCGAAGAAACTATTATTAACGAATGTTAAAAAACGTGATCTGGTAGGTTGCTATCACCTGTTTTTTCATAAGGTTTCTTAGAAAACAAAATAAAAGCAGACCTCTTAACCAGGTTGTTTTCTCTAACACCTATTTTATATATTAAATGCCTAACAAATGCAACTCCTGATGTTACGTGTTTATAAGCCATGAGCGCAATGCTCAGTTTTGAGAAATAACAAAGTAAGCATTCAGTTTTGTTTGTTAACGTCAGCTCCGTGTAGGGAGAGTACTCGCCACTCTATCTGAAACTAACGTATACTCTGGCTGAACTTTCAGGTACTCGATCCGAACTAGTTGCAACGCTCGTAGGCTTTAGAATAAACGAGTACTCGGTAACGAATACAAAGTAACGGATATTACAACGAAAAGTAACAAATAGTTACAAGCACCGAAAAGTAACGAAAGTTGACATCACTAAGCACTACCAACATTTACCATTAAGTGTGAAACTCTCTAAAGTAAAACTCTTTTCATGCTGTAAAAAATAATTCTCATTTTTATACCGAGAAGCATGTCGTACAGGGTAACGATTTTTAAAATAATTTTAACAGTTGTTTTATCAAAAACAATTTATTGACAAGATACATCATTTTTTGAAGTTCAAATTGATGGCTTAGTCATTTTAAAATAAAAATGAATGAGACATGCCACTCGGATTTTCAAACAGTTGTTTTCATCTTGGTTGGTCAGAAAAAAATTGTGCTCGCCAAGGTTTATGAAACACGTCCAACCAACATTGTTTATGCTCCACCCTATACTCTCATTTTTGCCAATGCAAACACTTAAAATACAACTTAAATAATGGATGGGATTGTTTACTGCTGGGTTCACTATAAATCACCTGTGTAAGACAGTAAATATTTAAAAAATATTAACCGGTAATTAATGAGTCATTGTATGCTATAACGCATGTAAGATCCAAATTTTACCAGTTTTGCGAGGCGGTTGAGAGCGCTTTGTTTGATTAATCTAACTGAATGTTTGCATGGCATTCAGATATCAATATTATGCCAGTTATAACTGATGTTATAATGCTGCTGGCATCGAAGATTTAATATGTTGTATTGTAAATTGTCTTGAATTCTAGTAATTCATAATTTTTTTGTATGTTTCATTTGATGTGACTCCAAAATTAATTACTTTTGCGCAGTAGAGCACCAGGTTTTACCTGAGTTTTTTAACTAATATTTCTTATTTAATTACAACTATTTGTGATACTGTTGTTAATATTAAATTCTATTAACTGTTGCTGGTTTATATTTTCTTTGGTTATCTGGCGCCCAACTTCAAGGCAAGGTGAGGTTTGATTAGGTACACGATTGGCACCCAACATCTATATTGGCACCGTCCAGCGATGAATAGTTATAATAGGTTGGTTAGTGGTTAGGTACAACAGGTTCTGTGAATCTAGCGAGCATTCTATTCATACGTCCCTTGTGTCATGTTAGTTTTATACCAGTAGTATGCTGTTAGGGTTGAATAGTTGCACGTTTTTAGTGACTTCTTCAGCTAGTATATGTCAGTAACTAGTTTTTTCACCGGGTTTGTATTGTCATTAACAACTTTCTAGTATTTTTGAACTATTTCAATAAATTTTTGTAATAGTTATTTTTCTAATTAGAATTGTAGAGTTATCATGTTTTATCACGGCTAGTAACGGTAATCTCCTTCTTTTTTTATTCTTTTGGTTGGTAGTTGGTTCGTTTTTCTTTTCTTTTTCTTCTGGGTGAATGATTGGTTTGGTTGTGAGTTTTAGGTATTATGTTGGGATGCGCTGCAACGGTATGTTTTGGTGAGTGGAGTTTCTGAATGATTTTCTTTTTAATTGGTTGCATGTATGCTTTAGATGTGCAGTGTGCTTGGTTTCTTTTTCGTTCGTTTTTCTTTTGATTCCTCTGCAGGTGGGTGGAGAATCAGAGTGCTCCACTTGTACAGTTTGGGGTGGTTTTCTTCCATATTTTGAGATTTTTTAGGGGTATTTTTTTCATCCGTACTTGTGATTTCTTAGGGTCTCAACGGTGTCATTTTTTTAGGTTGTTGGTCATGGCTATTTACCTATATTTTTTCGAGGCGGTTTATTTTCCCTCACGTTTATTTTATCTATGAGATTTATTATGCATTTTGTTTTATGCGGATTTCTCCCATGTGCTTTTCGAAGCGGTGTTTTCCAATGGGGTTTCTCTCATCTTTAGGCGTGTCCATGTCACCGTAAACTCGGATTCTGGAATGGAATAGTAGATCCACTCGAAGCTTAGTTAAGTAGATGTTGGCGGTTCAGGATGTGTTGATCCTAAGTTTTGTTTTTTGCGGTTCGTTTTTCTTCAGTTTTCTCCTTTTTCTAGTGCCTCGTTTTTTTTCCCCTGTGTTTTTAAGGGTCATTATAGGATTTTTCAATGGATTTTTGCATCATAGTGCTACTCACTTACCTTCTTTTCTGGCACAAGAGTTGTTACATAGAATTTTCCTTAACTGTGTCCTATGTGATGCAGTTGTTGTTTTTCGGATGTTTTTCTAGAAGTAGAAGCTGTGTCCTATGTGGTGCAGTCTTATTTTCTTTTAAATTTCTGTCCGATATTTATTTATTTATTTATTTATTTTTGTACTCAGCCAACAGCCGTTACGGCAATTATAGGCGTCGCTGTACATTTATGGGAACTTCCAACCCCACTAACGACTGTCATGATGTTATTATGACATCTGGGACCAACTATTTCCATGGCAGCCGTACCACGAGGCGCCGAGAGAAGCAGCCGTGAAACTCTCATCCAAGTTCTGACCAGAAAGAGCGTTGCTTAACTCTACTGATCGTATGTGGACGCTTCTTCAAGCTTCACCACCCAGGACCGTAAATGACAGAGGGTCTGTTTTTTTAGTGGTGTCTGATGTGGTGCCACTTTAGTTGATTCTATTTATAAGGACTTGGCTAGTTCCTTGCTCGTCTGAGGATTTTCAAAAGCATTTTGCTTCTTGGTAGGAACTTCATAGGTGATGGAAACTTGTGCTTATGATTTTTTGTTTCTGCTTTCTTTATTTGTGAATTGATGTGTGGAGTAGATGGTTTTTATAGAATGTGTTTGTAGTTATCCATTTTTTTTTACTCTGTGGATACTATAGCTGTGATTTAGGTACTTGTGTAGTTTTTTAACTCAGTTTAATCTTCTGAGTTTTTCTATTTTGGTTAGGCTATTTCGGTGTTTGGTAGTGTTTGGGTGCTGGGGAGAGCGTTTGTGGGGTCGTTGATGCGGGTGAGGAGTTCACACTAGGCTAGTCTTTGCCATCTAGCGTGAAGACTGGTCTGGTGCCTGAGCTTGTGGCAGTGTCCTCGTGGGCACTCTTTTCGGTCTCTGGACCTATCCTCTAAATTTGGGGCAGTGGTTTTAGGGGCACAGCCCCAGGATACTTTCCCGAAATTTTGTTGTGCTTTTTAGGGTACTTAGTCTTCTCGAATTATTTTTTTTCTTTTGGAGTTAACTCTTCATAATTTTGTGTTCACACAGTTCGGCCGTACAAGGTAAAGACCTGCGCTCGTCCAATATGTAGGATCTGCACCCGACCCGCAAACCGCAATTTCTGAAATTTTAAACCCGCACACAATCCGCGAACCGCAATTTTCACATTTTTATACCCGCACCCGACCCGCGACATGCCGTTTCAAATCCGCACCCAACCCACGATCTGCAAGTTTTGTACTTTTAAACCATACTTGACCCCAAATTCGAATATTAGTCCAGCACGTACCTGCAACTTGCTTCACATAGAATGCCTATACACAATAAAGAAAGTTATTTTCACACTTCTGAAATCAAATTATTATTAGGAATAATTTTTTTTATACACAAACAATATTTATGTTGAAGAAATGAAGTTGTACTCGACCCGCGGCCCGCAGTTTCAAATCCGCACCCGATGCAGGACTCTAGTTAGTACAAGGTACTTTCAATGCCTTTCCCAAGGAGGGGGGGGGGGGGAGTGTAACGCCTCATTTGCATTTGGATGTTTTTTGCAACTCGCTCCTCAATGCTGACCTGCTTCTCTAATATAATTATCACGTGCGCTCCTGTTTTCGTCGAGCACCGCGCAAAAGAATTTTTTATTTTTCCGAAAGGCTCGTAACCTTTGATAATAGAGGTACCTGGATCGAGATTTTTAGGAGTGGCGTTCTTTGATTGCAAGCGTTTGCTTGGGACGGCTGTAAATGCCTGAAATTCAAGCTACCTGAGGGATTTGAAAAGGCTTGATCAAAGCAGGCTATACTTATTAGCAGAATTTTTGTTTTCTGTACTTTATAACTGCGTCGTATGCACATGAGGCCAATTTCCATCTTTGGTGAGATATTTCTTAGTTTTTTCTTTGTTTTGGTATTAATTAAGTGGTATTTAGGCTTTTTCTTTTTACCCTCCGGCATAATGCTTTATCATCGGGCGACAATTACCCTTTCAGTTCTTTGGAGCATGCCGATCCCCACGAGTTCTGTGCCAATGTCATTCCAGTTAATCTCAATCCAGGTATGTGGCGATTTGCATGATATCTTTGCACCTGTGGACTGCATGTGAAGGAGCCCTGTAGAGCATCTCATACCGCAGTAAGGACGTACTTAATTTCGATTCAGTGTGTTGATTGTTCGATATGGGGATTTTAGCCGCTATGATTTGCATATTTTTTTACAAAGGCCTTTGAAAGTAAAAGCGCATAGGGAATCGTAAAACTCATAGTTTTATCAGACGGTAATGCATTTTCACTTCTACCGAATGTTAGGGCTAGCTAGGGTTGTACTCATCCCTCGTTTAAGGGTGTGGTACAAAAGTCTACATTCCATGCTCATGCGATATAGTGAAAGGAATAGTTCTACGTTCAGCAGGTACAGATTCTATACATCAGTGTTTTCGTCACCACGCAATAACCTATTACTACATTGACATGTTATCTTGTAGAAAGATATTTTTATGAGATCTCTGCCAGTGGTTTTATTATGATTGCAGTTGTACTCATATTGAACCAACCCTTTTAAATTTTAAAGAATTTCAGGGTAATTTGGTGGCAATGTGAGAAAATTCACAGGCAATATTAAGGTAATTTTAGTGGTAATTCTGTCTATACGTATACGTGTGAATGTAATACAATTATTTTTAGCTGCATTTAGCAAATGCCCAGACAATAACATCCCGCCAGACACCCACATCCGTTTAAACAAGTCTCAACAAGTCTGACATCGGGCAACACGCAAATATAGCCCCTATGAACACCTGCCAAATCTAAATTGGTTCATTTGTCCTGCTCAGAATTTGAATTTACCGCCAAAACCCTGCGCGGAATTTCAATTTCCCGCCAAAAACCTGCGTGGAATTTAAATTTACCTACAAAATCTGCTCAAAATTTAAATTTACCGCCAAAATAATGCTCAGAATTTGACTTTCCCACCACAACCTGCGCAGAATTTAAATTTACCGCCAAAACCTGCCCAAAATTTGAACTTTCCGCCAAAATGATGCGCAGAATTTGAATTCCCGCCAAAATGATGCGTAGAATTTGAATTTCCCGCCAAAATAATGCGCACAATTTGTATTTCCCGCCAAAAGCCTGCGCAAAAACCCCGCGCAGTCACCTGCGCAGTAGACACATTTTTCGCCACAACACCCCTAGTTACACTATTCTCCTCATTGACAAGCAAAGGCACTTACCCCCAACCTGCAAGTTTCTACAGGGATAAATTCCCAGTCGCTGCATGTAACTGAATCAAATTTATTGGCTAATGTATAAATTATTAATCGATCCCAATGCTCTGTTTGTTCACGTAGCGTTTTTAAGGAATGTAACTGTTTAGTGACATAAAATCATTTTCGAAGTTCGATATGAGATTCGTTATTTATAACAGAATAGTCAAAAATGTCCTTAATGTGATTGTGAATCATTAATTGTTTATTCTTATATCTCTGTATTAAGAGCTGCCATGCGTTTTTAGAATTGGCTGCGTATACCTGAATATTTTTAATTATTTCTGATGCATCCCTCCCAAGAGAAGATTGTAGGTAATAAAACTTCTGAATTTCTGATATGATAAAGATTCATTGCTATCAAAAAGAGCCTTGAAGGCATCCTTAAATTCCAACCAGTCATCATATTGACCACTGAAGCTAGCTAATTTTATATGTGGCATCGAACCTGTTGGTGCACCATGAATTGACCCTGGACTGGAATTATTTATTTTAGTAGATTTGAGACTTCTATATAATAATACAAACTTTAGTAGGAGACTGTATATTTATTTCAATTAAATTTCTTCTTCCCTGGTATATGGCCAAACCTCGACTCCTCGTTCACAAGCAAGCGCACTTACCCCCAACCCTCAAATATCCACAGAAGCAGTCATGCGCAAACAGTGCTATTGGCTACATGTATATATAGTTTTAAACGCTAGTAACTCGTTGATTATCTACCCCAGGTTGTTTAATAGTTTTTTTAAAGATAATTTTCTAAACTATCAAATAAATTTTAAAAATACCGGGTGTTCTATGAGAATTACCAAAAATAATTAAACATCCGGTTTAACCGGAAGTCAGGTTTTTTGTTTGTACTCTTAAAATATTTGTCACATAAAATGGTATGTATAACTTTTCTATGTATAATGTATAATCTGTAACCTAATTTACCTTGCGGTGTAGAGGCTGGTGCTTTATGCGCTGACATCTGGCGGTACAATGCTCAACTTGCCTCGGATTCGGGATACAGAGTTGGAGCACGCCTTTGGTGCTTATGCAGCAACCATTGTGTGAGTTGTGTGTCTTGGTGATGTGTTGACCTTGTTACTCTATCTCTTAGGTCTGTGGTTCTGAGTAGAGCACAGTTAATTTGGTGCCCAACTGTGAATAGTCTCACTCAGCCCGATTTTAATCGCCAAGGATACGGAAAAATTCTGACCCCAGTGGGATTCGAACCGAGGACTTGCTTCTCAACTTTTCTATATAAAAGTTTTTTCTATCTCTCATAACAATGGAGAAATTCAACTGAGCTTTAATTTCTAATCAACCTGTATATGAAAGGAAATATGGACATATTGTAAAATATGCAATTATATGCACGATAAAAATGATATATTATTTAGAACCACCTGAAACACAAAGAAAACTTTAAATTAATACTAATTCGACTAGCAAAAATACATGCAAATGCATATAAATCCAGCCATTATGTATAACATACAAAACTGAAAGTCTTGATATAAACTCGATGCTTTTAAGAGCAGTTCTGTGTATAACGAATATGTATATAGCAAACGCTCAGATATAATGAACAAATTTGCGAGGAAAAATTGATGAACCGTTCGGTTATAATGAACTAGGTCACACAATTTGGAAAAATTAGTGTTATTACAAAACTACACCTAATTAATAACAAAAAGTTACAAAATCACACTTCCTTATAAAAACAATGTTTAATTTCTCAAATCTTCTTATCGTACATATCCTTCGTCAAAAATATAAGTTACAGGCAAATGCAGCTTTGACTTCAACTGAAAGAAATGTTTATCCACGAGCGGTTCTGATATTTATTTCCATACATTTAGGATAAAATAAGAAAATGTTAGAGTAATTGTTTCTATGGTTCTTTGGAATAAACCTTCACATTCAAAATACGAAAATTTACAAATTACAGTTTTGTTTTAAATCTAATAGCTGAATCTGAAGGTACAGGAATTAAAAACATGTCGGACAGGCTAAAAAATTTTATTTCTAATTATTTATGTAACAGTTTCATTGGTTCATTCTTATTCATTTTAATGAACCATTTGGTAAATATTTTATCGCCATTTTTATTTTAAGTATGCATATTTATTTATCAAATACTTGATGTTGCCATTTGAAGGCACTGCATGGAAATTTGAAGTAATTCTGAGGCAATTTCGAGGAAATGTTAGTTATCTGAGACAATACATGAGGTTGAAGGGGCAAAGTTGAGCAATTTAGATATGATTGGAGGAAAATTTAGATATTTTTTAAAAGAATTTTTTGTACATCAAAATACGCTAGTGATCAACTCCTTGCTAAAAAATTAAGCATGGACAGCGCCACCAAATGTTCTTCTCATAGTTATTCTGCTTTTTTAGTTCAATATATAAGATTCTTTTTTAAACTTTGTCTATTGGGCTAATAGGAGTATACTTTTTTTTATAAATTGGAACTAACAGCCGTTTCTCAATCTTTTGGAACATTGCTGCCATGCTAGATTAATTACTCCTTTGAATAGTTCCTGTTTCTTAGGTGAGTGCTTACCATCTCAGGGCCAATATTGTCACAGCCTGTTGCTGTGCCTATTTTAGTTTCTTCAATGATGAACTATCTCATCTTCATTTGTGCCTCTCGGTCTACTGGCTTTGCAATTTTCTTCCTCATACGTTGCCCTCATTTTTAAACGGTATTTTTTCATTTTTGAGAAAAACGTTTTAAATTGTATTTTGGTAAATATAATAAATGGGGCCGAAATTTTTCCGCAGCCTTGGGACTCGGTGAGACCATTTACGGTTGGGCACCAAATGAACTGTTCTCTATTCAGAACCACAGACCGAAGAGATAAGAGTAACAAGGTCAACACATCACCATGACACACACCTCACACAATGGTTGGTGTGCAAGCACAAAAGGTGTGCTCCAACTTTGTAACCTGAATCCGGGGCAAGTTGAGCATTGTACCGCTAGATGCTAGCGTACAAAGCACCAGCCTCTACACCGCTAAGGTAAGAAGAGGTTAATGATAATACATACACACATAAAAAATTTAACAACAGCATGTTTTGTTACATTTGGTAGTTTAACTTGACATATATAAAATTATTGGAATTTGAGTCACATTACAGATTGATAAAAGGTTTTAAAAATGAAAATTGAGGAAATCATGTAATTGTACGAATTTATACACTGGTTATTTTCATTATTTATTTAAAATAAAACATGAACAGAAATGCCTGGAGGCTGAATCAGGTTTCTGTTACTTGCACTGGTTCTTGTCCCCAACGTTTTGAGCACAGGGGTGAGACTGCACCTCTGTTTTAAGACAATGTAGTCAATGTTACTTAAAGGGACGATAATTATGCTACCTTGAAACGCAGCCTTACGTTTCATAAATTTATGGAAGGGTAGCATCGAAGTAAATGAATCCAAATATAATAGTCGATTGATTTTATTACAAGAATAAAGTTCTGTATATACAAACATAATTGCTTAGTTACTACGAATTCAAAGTACAAAGTATATTTACTGTGACGATATAACATTTCATAATATATGTCAGCATTAAGCAGTTTTATTTCCGCTTTATCTGCAAGTATGTTACACTGAACTGTTGGTTCTAGGTCGTGCCTTAATACAATGTGCTTACTTGCAGGTGCGGCATTTAAACTTACTGCATTATGAAATCAGTATTGCGTTTAAAACTTATGAACTGGATTTCGTAAATTTTGGAACTGAAATTTAGTCTGTTTAATTCAAGATTAAACAAACATGTGACTATTCTCTTTCACAAAACAGTAAGCAATCAGTTACTGGTGTGTTTTCCCAAGAAATTTAATAAATATTTGTAATTTAGTCTACTTTTCTTAATACTTAAACACTCGAAAACACACTGCCAACCACCACACATTTAAATTTCGCACGTATTTGACTCTTGCCGTGCGCAGATTTACACGTTAAAACTGCTAGTAATAAATGACGTTATGTACGTAGATGTTTTATTTATTTTGTGAATTGGAAATGTGGGTGTCTTCAGATGGTACTGATTCAGAGAAGGAACAAGTATTAAGAAACTATTATATTTGGAGAAAAATAAATCAAAAGCAGCTAAAAGTGTGGGTGCGAGAAATATTTTTACACAGAGAGCAGCTCAGAAAATACCATCAACTGGTGCCACAATTAATTAACGATAAAGAGAAGTTCTACAGCTACTACAGAACGAACTAAGATTGTTACAATTTATTAGTATCAAAGGTCAAACCTTTATTTTAATCTTGATGTTTCAAACACCGCGAAATGCTGATTGGTAATAACTGCAAAACAAAAAACCCTATTGATTACTTAGCGCTTGCGCATCTCTAACCAGCGACGTCCACCAAAATTCGGACCGGTTGAAAATTTCAAACTGGTTGGTGGCCGTGGGTGGCTACCTGTGGCTCAGTGAGACCGGTCGCATATTATCACGCATGCTGGAATTTTAGTTGATGTCTAGTGGCTCAGTGGGACTGCGGCCTTATCACCTCTTTAATGGGCTCTTATCCCTGCTTAAACCTTCCTTATTTTCTAATGAAGATCAGGATATCGGCCCAGGGTAGAGAGTTTAGCTCTTTCATTTGAAGCGTAGCTGCTCCAAAGTTTTGTACCTCAATCACTGATATGCTTTGCATTCCCCCAAGTAGTGAAAGGATGTTTCCTCATCCCTCCCACATCTTGTTTATATGAGATCTTCTTTTATTCTTATCAGTGCTAGGTGGCTCTGTAGTTTATAGTGGCCTGTCAAGATCCCTATCAAAAGATTTGTGGTTCTCCGCCTCCTTCCTATTAGCCAGACCAATTTCTTTGAGTCAAATCCTGCTATATGGTACTTTCCTTGTCGACAGCGCCTGCACCCTCTTCTTTTTCCTCACTGGTCTTGTAGGCCCACTCGGTTAGGGTTGCTAAGACCTGCTGACTTGTTGTACCCAGAAGGGGTTCCGGTCCAAAACAAGTTTCCTTGGCTCCGAGTTTGGCTTGTTCGTCTGCTTCCTCGTTGCCTTGGACCTTTGCGTATCGCGGGACTCAGACGAGCTCGATGTCCTAATCTTGTTCCTTGTTGCCACCGATAATAATGATAATAAAGGTGAGGCACTAACACCCCATGAAGGAACTTGACCTGCAAGGCGGAAGGTCAGAGCTTCCGTATCTTCGCTCTCACACCCGGCTGTCGCGTGTCAAATTCATGACACGTGGTGATGTGGTGAGTATCACGCATTAGACAACCGCATTATTACCCCTTGTTCTTTCGAACGCAGGTCTCCTATTATTTAAAGCGACTGGGTAGGCCGCCTGCCAGGCATCGATTCTGGGATTTGAACTCCAGACTTCCGCATCGCATTCAAATGCTCTAACCACTGAGGTACACTGGCGATTGTTGCCACTGATAGGATAGCATAAACTTCTGCTTGGAATACCGTGGTGAATCTTTCTAAAACGTAGCTTTCTTGTACCCCTCAGCTTTCCATATAAATTCCTGCTCCAGAGGATTGCATTTCTGTTGTCCGTGTAGCATATCAAGGCTGGAGCTTTAACTCTTTTTTGCTCTCATTGCTCCCTCGTTGGGATAGTGAGAGAGTATCCTTTTTTTAACCTTAGCCGGCCCTCTGCTTCGGTTACCCTTCGGGTGATAGAGGCTCTAGCTGCCACATCGGCGATCCTTGCGTGGCCCATGCAAACTCCCTGATCATTCCAAAACCTCGTATCCCACATTCTGAGGGGGGTAGCAGCCATGGCCTCTCTCTTTATGCAAGTGTCAAGACCTGGGAGTCCCAATATTACCTCAAGTGCAGCAGTTAGGGTTGTCCTTATTGTTCCTGTAATTTCGAGACAGGCTAGTTGTTGGACCTTTGCCAATCTTACGGAAATGCTGGGGCGCTCTACACTAGGCCACCAGACCACTGAGTCCTACTGAACTCTTGGCCTTACTACCAATGTCTGGAGCCAGTGCAGAATCTTGAGGTTTATCCCCCAGTTTCTGCTTATCGCTCTGTGGAACCGCCACAAGGTCACTTTCGACTTGTTTACAATCCTATTGACACGCAACCTCCAACTTAATTTTCTGTCAAAGATTACCAGCAGGTACTTGACCACTTACACTAGTACATTATGGGTATCCTCAGATCCTGAAGTTTTCTTCTTTTTGTGAAGAGAATGATCTCAGTCTTTAGTGGGTTTACCGACAGACCTTTCTCTTCACACCATCTCTCAGTAATCCTGCAGGCTACCTGCGTTCTATCGCAGATGACATTTAGGAATCTGCCAGTTACAAGTAGCAGTCCATCATGTGCATATGCTTGTGTATAGAATCCCTCTGCCATTAGGCATCCCAGTAGACAGTCCATTATAATGGATAATCCAAATCCAAAATAATCCAAATGTTCCTTCAATGTCAAAAAGTACTGCGAGAGCCACTTCCCTATAGTGTAGTGCCCGTTCAACCTTGTGCACAACAGCGTGGAGTGCAGTTCTGTTTAGTATCTAACTAGGCGTATTAAATTGTCTAATTTTTCTATTTATTTCTTTCGTTAAATTTCTTACAGTGAAATCAGTGGCTTTACCAGCAGTATTTCTCCATTTTCTTTGAAAATCTGTGAAGTTTCTTCTTTTCTTTCGTACCAATTCGGGTCTAAATTGGGCCAAAACAATACGGAATCATCTTGTGATCTCAGAAAAGGTAGTAAACTCTTTTCCAAACATTTATTAACATAGATATCTTGGTTAATTGTACGCATTGATACAATAAGAGTGTTTTCCTACCACAAATGCAAATTGCCTGTCAGACAAAGAATGTAGTAAATCTTTAAGGTTTACACACCATAAATCTTTTTTCCACTCCTCGTTGAACTGTAGAAATATAATCCTCTTGCCCTGGAAGTTGTTAAAGTGTGCATAGGTGTCATTGTCTATCACGACAATTGAATTTTGTTAGAAAGTGGGTATGCAACTTTCTTGTTTGTTTTTTCCCTGCTATATATCTTTTTTCTTCAAATTGAGTTGGTACTTTAAAAACTTTATACGACTTCCATTTGGCTTGACTTTTTATTTTATGTACATACTTTTCGACACAATTTTTTGGAAATTTCTTACCGAAAACTTAGAACTTCTTCCTAAAGCAGCAATTACCTTCTTGGCTAAATTGTTATTAACTGCTCCTAATTTTCTACTTGAACCTGGCTTTCTTTCTAGTGTTAAAGTTTTCTTGAAATTATTTGATACGCCTTGAACAGTGGCTATCAAAATTCCAATATGATTTGCAATTTTATATTGAGATCAATTGAAATTTTCTTCCTTTGTGTACAAAATCAGCTTTCTCGTTTGTAATTGAGAACGTGGCATTTTCTTTTGTCCACGTTGAATACGCTTGTTTGACAGATGTGTAAATTATTGTTGACATTTGTTTTCAAATCCTACTTGAACAAAACAGAATGCAAAACTGGATGAATTTTTTCGTGGACAGTATCTACTTTGCATGTTATTTAGTATAAGTAATATGAAAAATATCGACAATTTTATTTCTAGGTTATATAAAATCATACAGTGAAAGCTTGATATCAGACATTTGATATTATTTGATTTGATGTCTGTTGTTTATATTAACCTATTAATTTACAGAGTATGCCATCCATTTAATGGAAATTCTTCTAACTGCAGAAGAAACCCTAGAAAAGAGGCAAATGGCAGGAACGCTGCTTAAATGTTATGTGCACAACCACTGGAATCAACACGATAGTGGCTTTGTTCCTCCTTTACCTTCATGTGTAGTCAAAACTCGAATTCGGACAATGCTACCCAATGGATTGTCAGATGCTATTAGCCAAATACGAAATAATATAGCATCAATTCTTGTGTCAATCGCTGAGATCGATTTCCCACTCAATTGGTCAGAGATGTGCGAAGACGTCTTTTTAAAACTCCACAAAGCAGATTCAAACACATGCGCAGGCGTATTAGAGTTCATTAAAGAGCTCAGTCTGGTGGATAACAACTATTACTTAGCCTACAATTATGCAGATAAAGTCTATCCATTACTGTTTGAAGTTGCTAAGAATACTGTGGTAAGTAATTTTTATTTTACATATTTCTAATATTACATTTGAAATGAGATGGAATTGTGTCAATCACTGGAAATAGTTACGAATAACTGCAAACAATACTTGGAACAGATGAAATAGCATCAAAGATTTGAAAATCTTCACAATGTTTTTCTTAGAGTACAGAAGAATGTAGACTGATATTGATTTTTATTACATAAAACATACTGTAAGTTTAAATAAAACATACATAAGGGTTAACCAAGGATAGTAATATCAATGCACCACTCTATTTTTTGTACATCTTTAGTAGTAAAAGCATAATAGAGCTTTTTCAGAAGGGTGGGGCAGCCTTGTGTATATACATTATTTTATCCAATTGATTATCCTTTCTATTTTCTAGGACTACAGTACAGAAATCAGAGCTGATGCTATACAACTATTTGGAAAAACCAGCTCATTGTGCGCTATTGACAGAGAGAGAAGACCCGATCTCTGCAAAGTATTCTCGGAGTTTTGCTGCATGTGCAAAATCCAGTTAACACCAGCATATCCTGAGGAAAATATTTATTATTTAAAGGCAGCTATTGTTAAATGCTATACAATGTTGGTTTTGCAAGTGAAAGAAGGCCTTATCACCACGATGACATACATTTTGCCAACTATTTGGGCAATCTTATTTCAATGCGCGCAGGTGTTTGACCAAATGCTGGTCAAAGAATCTTTTCTGAAACGTGACCCATCAGAAACCGTAGACGAGAGTCCTCCATTTTATACACTCGTATATAACGTCCTGGAGCTGTTATGCGTTTTAGTAGGTAATCAAATGGCTGTGCAAGAAAAATTTGTTTCCCAGTGTGAAATATTGTACTATGTGGTGCTATTTATGGGAATACCAAAAGATACAGAAGATCGCTGGATAAGTGACCCAAAAGTATATTTTGATGAAGAGTTCTATAATGAGTCATGCTATCCAGCAGTGCGTATTAAGGCACGAGATCTCTTATTGGTAAGTAAAACTCAACAATTTTTGTGTAATTACATTTATTTGTTATTTCAGAATTAAATACAAATCAACAACATAGATTATTGGACAGTTATTTTTACATGTTATATTTGTGGTGAAACAAAAACTCATTTTTTTTATTCACTTAATTAGTTCCTAGATTTTTAGCAGCTGGTATAATTTTATGCATAAAATCATATTTGAATATGAGATGTTTGTTTTATATGTAAATTAATTAGAATATTTTGAATTGCGTTAAATGCTAACATTAAATTTTTAGTTATTAGGGACTAAATAATGCCGTACTGAAATTTATTAATGCTTTTTAAAAAACAACTATCAAGTATCAAAGTGGCAATGGTATTAAAACCCTTGTTGCAGGATGTTAGTTTTGTTAAAATGAGGTAACTTATTGTGGTCTCTTTTCAGGTTATGAGTCGTGAATTAGATACTGTCTCATTTGTGAATGACTTGGCAGTGGCTGTACATAAGCACACACTTTTGCGTAAAATGAAGAGCGAGTCTTACTACTGGAGAGTTACGGAAGCTGTAATGTTTGCCATTGGCTCGATCAAAACATTTATTTTTAGTCACTATCGTATGGACCGACTCCACGCTTTTGATATTGATACATACCTACGCCAGTGGACTGAGGAGATGAGTCTACGTCCAACTTGGTTTATGAGAGCACGGATAAATATGATTGGAGGATGCTACGCCCTTATTTTGGAGGAAAATATTCTAAGAAGTTATTTAATGGACACTATCCAAAATCTCCGAATACCATCATATATTTTGCAATATTCTGCTATAAGGTAGCTACCTTTTTATTATACAATTTTATCTCATGTAGCATACATAGTTAGCTTGTTCTCTAAATATCACATGCTACGTAAAACTGCTCTGAGGTATTACAATGGATTCTAACCATTCTCCATGAAATATGTTGAAACACTCAGTGCATTGTACACACCTGTGTAGAATGTTTTCATTTTGAGCAGTTGCATTTAATTCTTACATAGTTACTGGCTTCCAATAAAAATAAATTCACATTTTTCTGCCATGCGACTAAGGAAACTGATTTCTTGTGTAATGGAAACTAACATTTTAACTTAACGATTATACTTAATGATAGTGTAAATACTTTCATCGTCAACTTTGTTATGTCTCCACTGCAGTGGCATCGGAACACCATTTTCTGGAATACGAAGAACAATGCAGTAAATACGATTTATATTTTTATCATTGTAGGGCCATATCTTTGCATGCGGCTGCAATTGCTGTGTCAGATCATCGTGCAATATATATGCAGGTTCTAGATGATATGGGCGATGCCCTTATGTATGCAATAGATCATGTGGAAGGTTGCATCTTACATCTAGGGCTGTTTGCGTTACAATTATTGCTGAATGTAAGTTACTTGATCGTTATTGATCCAAAGTGGTTTTCTAAGCTACAGTAAAATTTTAGGTTTCACCTCCATACATTGAATCTGTGAAACATCAAGTTATAACTCTTGTAACCAACATATTCACGAGAAATGTAACTCGACCAGAGTTTATAGCTGATTGTTTACCAATTGTTAAAAATCTCACCATTAGTATGCCTTGTCGTGAAGCCTTGGAAACTAAGTTTTTTCCTTTTATAATCGATATTATCAATCAGACTGTGCCACCTCAACTTGGTGCAGCAACGATGTTCAAAGCTCAGTCTAGTGCAATTGATATACTGAATGCAATAGTCAAGTACTCTCCTGAACCATTGAGTGATAATATGTTTCGTTGTGGTTTCATGGCTATATATACATCCATCATTACGACCAATGACCCTACAATCACTCAGGTGAGTTTTTTCAAGTTTATTCAACTTTTCTATGTTAACAAATTTCAAATAGATCGATCAATCAATCAATCATAAATTAGTTACTACGAAATAGGAAAATGGTTATATTGTTTTGAAATCGCTTTTTTACAAAAGATTTCGCTCAAATTAAATACATTTTCACCGTTTTGGTAGACCTAAGTTTTATCTTTAATTGCAAAGCTTTGCATAAACACAATTAAATCTATGCTTAAAACAGTATCCAAATACTTATAAGATACTGTCTTTTAATGCTATGTCGGTATGCACATCGGGAGTGTGACTGTAACATAGCAGTAGAGCATTGATATTTGTAACATTTTGTATTAAAATTGAGAAATGTAAAAATACTGTTGATTAACCTTTCCATAAATGTATGTATATGTATATATAATCAAGTTCCCTTTTACCATTGTGGTGTAGGGTAGCCTTTCCATAAATGTAGAGACGTTTATTTATGTGTTAATATTTGCAGAGCGGAGTACACTGTTTAAGAAGCTATTTGTACAAAAGAACTCCACAAATTATAATGTTTACTGACAATGACGGATGCACAGGTGCAGACTACATCCTTGATGTGCTAAAATATGTCCTTGATCGTAATAAAATGGAATCGGCATGCAAGGAAGTAGGGCGTTTTATCATTACAGCATTGCATATGTTGGGACCACAACTTGAGTCTCATACTGATTTTCTGTTACGAACCGTCTGGAGTTCAGTGCAAAGAGCCACTACGGATAAGGTGGAGGAAAACCTTTTGATTATATTTACCTATCTCTTCTACTACCACTTGGAGCCGGCCCTAAATTACATGACGTCAATTCCAGGCCCTGAAGGACAAAGTGCTTTAGGATTTATGTTAGATGTGTGGCTTTCGAAAAATTATGATTATGGCGGCAAATATTCTGGCAATTTAAAGTAAGTATTTGAATAAGGCGATAGTAATTAATAGCAACTAATCGTATGTCATTTTACAGTGTGCTCGCATTTACTAGATTGATTGAACATACGATCCTACAGCAAGACCAGCGTGTTGCTGGTACTAAATTACTAAATGCTGGGCCTTCAACACCATTTGGGGCTTCAGAATCTGATACAGATCTAGACAATTTCTGTGCAGAAATACCTGTGGTACTAAGACTAATCAAGCATCTTATCTCTGTGCTACGACGTGAAAGTGAAACAGAATTCCCCGAAGTCGGCCGCCCAGTAATGAGTGTAGGATCATCAGAAATATCACTGCTTGGTACTAGAGCAGTTTATTCAAAAGATTTGGATCTGGATGCTATTGTAGGCGTATATAAACAATACAAGGTATGTTCAAGATTAATTTAATGGTTCAAATTGCACTTAAACCGCACAGTGACAATCAGGTAGAATGATAAAGAGGTTAAACATTAATTTATATTTTAGTAGATCCTAAATGTATACTAAACGTGGGGAGTCAACAGTTATTCCGTACTTAAAACATGTAGAGTTTTCCCTGTATGTAGCATTAATTTTTAAAAAACTTTGATATTGTAGAAAATTATTCTTTTAATTTTATTTATTTAATCACAATAAAATAGGAAATTTAATTGTCTAATCTAGTTCTCAACTGAGAGTCCGTGCGACCCCACAAAGTCTTACTCCTTATCGTAAGTATTATGAGGTCTGATTAAAGGGTATCCGACCTTGGCGCAGAAAAAGCAAACTAGCTTAACTATTACGTTGAAGAAATAGTTCTTTTTGAAATAGACCTGAAGTAACGCACCTCTCCCAGTGTTGCTTCCAATGCTGGAAGCGTTTTTCAAGTCGGTTTTGGAAATGTTCATAAGGTGATTTGTCTCATTGGTCTTGATGTGTTCTATATCTTCAAATGTCATTTCTTTGAGTGGCATTTTGAGCCTGCCTGGAAAAGAGCCAAAAGTCACACAAAGCCATGTGTGAAAGTAGGGAGATTGCCGAAGTTTTTCAATGCTGTGCTTCACCAAGAAATTTAGTATGAGGTGCAATGCATGGGCCAGAGTTTTAGCGGGAAGGATCAACCAGTCGCCACCCTCCCAGAGTTTTGTTAAATAGCGTCTCGTAGGCGACGAAGAAGTCAGGTGATATTTGATGATCTTCCATCACCAATCGCTGTCCTACCAGAACGTGTTTTCAACTGACATTTGGCCATCTTGAAAATAAGCACAACTTTCTTTACTATTTATAGTAGTACTCTCATCTTCATTACTGAAAGCCCTTCTTATTTTTTCAATTGTCTTTGATTGCGTGTTGCCCAATTTTTGACAAAAATTTATAGATTTTTTGCTCAACGGTTATTTCAAATCTAAACACGAATGCGACAAATACGATGCAAGTGTAACTATCGCGGTTGCCTGACAGCGTCTGAGGGACTCGACAGTCTGGCAAAAAATCACATGTATGCAGTGAGGTTTGAGGTCGCATGTCGTGCTAGCGTCGTTCTTGGGCTGCAACTGGTTGGCACAAAAAAAAGTTGGATAGTTTTTGATCAGACTGCATGCAATACGTTGCAATTAAAATCTGTCATAACCTAAAACTGTTTGTTATTTATTTTGAAAACATGGAATTTATATTTTGTTGCAGCAACAAATAAAAATGGATAGCGCCACGGATAGCGCTGATGACTCAGATTGTTGTGATATTTTACAAATTCATCTTGAACCTCTGGATGCTACAGACCTACTCTACAATATGAAAATTACAGAATTCCTGACAAATTTCTTTAAGAAATTTGCTGGAAACTCAATATTCATGGAGTACCTACAATCTCTTCCTGATTGTGACAAGACGGCTCTCTTCAGTATCGGTGTGAATGTTAATGGGGAAGATTTAGCTGCCGAGTAGGACCTCAGCGATTGTGATAAAATTTAGCATGTAATTTATATGAAAATTATCGACCATATAAAACATGTTATGTTATAAATTACTATAAAACCTCGTCATTTGATGTGTTAACGTTGCTGTATTTGTTTACCAAAAGTAAACTAATTTTAATAGTGTTTTTTTGGTGTAGTTTTAAATATCTATTTGACTTTGAATTAATAAAAAGAGAATTATTTTTATAATTATTTGGAATAAAAAATATTAATTCCAAGTTTATTAGTAAATATGGAGGTTTTATAGCAATAAGATTCTTTTAAGTTCGTCAAATTATTTCTATTTAGTTCTAAGTTTTTATGAGTACTAGTTGTTCATGTTATATCGTCAAATGTTTTGTTATTTGTATCTAGTCTATGAGACTTGCGGCTTTTTGATTATTAAGGTATGAAGTACTGTGTTTGTGTCGGCTCAAAGGTGATATAAAGTCGTTTATATAAAATTGCAAATAAGCTATCTTTGAAGTTCAAAATATTAAATCATTCTAATAGTTCAAGTTGGCAGCATCGCTTACGTTACACCTGCAACTTCAGCCACAGATAGCTTTTTCATTATGAACTCGCTTAAGTTCAGTGCAAGAAAAGTTTCTGGATTGGAATATGCCTATCTCTTTGTACTACGAAAATATATAAACAGTTCTACTAAAACGTGTCAAATGATTAATAATATTGATTATTATCGTTAAGCACTAACCTTGGCCACAATATTTTTAATGTTGGAATTTAATAAATAGAGGTCATAACACATTTTAATTTTTTTAAAATTGTTGTACTCTAATTGTTTTTATTTTAATGCCAGGGTTTGAATACCGAAGAGAAAATTTAATTATAATTTTTGATCATTGAATTTTTACACAATGACATTACTGTGGTAATTTGTGTGTTTTCAACCGATTTGTCGTTGGTAGTGCAAGGGGAATATATGGGCGACATAGTTCTTTCAGTTATATTTCTTCATCTTAACATTTCTCTCCATGTGGAGTGGCAACGCTGTGCATTTAGGTTCTCCACGCATTGCTCCTTAGATACATGAACAGTTCCTATAGCTGCTGGCCATATGGCACGGGTTTTAAACATTTGTCATCAACTTGATTCATTTGTTGTATTCATATTAAGAATAAAAGTTACTTTGAAAAATAACTGCAAATTCAAGGTACAGTTATTTTGATTAGCGGTTTGGAAGTAAGGTGGTTTAAACAAAGGGCTTGACAATTTTGAAATTGCTAATGTTGTATTTAGCATAAAATGTATGTATGTTTAGATTTTCAATGATGGCTTTATATCAACTTTGACCATGTGATGGAGGTGCAGTAAATATATTTAAGGTAGCGACAGTTGCAAACTGTACCTTTAAAACGAAAGCGTTTCTATTTATTTTGCGTAAAGCTGTGTGTATTCAGAACACAGATTTAGAAGACTGTTGCGGAGCTAGAGTTGATATTTAAAAGAATGTTGTTAAATAATCACTTAATATAACTTACAGTGGGATAAGACTGAAGATTATTTAACAAAATCTGTTATTATAAAACCATAAATGTTCTTGTTGTATCTTTTGTAAAATCTTAAATAAAATGTTTAAAAAAATGTACCTAATTGTCATTCCTCTAATGCAAATATAATATTTAAATTTTTGTACACTCCTAACTCAAAATGCTAAAAGCTAGATTACAACAATTGGAAGTTCATAATTTTTTAAGATAATTTTTGAAAATTGAAAATTTGACTTAGAAATTTATTTTATCGTTAGCTATAACGTTACTGTTAGCTTTTACTAAAAGCAATAAACAAAATGAATATATGTTCACAAACATGACTGCACTGAATAAGGCAATCATTCTAATTTATAATTCGTTGCCGTACAGCACTGATGAATCACTACTTGGACTTGCATCACAGTGATATAACAAGAATATTGAATAATAATCCTATCTCCACGCTAACAGTATCCCCACAAAAAAAACGTAAAAATAGTTGAAACTAACAAGAATGATTGTAGAAAGTGACTTGAGAGAACTACTTGGTAGTGATGTCAAAAAAGTTTTTACTTGGCAGAGGAGTAGGGGAAACGGTCCTAAAATGACATAATTAGTGTAAAAACAATCATATCTTCTATACTATACTATATCTTAAATACTGCAAGATTAAGTTAAAATTTTGTATGGGCTGTGGTACAGGCCATACACCATCATTTGCCATTAACAGTTTACGACAACTGGTATACTATTAAAAAACATTAGATGATTTTTTTAGGTGCCAAATATGTCATTTTATCAACACTTATTGGTAATATGGCATAGGCATTTATTTAACCACAAAATAAATTTATCGATATAGAAATCATGAAAAAAGTACTTTTTATTCCAAATAAACGATAATACTTATATATTATAGTAATAAGATACAATGGGGAATAGTGCAGCGACGCGAACTCGTAATTACGACTCTGCCACGCGGCAAAAGAGATAAGTGATTTTAAGTAGTATAAAAGCGATTAAAACGAAATAAAAACGGAATTTAAGAAATAGTGTAGTTAGGACTCCGAGTGGATAAAAAGAGGAACACGAAAGCAGTGATGTAACCAAGAATATAAACAGAAGCCAGAAAGTACCAGAAGTGGGTGCGCGAGTGAAAGCGGGCGCATTAGATCGGCGGCGTTTAAATTTCGGGCGGGAAAAGAGTGAAGGCCGCGGGTTAAGAGCTCAGATTGCGTCTCAGTGAGTTTTAAAGTTATGTACCAGTTCGGCGGGCAAACGAAAGTGCAGGAAGCACTCTAATGTCAACCGGCACAAAAAGGGATACAGAATAGCAGCGGTGAAACCAAATTACGAAGTGATAACAAAAGCAGGAAAATTATCAAACCAGAAACAGTGACAAGGGAAGAGGCAATGGGAGAACTAAAAGACATTAAAGACATGATAATGGCGTTAGTGGAAGAAATAAAGAAAAATACAAATGAAAATAAAGAACTAAGAGAAGAGATGAGAAGGACAGAAGAAGTATGGCTAAACGAGAAAAAGCAGCTAAGCGGAAGAATTAATAAGCTAGAAGAAAGGCTGGAAAAGATGGAAAAAGAGAAAAAGAAGAATAATATAGTAATTAAAGGAGCAAAATTCGAGAATTCCAACAGAGAAGAAGTGAAACAGTTTCTGCAGGATCAAATAAAAGTAGATACCGAAATAAACAAAATATACTCAATTAACAACAAACAAGGTGATTTAATAACCATAGCAGAGATTGGTAATTGGGAGAAAAAACAGGAAGTGATGAAAAACAAGAACAAACTGAAAGGTTCAAGAATATATATAGAAAACAATATGACCTGGCAAGAAAGACAAATTATGGGAGAAATAAGGAAAATCGCAAAAGAGAAAAAGAAATGAGGGAAAAAAGACAAAGATCGGTTACAAAAAGATTCTCATTATTGGGGAGGAATACGTCTGGAATGAAAATACAAACGGTATAATACATTCAAAAAACTGAAGTTACACGAGGACGGAAACAAAAAGGAGACGAACATAGCAACGAAAAAGGACAATTTAATGGAAAAAGAGAGGGAGATATTCTTAGCTATATGGAAGGTACTGGGTACATTCGAAGAAGAGGCAATCAAAAAGCTAACAAGTGAACTAAAAAATACATAATTGCCATACAAGAAACTAAACAAAAAGGTAGTGAAATTTGGAGCCTGGACACAACGCCTACTGGTTGGTTGCAAACCCCAACTCAGAATTTGGGCATAACGCCCAACTTGGTCATAACGCCCAAAACCGATATTGGTCACAACGCCCAACTTGGTCATTACGCCCACCGACGCCTGTTATAGGAGAGAGCTATCGACGCCACTGAAACCACCTTTTTGGTCATAAGGCCCAACTTCGGTTTTGGTCACAACGCCCAATTTCAATTTTGGTCAGAACGCCCAGCTTAGTCACAACGCCCAATTTCGATTTTGGTCAGAACGCCCAACTTGGTCACAACGCCCACTTTTGATTTTAGTCACAACGCTCAACTTGGTCATAACGCCCGAGATTGATTTTGGTCACAACACCCAACTTGGTCATAACGCCCAAAACCGATATTGGTCCCAACGCCCAACTTGGTCATTACTCCCACCAACGCCTGTTATAGGAGAGAGCTATCGACGCCACTGAAACCACATTTTTGGTCATAACGCCCAACTTCGGTTTTGGTCACAACGCCCACTTTTGATTGTGGTCACAACGCTCAACTTGGTCATAACGCTCAAGATTGATTTTGGTCACAACGCCCAACTTGGTCATAACGCCCAAAACCGATATTGGTCCCAACGCCCAACTTGGTCATTACGCCCACCGACGCCTGTTATAGGAGAGAGCTATCGACGCCACTGAAACCACCTTTTTGGTCATAACGCCCAACTTCTGTTTTGGTCACAACGCCCAATTTCGATTTTGGTCAGAACGCCCAGTTTAGTCACAACGCCCGATTTCTATTTTGGTCAGAACGCCCAACTTGGTCACAACGGCCACTTTTGATTTTGGTCACAACGCCCAACTTGATTATAACGCCCAACTTGGTCATTACGGCCACCGACGCCTGTTATAGGAGAGAGCTATCGACGCCACTGAAACCACCTTTTTGGTCATAACGCCCAACTTCGGTTTTGGTCACAACGCCCAATTTCGATTTTGGTCAGAACGCCCAGCTTAGTCACAACGCCCAATTTCGATTATGGTCAGAACGCCCAACTTGGTCACAACGCCCACTTTTGATTTTGGTCACAACGCTCAACTTGATCATAACGCCCAAGATTGATTTTGGTCACAACGCCCAACTTGATCATAACGCCCAACTTGGTCATTACGGCCACCGACGCCTGTTATAGGAGAGAGCTATCGACGCCACTGAAACCACCTTTTTGGTTATAACGTCCAACTTCGTTTTGGTCACAACGCCCAATTTCGATTTTAGTCAGAACGCCTAACTTGGTCACAACGCCCAATTTCGATTTTGGTCAGAACGCCCAACTTGGTCACAACGCCCACTTTTGATTTTGGTCACAACACTTAACTTGGTCATAACGCCCAAGATTGATTTTGGTCACAACGCCCAACTTGATCATAACGCCCAACTTGGTCATTACGCTCACCGACGCCTGTTATAGGAGAGACCTAGCGACGCCACTGAAACCACCTTTTTGGTCATAACTCCCAACTTCGGTTTGGTCACAACGCCCAATTTCGATTTTAGTCAGAACGCCCAACTTGGTCACAACGCCCAATTTCGATTTTGGTCAGAACGCCCAACTTGGTCACAACGCCCACTTTTGATTTTGGTCACAACACTTAACTTGGTCATAACGCCCAAGATTGATTTTGGTCACAGCGCCCAACTTTGATTTTGGTCGTATCGCCCAGGCGGCACAGAAAATAAGAAAAATGTGTATCTACAATGAATGATAATTAAACTCTTAAGGTGAGGTAATAGGTAGGCAAATTTTCAAGTTCTCGTAAGTAGTATTAATATTATTTATTTTTGATAATAATTCAGTGGCGTAGTGCTTGCCCAAAAAAGTTGCTAAATTCGGATTAGAACATAAAGTTGTATTTTTTATATGGAACTCATAGTTAGCTATGGAATTATGAAAAAGAGGATTTTTTCCCATTTCAGTGACATATGTCGTATGGAATCGATTTATTCATTTTCACTATTTTATAGCAACAATTCACCATTTTTAATATTTCGTCGTTTTCTAGTTGAAGGCTTGTGCCATTTAGAATATACGTGATTAAACAAAGTTTTTGCGTTGTTACAATACCACTGTTTGATTGACAGAATTAATCACGTTTGATTGTTGCTTATAATAGTACAGTGTCCGTCATACATCCATTTATCGGAACATTTTAGTGTCCATTAAAACCTCTGCAGCTTCTCAAATTAAAAATGCATTTGCAAAAATGTATTTATATATATATATATATCATATACGAGAGAGGTTCGAAAATATGAAAATGATTGAAGAATAAAGTACCCTTATTTTTCAAAATTTAATACACAAAAATGTTAATTGGAAGTATTTGTTATAACATATGTATTAAAAATTATAATTGATTTTAAATTGTTATTTGGTCTGTTTGTTACTATTCATTCATTCATAATCTATAGCCTCTTTTACCTTTCGGTGTCGAGGACACTTCATATCTCGCGTTCATTCATAATCTATAGCCTCTTTTACCTTTCGGTGTCGAGGACCATTCATACCTCGCGGGAAGTGCAACGGAGGCAATGCGCCGCACGCGACTTACACTACGCTCCCCCGCATGCAAACATACCACACACACAGCAACTTACATCTAACTTAACTAATGAGTTCAAATCCACTGCCGCTCCGAGAAAATTCTCGGCTACGGCCAGATTTGAACCTATGTCCACCTGGTTGCTAAGCAGACAACAAGCCCACACAACCACCGAGGTGGCCTCATTTGTTATTAAATTATTTAAAAATTTGACACAAAAATAATATTTGTTAGCACTATTTCGAATCACGTAGTATCCCGGTTGCTAAGTGAGGGGAAACTCAGGTTTGACAGTTTATTGTATCCGTTGATAAGTTAACTTGAAAGTATTTCATTTGGTAATACACAGGGTGGTAAGAAAAAATAGTAGAAACCAGAAAAAAATTGTTTTCGGAGCAAGTAACTGTGACTTTATATTTGACGCCTCCCTTTAATTCTAAGTAACTTCTCAAATAAAATTTTTGTCTATTTTGAAAAATAAGATAACTTTATTCTTGAACCGTTTTTCTGTGTGTTCTACTCTTCTAAGTGTTCTGTTATTCTGGTTGCCTGCAAACCGGTTTTCGGACGCCTTCACGTAACCCCAGAGGTGGACAGGTGTGAGGCTGTACTATTGCAGACATCAACATGTCTTGAATGACTATTTTTTTAAACTCAAGGACAAAACACCAACCCTTTTAACTCCGTATGTAGTCTACCAAATTAATTGCCAGAATTGTGACTCATCGTACATTGGACAATCAGCCCAAAGACTCAATGCTAAGCTAACCCAACACAAGAGTGACTCCAAAGTCAAGCCCAAAGCCTGTACGTTAGCTAACCATGTCAGCAATACTGGCCATAGCATGGATTTTGCAAATCCCAAAATCATCACTACTGAACCTAATACTAGTAGACGTACTTTTATAGAGATGTGTAGCGTTTTCGGGACCTCTAATGCATTAAATTCAAAACAAGATATTGACAGTTTAAGTGTTTTCTATCACCTTTTGCTATCTATGGCTAATAATAAATTTTCTTTGAATTTTTAACTTTAAACTCTAATTATTTTTGGTAATTAAGGTGGACCGTCCAACCATATTATTTAGACGCGTGCATCATTACGCATGCTATAGGAATGCAGGAAGTGTCCTGCATTTTACACCTGTCCATGACCTTGCATGGCATGGCCCCATTTTTACGAATTAACTAATTTTAAACTTGTTTTAATTGGGTCTGTGTATTTTAAAGTGTTATTATACCATTCAGTAGTACTTAATGTGCTATTAAGGTTAATAAAATGCGGCTTCACCACCTCCTTCATATTTTTAAATTATAAATTTTCCATCAACACATGTTAACAGCATTAAGTTTATGCACTAGTATTTTTCGGTAAGTTCATAAACTGCTTGTTAGATCACTTCTGTGACTATTGTTAATCCTTCTCTAGATCATTGAAAACTGAATAAAATAATTCTGAAATGGTCTGATCAAGATACAATGTGGTTTTAATTTCCTATAATCAAAAAGCTCTGAATATTGTGCCCAGTACTGAGGGTTGGATGCTCATCCTTGTCCCAGTCAACACCGTAAAGTATTCTGTAACCACACGAGCTGTGAAGAGTTTTTACATTACCGTATTTACAATGCATTTCTACGACATCATATTATGATATATATATATCTCTGGAATAGGAAAAAATCCTCTTGCTCATGATACCACATACAACTATGGATTTCATATACAAAAATACAATTTTATGGTATAACTCGAAGTTCAAAACTTTTTTTGAATAACTGACTACCCACTGCATTCGTATCGAAAAATTGCCAAAGAACGTCAAATTACTTATATGTATCTATTTTTACTTCCTTTTACAATAAAGGAAGTATTGGATTCACCCCAAAAATTCGAAGTTGAGTTTTCAACAGATCTTCACGTTTTAGAAGTTCCTGAACCCAAAAACATTTTTTTTTATTGGTCTGTCTGTCTGTCTGCTGTGTGTGTGTTTGTTTGCCTGTGAACAGAATATCTCAAAAACGAAAAGCGGTATGACGTTGAAACTTCATATATAGGTTTTGTGCACTATGTAGATGAGACAGCAAGCTTTTGAAGAAAATCGCATAACCGGAAGTACGTTTTTACTCTTGTGATTTTTCGGTTTTTTTCGATTTTTTCAAAAACGGCTATAACGATTCTTTTTAACTTTACATTTTTATTAAATTTTTAATGTGTATTGATGTGAGATAGGTGATTTTCCAGTTGAATACTTCTAAAATGGGTTTCTTTTGTTTTTTTCTATTTTTTTTATTAACTCCTATTTTAAATAGAGCTTGAAAGTCTAGAGAAAATTTGTCTCTTGAACTAACGCTCTATTTTGTACCGTTTTTTGTAGAATTTGTAATTATTGAAAATTTTTAATAAATGCTTAAAAATTTAAAATCAATTTTTTGGCTAATTATAAGATCACTGTAAAAGGAAGTTGTGTAAGTGTATCACACCAGATTTTTATAAATAAGCGAAATATAGCCACAAAACAAAAATCGAAAAATTAAATTTTTGTTTATAACTCGAAAACAAAACGCTGTAGCCCATTTTGGTTTCCACCATTCAGCTTTGCTCGAAAAAAGAGATCGAGGATGGGGGTCATTTTTCCATATCTCCTATAGTTATCGAGATTCCCTATGAAAACATCGAAATTGCCCCAACCTGTACCTGTACTCTCTGCGACAGCGACCACGCTTGTTCACGAAAATAAATTTGAACCCGCTTAGCAAAAGAAACGATAATTAGGTATTGTAGATATCCGAATGTTAAGAATTTGCTAAGTCTTGTAATGTCTATGACGTAGTCTGAATTTCCACCCATTGAGTTTTCCGTCGGAATTTTAATGCCTCTAATGTTCTCTTACGGAAGGCACGTTGGGTTGAAATCACATAATTGGTTAAATTGCTAGTTATCTGCATACAGATTGGTGGCGGAAAATGTGATCATAGGCAATCAAATGAGTTAGAATACAGTTTATGGGTTTTGTATGCGTTAAATAGAAATATGTAGACATATATGATTTAAAATCTAGTATCCTAGGATTCAGTGTTTTCTGAAAACAAAACTTATTCATCCTGCGGATGCTAGATGTTAATCGCATATAACTATTTCTATCTAATGCATACAAAACCCATAAACTGTATGCTAGCTCATTTGATTGCCTATATTCACATTATCCACCACCAATCTGTAGAGTTCAATAGTGTTATTCCATAGTAATTGAAAAGAACGACTTTCTGCATTTTTTGGATACTGGTCCTGTTATAGATTTATGCCAGTCGATTGGTATTTTTATATGCTCTACTATTTTTTCAAAAAGTTTATGATTTTCGGTTATTAGTACTAGTTGGCCACCAAATTTAATAGTTCATTACGAATTTCATTTTTTTTTCAGGTGCTTTTATGTTTTTTAGCTTGGTATTGGTGTTAATTATTTCTACTTCAGTTACATTTAATTGTTGCTGATATTCTTCTTGGTATATTGATTAGATGTAAATAGTAGTTAGTAAATATAGTAAATAAATACAAATAGTTGTAAATACTGGTTCTTATTTTAATACGTAAAACATCTTGTTATATTCAAAACGAACTTTCTATTGGTTCGAGCCTAAAAACCCTTTACTAGCGTTTCTAATAAGATAAATCATGCTTGTTTTTCCAACAACTGTGTATAAAATTGTACTTTTTATAAATCGGCAGTGAAGAACGTGGAAATCGTCATCAAAATACGAGAAATCGGTAGTGAAGTAATCCACTGTTTTACGACTTTTTGAAGGCGGCGCGCAGCGGCGGGGCGATAGGTAAACGTCAAAATAACCTACAAAAGTATGTTAAAATATAATGTCGATTTCTTGATTTAAAAAAAAAACAATGCACGCCTCGGCACACAAGTTCCTTTTTATCCCTCTTGTGGTTTATTTGCCTTGGCCCTACGGGCCTCGGCAACTAAATCCACATTCGTGATAAAAAGATAAACTTCAGTGTCTTGGTATACAAAATACTATTGTCTACTAAAATCTCGTTGCTAAAGTACGTAACACTTTATTGACAAGGGTGGATAAGTAACTAAGTAAGGCAATTAAATTAAATGTCAGTCAATATTTTTGTAAATATGTAAGTTTAAATTGTAATTAAAAGAAACTTTTTTTGTAGGTGTT
This sequence comes from Agriotes lineatus, assembly GCA_940337035.1. NCBI lineage: Eukaryota > Metazoa > Arthropoda > Insecta > Coleoptera > Elateridae > Agriotes > Agriotes lineatus. Next base: position 323,715 of record CALNHX010000138.1, read on the forward strand.
GGAAACAATTTTGCATGTCACAAAAATATTTTTTTCGACAACCGTAAAAAAGGGGACATTCGCGCATCGCTATCAATGCGCGAAGTTTTTAAGGTGTTAAATATTTATTTACGTTACCATTGACGACGTGAAAAAAAGGCATTTTGCGCACTAGAGCGCCAAAAATTTTCGAGCACTACGGCGCGAAACAATATTAATATTCTTGTTTGACGGTTGTAGAATGGCTATTTTGGTATCTAGAATGCGAAATGCTACTTTTGCTTTCGAGAATGGAAGTTATTTTGCCGAGCTTTAGCGAGGCAAAATACCCATTCGAGAACGCAAAAGCATTTCGCATTCGAGATGCAAACAATGATTTTTCGAAAACTGCAGTAAAACGTATAAGAATAAAAAAAAATTAAATAAGGTAACTGTCAACGTTAATTGACAATTTTATATTTCATAAACAATTAATTTATGTTTGAACCACGGCCTGCTGAATTGTTTGACAAACGTCAAAGTGACGTATAAATTTAACTGACCGCAGTATCGGCACCTTCAATTTACATGTAGTACAACATAAATTAGTCATCTTTATAATAGTTTATAATAGTTATTAGTATCTATTGAAATTTTAAATTACTTAATAAAAAACTAAACTAGGCTACTTAATTAATAAAATCGCAAATAAGTTCCTAAAAAATTACAAATTTTTTGACATTTCTTTTATGTTCTAGAACGCAAAAGAGTTTTGCGTTCTAGAACATAAAAGTATTTCGCTGTTAAGTGACAAAAAAGAATCACTTTGCTTACTGAGAATTTAACGAAAATGTCAACATTTGATGACAGTTTTCGAAAAAAAATATTGTTTGTATAACCAGGGCGAAATGTTTTAGAGCGTTCGAATGACTTTACAAAGAAGTAACATTCTTACATCCTAAAATCATTAATTTCGCGCGCTTAATACAAAAATTACATTTTTTGCACAGTGATCGTGAAAGTCGTCTTTCTTTAAAGAAAAAAAAATTGTATTGAAAGTTCCACTTTTTTTAACGCAAAAATCGTGAAAAAGTTACACTTTTTTTAACTATTTTATTGAAATGTCAATTTGACAGTTGTCAATTCCGAAGTTCTTTTCGACTAAATTTTAACCAAGAGATCGCTATGCAAAAAAACTACGTGTACAACACGTTTTGAAAGTTCTTTTTTTAATTTATTTGCTTGATTAACTTGGGCTTTGCCCTCGTTATCAAACTGCAAATTCATGAAAAAAAGTATGACTGAAAACTAGTTGTATATATTACTATTTCCAACTCATACAATTATTGAGGTTTTTTCTAATTAAAATTTGAACTTAATATTTCCAAAAACTTGATACTTTGCAATTTGACACAATGATATCGCTAGTTAACCAAGTACACTGTGTTATTTCCTATGGTTTTTTATTTACAAAAACCACAATTTATTCGCTAGTGATTAATAGTAATTCACGATACAAGTGCGTAAAGTTAGTCTTTAGTCACGAGTGGGGCAGAGTTAAAACGTAAGCGTATTAGCCCTCGAGTGACTGAAGATGCTTTACGCATGTGTATCGTACAATATTTTATCTACGATAGAATCTACAAAACACGGTAAATATAAGAAAAATATTTAAATGTAAATTGCAAACGGTCGTAATTTTGGGTGGTTAAAATTTTAAAATCGTTGCTACTAATGACGTAAACTAAGGAAAACATGTTATTAAACAGTAGTTTTAAAAACTTAAAACTGCCAACTAAAAGTCAATTTTACAGTCTAGATAAAGTAAATTCTATCCACTATTACCATTAAAGTGTTATCTAGCAATGAGGCTTTGTTGGATAAAGCACTTACAACTTTATAGGTAGGTGTTGGAAAGTAGTTATGTATGGCACAAATGAATAAACAGGCATTTTATCCATAAAGGCAAAACTTTAGCTCACGAGACAGCCGAGTGAGATAATTTCCCGGAATAGATAAAATCTCTATATTCACGTGTAGCATATAAAACTTTTTCCAATACCTACAATTAATTGTATAAATAAGTTTGAAAATTGAATAATAACTATTTATGCAACAAGTGCTAAAAGTTGACGTTTATGCAAGAGACATGAAAATTATAAGGCGAAGCCGAAAGCCATGCCGCGCGAGCGAATGTTTGCGAATGACAGTAGTCAAGGTCAGTTACGAAATGTAATTATTAATACTCCACATCTGACTGTATTCATTACATAACGCTTTAAGTATTTCAAAAACACTTTACCTGTAACGCAAGAAGCAACTAGAATAACTTTACAACTTCACTTCCAGTTCGAAATTGTAGTTTTATAACCTCACTTCACTTTTAGCACATGGGCTAAAAGTAAACAGCTGATTTCTTTAACCACGGTAAACTATAAAACGTCACTTTTAGTAAAACAAGCTAGCGCTAAAAGGCCTACTTTTAGTGATGGCCGTAGATAAATAATTTTAAATATGTAATCATATTACTTGGTTGTGTACTAGTTTCCACGGTAACATGTCTGTGTTTTGTAAGTTGCTATAGATTATTAACTACTTTATTCACTAGTGAATAAAGTAACTCTTTGTCCATTCTCTGCATTAAAATGTTGCTTTACCATGAAGTTTTGCACAGATACAATACAGCTTTACAAATAGGCATTGGAAAAAGAAAATTACTTCACTACTATAGCCAAATTCTCTTGAGAAAATATATGGAAACAGATAACAATAAGTGTAAAAAAATCTGGTGTGATACACTTACACAACTTTCTTTTACAGTGATCTTATAATTAGCCAAAAATTTGATTTAAAATGTTTAAGCATTTGTTAAAAATGATCAAAAATAACAATTCTACAAAAACGGTACAAAATAGAGCGTTATAGTTGAAGAGACACATTTTCTCTAGAATTTTAAGCTGAATTCAAAAATGTAATAATATACCGGGTGTTCTGTTTAAAATAGGAGTTAATAAAAAAATAGAAAGAAAACAAACGAAACCCATTTTAGAAGTATTCAACTGGAAAATCACCTATCTCACATCAATGCACATTAAAAATGTAATAAAAATGTAAAGTTTGAAAAAAATCGTTAGAGCCGTTTTTGAAAAAATCGAAAAAACCGAAAAATTACAAGAGTAAACTCCTACTTCCGGTTATGCGATTTTCTTCAAAAGCTTGCTGTCTCGTCTACATTACACGAAACTTATATATGAAGTTTCAACGTCATACCCCTCTTCGTTTTTGAAATATTCTGTTCACAGACAGACAGACAGACACACAAATGAAAAAAAATGTTTTTTGGGTTCAGGGGACCTAAAACGTGAAGATTTGTTGAAATCTCAATTTCGAATTTTTGGGGTGAATCCAATACTTCCTTTATTGTAAAACGAAGTAAAAATCGAAAAACCCTGAAAAATCACAAGATTAAAAACCTACTTCCGGTTATGCGATTTTCTTCAAAAGCTTGCTGTCGCATCTGCATAGTAAGTACACGAAACTTATATATGAAGTTTCAACGCATACCTCTTTTCGTTTTTGAGATATTCTGTTCACAGACAGACCCATGACAAATATATGTTTTTTGGGTTCAGGGGACTCGAAAACGTGAAGATCTGTTAAAATCTCAATTTCGAATTTTTGGGGTGAATCCAATACTTCCTTTATTGTAAAAGGAAGTAAAAATCGAAAAAAAAACTGAAAAATCACAATAGTAAAAACCTACTTCCGGTAATGCGATTTTCTTCAAAAGCTTGCTGTCGCATCTACATAGTACACGAAACTTATATATAAAGTTTCAACGCCATATCTCTTTCGTTTTTGAGATATTCTGTTCACAAACAGACAGACACACAGACAGACTAGACGTGAAGATCTGTTGAAATCTCAATTTCGAATTTTTCGGGTAAATCCAATACTTTCTTTATTGTAAAAGGAAGTAAAACTGTAGGCACCACTTCGCTGCCGACCGAGCTTACAATAAACTTACTGGACAAACGCTCCAAAAAAGCCGGGACTTTAAATATTTCCATCAATTTCAACACTTTCGACTACAATATATTTTTCAAAATGCATGTTTGCCTAATCTTTTTATTGACTTGTAACCCGACCACGTCAATCATGTTGCAATGAAAATAATTAAAATTTAACAGTATTCAATTACCAGTTACATATATGGAAGTATCGAGTCTGCACACGTATTTGGGTGCCTGCACGTCTTCAGCTATGAACTTTAATCTAACCCGAAATTTCTATGAAAATGTGCTTCAAAAAACGTTGGGCGTTATGACCAAAGTCGAGTTGGGCGTTGTGGCCAAAATCAAACTTGGGCGTTATGACCAAGTTGGGTGTTGTGACCTGAATCAAAAGTGGGCGTTGTGGCCAAGTTGGGCGTTGTGACCAAAATCAAAGTTGGGCGTTGTGATCAAAATCGAAATTGGGCGTTGTGACCAAGTTGGGCGTGTGACCAAAATCGAAATTGGGCGGTATGACCAAAACGGTGGTTTAAGTGGCGTCGATAGCTCTCCTATAACAGGCGTAGATGGGCGTTGTGACCAAGTTGGGCGTTGTGACCAATGTCGTTTTTGGGCGTTATGACCAAGTTGGGAGTTGTGACTAAAATCAAAATTGGGTATTGTGACCAAGTTGGGTGTTGTGAAGTTGGGCGTTATGACCAAATTCTGAGTTGGGGTTTTTGACCAGTGGGCGTTGTGTCCTAGCCCCTGAAATTTGTGATGTAGATGGCTACACCTTCAAAAGCGGTGGGACAGACTTATGCCAGCTGTAAGAAGTCTTATGGCAATTTCTGAAAGAATGTGTTGCTCGAGGATGAATGGAATACCGGGTGACAATGAGACTAGGGCCATGCTTATATCTTCTTTATTTATGAATAGATTTGGATAAAATTTTATACCAAGATACTAGACATAATTTCTGATTGGCCGATTGATATAGTCAAAATGGCTAACTTCCGGTTTCACCGGAAATGATAATAACTTTGATTTTTTAAATGGAACACCTTATATATTTTAAGGTTTTTCTGAATCTACGAGTCAAATTACATATAATAGTCTTGTCAAATTTCAATTTTTTAAACAAAAAAAATATTTTTTTAATTTTTAATTTTTACCATAGAAGGCCTTGATTTGGAAAAATCTATTCTAATTGACTCTAGCAACTCTTAATAATAGCTATTTTATCAATAAGGTCAATAACAAACCTTTAATAAAAGAATATAATTTGCTAAACTCGTTTTTTAAGAAAAAGTCACTTTTTTTAAATGGCACCTACCAAGGGCCATCTTGCCATTAAACAGCAAATTTAATTACCAATCTAACGATATGCATCATGCACTACTTTATCTTTATCTGAAACTGAAAATTAATTAATAAATTATTTTTTTTAATATTTTTATGTAATAACTAATAATACCAAAGCAAATTTGGCAACACTGTAGTATGTAATTTGAATCGTAGATTCCGAAAATATAAAAGATATAGAGTGATCTATTTAAAGAACCAAAGTTAGTGTCACCTCCAGTTTCACCGGAAGTGACACTAACTTTGTTTTTTTAAATAGATTTAAACAAATAACTAATTAATTAATTTTCAGTTTCAGATAAGAATAAAGTAGTGCATGATACATATCGTTAGATTGGTAATTACATTTTCTATCTAATGGCACGATGGCCCTTGGTAGGAGCCATTTAAAAAAGTCAAGGCCTTCTATAATAAAAAATAAAAATTGAAAAAATAATTTTTTTGTTTGAAAAAATTGAAATTTGGCAAAACTGTTATATGTAATTTGACACGTAGATTCAGAATAACATAAAATATACAGGGTGTTTCATTTAAAAAATTAAAGGTAGTATTCTTTCCGGTAAAACGGGAAGTCAGCTATTTTGACTATATCTATCGGCCAATCAGAAATTATGTCTAGTATCTTGGTATGAAATTTTATCCAAATCGATTCATAAATAAATAAGATATAAGCATGGCCCTAGTCTCATTGTCACCCGGTATACCAAAGAATAAGTCTAATCAACATACAGGCGCCATCTGAGGATAAACAGTTAGAGGTTAAAGAACAGTTTTATGAAATGCTAGAGAATGTGTAGATAAAATTCCAAAATATGATTTAAAGATAGTAGAGTAGGGTGGTCACACCATAATAGCTATTTATGCAACAAGTGCTAAAAGTCGACTTTTATGCGCGAGACATGAAAATTATGAAACGAAGCCGAAGGCTGAGTTTCATAACATGTCTCGCGCATAAACGACTTTTAGCACGCGTTGCATACAATATTTTATCTACGACCTTAATTTTACCGTTATTAATCCATAAATATCGATTTAAGAAAGGTTCGCATCTGCGACGCTGCATCATAATGAATAGTAGCCTACGCGGCTGGCGATTGTTTTGGCCACGCCCGTGCTGTCAAGGACAGGTACGAAATTTAATTATTTATACTCCACATATGACTGTATTCATTACATAACGCTTTAATTATTTCAAAAACGCTTTACCTGTAACGCAAGAAGCAACTAGAATAGCTTTACGACTTCACTTGCAGTTCGAAATTGTAGTTTTAAACCTCGCGTCACTTTTAGCACATGTGCTAAAAGTAAACAGCTGATTTCTTTAAACACGGTAAACTATAAAACGTCACTTTTAGTGAAACAAGCGAGTGTTAAAAAGCCTACTTTTAGTAGTGGTCGTAGATAAAACTTGTTGTATGCAACCATATATTTATAAGTACTATATGTGTGCAACATATATGTAATACTTACTATATTGCTAGCGGCTATGAGTGAGAAACTCACGAAGGAAGTGAGACAGACAACCAACTCTTCAATGTATAATGGTGAGCTGTGCGCAAGCGCGCGGCGTCGTCCGCCCAATGGGGAAGTGGTGTATTATATATATGTGGTCAAGTTTAAAATTCGCTTCTAAAGGCGGAGTTCGTATTCTCACGCATGCGCACGAGACGCGTTATACTCTAAGTGAAACTATGTCGGCGCCGTAATGTTTTCGGGCGTTTCCAGGCCCTACTAGCAATATATGTATAATACATATATGGTGTGCAACTATTAGAATCAATTATTGTGAGGTTATGGTTTTCTGTAAACGCACGAATTGTTAACGTTTATTTTTGTTTCAAAATGGAAGAGCAAGTGATTATCCTTTCGTTAGTAGGTTTAGGTCTAACGTTGTGTAGTAAGAAACAGCGAAAATCTCGAAAAGTGTGGGCCAGCAAGTGGTTACAACGACGGGACCAAGTACAGGGGGTGTTATCGTACACACAGAATTGAAATGTGAAGATGGTGGTAGTTTTAAAAATTGTTTGAGGATGGATGAAAAAGTGTTTACAAATATACTAATATAGTCACCAACACAATTTCAAAAACCTACACAAATATGAGACAGCATTTCTGCAGAAAAACGGTAGAGAATTATGTTTGCAAAGATATAAATAAAAAAATTGTTATTTTTCAGATTAAATGTTACACTGCCATACCTTGCAACAGGAGAAACACTGCGTAGCCTTAGTTTTTCAACAAGAATTGCCTATAATACACTGAGCATCATTGTTAAAGACGTTTTATTAGCTATTGTTAAATTATTAGAAAACAGCTATCTCAAGGTAACTAGTTTACTAAGGTATTATTTTTTTACACGATCACGACCACAATAATACGGCAGCCTAATTCCAAATAGAATAAAATAAAATACACTAATATATTACCAAGGGGTTTATAATGTACCTTATTATATCATACTCGTCATATCGTAACGACAATAGCTTTGCTTGTTATTGGGTGGTATGCATAAAAAGTAGTCGATGCTAATACTACTACGCTGCTGTAGCAGATTCTATTATATACTTTGATACATAGTAGCTTTAGTTTAATAGTAGATACTACGGGACAGTAGTACTTACCACTCGCATTGTAGTATAAATGTCCTTTGCGTATTAAGTACTTTGGAAGTGAAGCAGATGCTACATATATAAGAGAATATGCTACAAAGTAGATACTTCTTCACATAGTGTTAGCATCTACTATTTTTTATGCATACCACCCATTACGATTTATTTATCAAGATCATTTTTACAATTGTTTCAATAATCTCAATGACAAAAAAAGTAATTAGGTGATCATAACTATCAGTTACTTTATACGGTCGTCTAAAAAATAGTATTTATAACTCGCTAAAAAGTGTTACATCTCTGCTCGTATGATTGATTCAATCTCCTGCGCCTCGTTTATCAAACACCACACTTGTACGATATTTGCCAGTTTCAATACTTGTTATGAAAATAATTATATTAGTACCGCTATTCCAAATTCTTAATATTTTATTATTACTTTGATTACAAATTCTTATAAAATATTATACAAATATATCATACTACAACTAGAATAAATTTGCCCAATACATCTCACCGATTATCTTCCTTTTGGGGTTTTTCTTTTCTCGTTGTTACATATTTTAAAGTAGCCCCAATTTCTGCAAACATGGCCTCTTCTGGTTTTCGTTTATTTCTTTTACTATTGGAATTACTGCTTCCCGAGGACTGTGTACGTGTGGAAACGGAGGGTGACGAATCAGGCTGCTCATTGTCAACCTAAAATTAAATGTTTTATTACAGGCACCTCAAACCACAGAAGAATGGCTAAAAATAGCCAAAGATTTTGAGAATTTATGGAATTTTTCCAACTGCATTGGGGTCATGGATGGGAAACTTGTGTCATTTCGTCCTTGAAGAAGTGATGGGTCGTATTACCGGAATTACAAAGGAACCAACAGCATTGTACTTTTGGCACTGGTAGATGCTAATTATAAATTTGTCATAGCCGACTTAGGGTGTAACGGTAGAATAAGCGACGGGGGTGTATTCAGTAGAAGCTTGCTATCTGAGGCAATAGAAAATAATAATTTAAATTTTCCTCCAGAGAAACCTCTACCAGGAAGAACAATGCATGTTGCATATGTAATAGTAGCAAACGATGCATTTCCATTAAAACCAAACATACTAAAACCGTACAAGCTAAGAGTGCTCTCCTATGAACAAAAAATTTTCAATTACCGTTTAATTAGGGCAAGACGAGTCTCAGAAAATGCCTTTGGTATATTATGCAATAGGTTAGAATTCTTTTAAATCCAATGAATGTAAGCGTAGAGAAGGTAGAACAGATAACAAGGGTGTGTTGTATTTTACACAATTTTTTAATTAGACACAGTCCAATATACCTTCCTGCGGACGAAGATTTAAAAAAATTCTTGAATAATATCACACATCAGGGTGGAAACAAAACTGCAAATCGCCCACAGATAAGGGCAGAATTTCAAAACTATTTTAATACAGTTGGGCAAGTGCCATGGCAAGAAGCCATGGTAAATAGCAACAGACTATAAGTAACCAAGTTGTTTGTAAATAAATATCGGCCTATTTGTTTTTGTAATTTTTGTATTTATGAAATAAAATATTTTGTAAATTTTGTTGTTATAGTCATTTTCTTAAGCAGATCTAAGGAGTATAAGTTACCTGTCCTTCTTCATTATCTATTTTGAGTATCATCGATCCTTCTTCTTCTTCTACCGCATCAATCCAGTTCATTTCGCAGTTGTTTTCATTTTTGGAAAAAAGGATTGGTCCAAATTACTAGTTGTTTTCCATGACTGGACATGGTTTTGCAAGAATAGCAGACGTTTAGAAAACCAAAGTGAAACTTTGTATACTTCGGCAGTACCAGTGCCAGTTCGGGTTTTTTTTCTCAGTAACGCCAACTCTCTGTTGAACTGAGTTCTCAGCGTATTAATTTTTGATTTAACATCAATTACTGTAATAATAATAAACAATGAACTATAGGAAGGTACATGTTAACTTTTATTTACCTGAAGTTCCTGCATTCGCAGGGTAATGCACGTTAGTGCTTCATTCTGTGCTAGCTTGTTATGGTAGCTGGGGTGTTTTACGAAATATAACACCTCCTCTTCTTGATAGGCGTCTATTAGGGCCGACACTTGCCCACGCTTCCAAGACATGGCTATTTTTGAAGTAAAAATGCGTTCTTAACCTAAAAACCGTGAACCGTGCAATACCACTTTCACGCACTGCTCAGAATCGCGTCAAAAAGTTGCACCGAAATAGAGCCCGTCCTATTTTTTAGAAATCTTTGACAAACATGATGCTGACGCCATGAAATACGTCATTACTAATGTTTGACAAACAAATTTGATACAACAAAGTGACCGTGTGTCCTGTGCTTTAGTTGACGGTAATGCGAAAATAGAAAGGGAGCCGATATACCAACAGACAACTGGGAAGTATAGTATGCAGGCAGAGTCCAATGAAAATGGTAAGCTCTTAATAGATTTTGCGATTGACAAAAAAATGAAAATCAAAAGCACGTACTACCAACATAATAGAATACACAAAGGAACATGGGTGTCACCTGACGGCAACACAGTAAACCAAATTGACCATGTGCTAATCGAAGATAAAAATGAAGGTTGCATTAAAAATGTGAGAAGCTATAGGGGACCAGACTTGTATTCAAATCATTTTTTCGTAGGTGTAAAGCTGAAACTCATAGTACCAACAAATAACACAAAAGCTAAACGAAAGCAACATAAACTAGCAAGAATAAATCTACAAGATAAAGATGTAAGAGATAAGTATGAGAAGGCAATAGAAGAACTGTTAATGCAAAAAGGAGAAAGCCAAGGCATTGAAGAAAGATTCACAACAATTGAGGAAACCATAAAAAGTGCAGTGAAAAAACAATCAATGAGACAAGAAAGAAAAAACCAGGAAAGGTATGATGAGGAATGCGAGAAAGTGGTAAATGAAAAAAAAAAATATGTTACAAGTACAAACTGCTGAAAATAAGCTGAAATATGAAAAATTAAGAAGGAAGTGTAAGGCAACATATAGAGAAAAGAAAAGAAGACACAAAATTAAATGGTTAGAAGCGATAGAAGAAAATCACAGAAATAAAGAAATTAGAAACTTTTATGAGGGAGCAAAAAAAGTGAAGCAAGGGTATCAAACAAAGACAATAGTATGCAAAGATGAAGGAAATTTGACAGGAGATCAGAAAGAAGTGACCGAAAGTTGGGCAGAATATTTTGAAGAGCTGCTCAATAACCAACAGAACAAGGATAGGTTGACGGAGGAAAGGCCCGTGATACAAGGTAACAATAGCAATGAGGAAGCTCCTGCAGACGATGAAATAACAAAAAGAGTAAAACAGCTAAAGAACAATAGAAGTCCAGCTACTGACTAAGTACAAGTCGAAATGATTAAATATGGGGGTACTAAACTACAGAAATTGTTATGCGAGCTAATCCATGAAATATGGAACAAAGAGGAACTATCTAAAGCATGTGATGAAGCAATAATATGTCCGTTATACCAAAAGGGAGACAAACAAACCTGCGACAACTATATGAGAATCGCGCTGCTGAATGTTTCATATAAAATCCTAGCCACTTGGATCAAAAATAAGATGTCAAAATATGTTGAGAATGCACTGGAAGAGTATTCAGAAAGGGAAGATCAGTAGTGGACCAAATATTTGTACTTAAAGAAATACAGGACAAAAGCTACCAGCATAAACTACAGACACACATATTATTTATCGACTTTAAACAAGCATATGATAGCATCATAAGAGAACAGCTCTACCTTGTACTGAATGAGCTTGGGATACCTAGCAAGTTGATCAGGCTGATACAAATGACCTTGTAAGATACAACAAACAGGGTAAGAGTGAATGGAGAGGTGTCAAGAAAATTTAAAGTGAAAAATGAATTAAGGCAGGGGGACCCTCTCTCAGCGTTGTTGTTCAACGTAGCCCTCGAAAAAATTATAAGAACAAGTGGCATAAGCGGCCGAGGAATCATGTATCGCAATCGACATCAATGCCTTGCCTTTGCAGATCATCTAACAGTTTTAGCGAGAGCAAGAGAAGAATTAAAGAATGCAGTAAAGAAAATAGTAATTGCAGCACAAGGCATGAGACTTGAAGTTAATGAAACTAAAACTAAATATATGGTATGGAATGACAGGCTCTTCGATAACAACAGTACAAGGAAACCCAGTAGCAGTGAAGATATCGAAGCAAGAATAACAGCAGGAACAAAAAGTGCACATGCAATGAAGAGCATAATTTCGGGACATATGTTTTCCAGATTGTTGAAACTTCGTGTGTATAAATCAATTATAAGGCCAGTTGTTACATACGCAAGTGAAGTGTGGACGCTAAGAAAACAGGAACAAGTAAGGTTGAGTGTGTGGGAAAGAAAAATGTTGAGAGAGATCTATGGTGGAAAAAGTGTAGAGGGGGGATGGGAGAAGAGAACGAACAGAGAAATCAGGAAACTTTATGATGACACAGATATTGTGGGAGTTGCTAAAGCACAAAGAATTAGATGGTTGAGCCACCTAACAAGAATGAGTGAGGAGAGGGCACCAAAAAAAATGGGCTGCGGAGGTGGGTGAACGACGAAGAAGTGGAAGTCCCAGAACGCAATGGCGAAATGAGGTGCAAGAATACCTGAATTATCTAAATATCTGAGAGTGAGAAGTGAAAGCCAGGTATAGGAAAAAATGGGCATCAATCGTGCAATAAGCCAAGGGCCTCCAAGGCCCATAGCGCTAATATATATATAATAAGATACAATGGTTACAAGCAAAGCTTACAAACAAATGTTTTGGTTCTGGCTGTTAGACCCGCACATTCAGCATGTGCCCACAGATTGCAGACCAAACATCGAAACCACTTTTCTTGAGTGCCTGAATTTTTGTAAAGATCGTTACAGTACAGACATGCAGTTTCATTATCGTCATCATAATCATCAGCTGCAAAGGGATCATCCGCTGCCTCATCGTCGTCGCTATTTTCGACACTGGCAATGAACAAGGTAATGAATAAGGCCCTTTTTCATATTAATTAGGCACTGATGTGAGACTTACAGATGACAAGAATTATGAAAAAATACATCTTTTGAGCTATACTTGTTTTTGCCTAAATGCCTAAATACGCAAAATTTCTTCTTAACGACCTAAATATCCTAAACAAAACCTAAATTGCATTTTTATGCAACCTAAATTAGGTTAATTCGAAAATTTATAAATATTAGTTATTTTACAAATTTGAAACTAAAATTACCGTAACTTACCGGACGGGGTACATTATACAGGGTGTTATGAAAATAAGTGGAAATATTTTTACCAGTGATAAAGCTCACCAAAAGGAACAACTTTTCTATTTATCGTTTTTCATTTAACCGCATATTTTTTCAATCATTTATCTCCCCTAAATTTGACGAGCCGCTTAGTAAGCAAATCTAAGTTAAAGATGAACGACACAAGTATATTAAAACTGCAAAGTTCTTGCACAAAAAACATGCGGTCAATAACTTACCTACCTCAATTGATAAAGTACGTTGGTGACCAGATGTGAACTAAAGGTTTTATCAGTACCTATGCAGTTTTTGTTCGTTTGCATATCAAAGAAATGTTTTTTGTGGTTTGTACCATTACCTTAACATGTTATTCCATAGGCGGGTATGCACTTTTAGAGAAAAATTGTTTTGAATTTTAACTCAGTATTGAGGGCGTTTTCGAAAAAATTATAAATGGAGAAGTTTTTCAGTTTAGCAAGTTCTATTACGAGTTAAAATATTTGCACTCATTTCCATAACACCCGGTAAATGATTCATTTGACATGTCTTGCATATGCTTTTAACTTAGTAAGTGAAACAGTTCGAAATAATTTGGAAGATGTTGATGGATTGATGTTCAATGTAAAGAAATTGTTTGTAAATGTAGAAAGATCACTTGAACGGTTTAGCTCTTTTTCCATAACCCGTTCTGACTAGGTAGGGCACTTGAATAGAAAGTGCTATATTTTATGCAAATAATTTTGACGATATAAAATCAGTAAGTTTTTCTTTGTCGGGAAGAATTTGTTATTGTTTATTTTTAAGTTTTTACATCTTTCGACAGTGGATCAGCGCAGGCTATTAAAAAGCACATCTGTATTTTAACAAACCTAATATTAAAAATGATCTCCTTTATATTAAACTCATTTTAAAATTCTGATTGACACTATAACAAGGTTGGAAACAGTGGGACTGCTTTTAACTCAATCTGTAGAAATTATTGAAAACCTGATGGAAACATTAGCAAAATTTCCAAGTTTAATTGATACACAAGCTTATGCTAAACTTGATTGTTTATTTTTAAAAAAATCCTGGTTTCAAGAAATCCTCAACTTTAAAAAATTGCTTTCTGGTGAGAGTGAGGAAGACGTAGGTTAGATGCCGATTGGAGCAAATATAAGTTTTCTCCAATAACATCTTGTGATGTGGAGAGATCTTTCTCTTGGTTAAAATATGTTTTATCAGATAAGCGTCTTAGTTTTAAGCCAGAAAAGTTGGAACAGTATTTGGTTTGTTATGCAAATGCGTAGTTTATATTCAAGACGTATTGTAAGACTGTCGAAGTTTGTACTAAGTATGTATGTATTATTTAACTTACATTTAAATTTAAGTATATAGTGTCATTTTGTTCTAGCCTAATTTAGGCTACAAAAATTATAAGTCCTAAATTAAAGTTTTTAAGACCTGAATTACAAGTTTTTAGAACCTATTTAGTGACCTTTTTTTGGCATTTTAATGACCTAAACATGCGGGCTTTAGTAATGGATTACAGGAAACAGCCACATTAAAACAAAGACCTGATGTACATGCAACAAAGAAAGTAAAAATGAATACTAAAAAAACCACAAAGAAACTAAATAAAGAAGATAAGAAAGGGGAAATAATAAGGCAAATTGATAAGAAGGATGAATCTGAAATTTGGAAACTTGGAGTTTGGAATACAAGAAGTCTAACGGGAAAAGAAGAAGTTATATACGAACTTAATAGAACAGGATTAGATATACTAGTACTAGCAGAGACAAAGAAAAAAGGGAAAGGTGAAAAAACATTAATGGATGGACACAGGCTAATATACACCGGAGTGGCTGAAAATTAAAAAAGCAGCAGAAGGCGTGGCATGCATTATCAACAAGAGTTTGGGAGATAAGATAACAAATTGGACAGGACGGAATTTTCACGGTAGATTTAGAAGTAAAATGAAAAGAAAGAATAACGATAATTGCAGTTTACGAACCCGACGAAAACGATAATAAAGAAGTAAAGGATAAATTCTGGGAAGAACTATCACTGATAACTGAAACGAGCAAAGTGAAAGTATTCGTAGCAGGCGACTTCAACAGAGGTTAAAAGTAGAAAGGAGGGATCTATATTAGAACACATACTAGTAGAAAAGACCAACAGACATACAGTGAAAGATGTTAAAGTTAAAAGGGGAGCGGAGATATACAGCGACCATTATTTATTAGTAGGAAAAATAAAGACACCAGAAGAGCAGAAGCAAATAGTAAAAGAAGAATACGTAGTACAGGAAGAAATAGTAAGAACTTATAAGCTACAAGAAACAGAAATAGCAAAAGAGTATGAGAACATAATAAAAAGAGAACTACTGACAGATGAAAAGCAGTCTGAACAGCTAACGATGGAAGAGATGTGTGAGCAAGATAAAGAACACGCTACTAAAAGCAGCTAAATGTGCATGCGGTGTAATCAAGACAAACAAACATATGAAAAGAACCGCCTGGTGGAATGAGGAGATAAAAGGCCAAGTTAAGCTAAAGAAGAAGAGGTGGATAGAATACTTAGCGAAAAAGCCAGAAGATACTTACAATGCATACAAAGAACAGTGCATAATAGTAAAAAACATGGTGAAAAAGCGTGGCAAGACTCTGGCGAAAAATTAGAAAAGAAAAGTAAAGAAAACCAAAAGTTATTTTATAAAGTGTTAAAAAATCTAAGGAAAGGAAAAACAACAGAGAGCACAGAAATAAAAAATAAAAATTGGAAGGTTCTTAGTAAAACCAGAAGAAATAATGAACAGATGAAGGCAATACTTTCAGAAACTTTTACAGACCCAAGAGATGAGTAATAAAGAAAAGACACCAGACTATAGAACACGAAGAAAAAGGTATAACAGAAGAAGAGTTAGTAACAGCATTAAAGAAAATCAAAAATTGGAAATCACCAGGGCATGACAGAATTACTGGTGAAATGTTGAAAAAAATGGGAGAACAAGGTAACAAGTCATTCCTAAAAATGTTTAATAAAATATGGAAAGAGGAAAAAATACCAAAAGACTGAGAAATAGGGCAGATTGTCCCAATATTCAAAAAAGGAGATAGGAAGACATGTAATAACTATAGAGGCATAACGCTGCTCAGTATACCCCTGAAACTGTTTGAACAAATACTCCAAGATAAATTACGAACAGCAATAGAACCAACATTATCAGAAGCACAGAGCGGTTTCCGGAAGGGTAGAAGTGTACAAGACCACGTATTTACTATTAAATAAATAATCGCAAAAACACTACAGTACAATGAGAACGCCTTCTTTGCATTTATCGATCTCGAAAAAGCTTTCGATAGAACACCTAGAGAAAGAGTATGGAAAAGTTTGAACAACAGAGGAGTAACCCCAAAAGTAACGAGGGTAATTAAAAGTTTATACCAAAAGACAAGGAATTACGTGATAAGCAATAACAGAACAACAGAAGAGTTCATTACAAACGAAGGACTAAGACAAGGAGGGGCAATGAGCCCGGTACTGTTTACCGTCTTTATAGACGAAATAATACGAGTATGTCACCAGAGAATTAAAGGGCTAAACGTGGGATACAGAAAACTCCAACCCACATTCATACAGGATTGTGCATTTGCAGATGATATTATAGTAATGGCAGGAAGAGAGGAAGAGCTACAACGAAATCTATTGATATGGAATGAAGAACTAACAAACAATAGAATGGAGATGAACATAAATAAAACGAAAGTTATGGCCATTGGAAAGATCACCAGAAGATAAATATACAGATAAATGGAGAGGAGATTGAACAGATACAGAAGTTTAAGTACCTAGGGTTTAATATTGAGGATAGTGGAAGACAAGAAATAGACATATCAGAACGGATAGAGAAATGTAACACACTATATCATGCAATGAATACAAACTTCATAAATAAACGAGAGGTGTCACAAGAAACCAAACTTACTGTGTACAAAACAATCTTTAGACCTACCATTATTTACGGATGCGAATCGTGGGTACTGACACAAAAATGAAATCAAGACTGGAAGCTACAGAAATGAAATACCTGAGAAGAGTGAAAGGTGTCACCTTGAGAGATAGAATAAGAAGTAGCCAGATAAGGAAAGAACTAGAAATAAACATAGTACCAAATCTCATCGAGGAGCGACAGTTAGCATGGTGGGGTCACCTACATCCGATGGAGGAAAATAGACAAGTAAAACAAATATGGTGTAATGGGACTTTAATTTTATTTCGACCTCGTTCGTTCTACCTAAAATTTCACTGGATTCGGCCCTGTACTAGTCATACTCTAATTCATTTTAGCCAGCGTTCAGATGCCCGTGACCTGTACAGATTCTTTATAAACATTTTATTGGGACTGCGCAGCTTCTTGCAGTTATTCCCGTTTTGGTTATATTTCTCCGAATTGTAATCATAAAGTCATTCTTTTTTCCATGTTAGAGATAAGACCGTTTCGTATTTCAACTTTTAACCTGCTTACGGCCCGATATATTTAAGCTTCTAAAAATAAGGTTTGATGAATTCTTTGTTGTCACGAATGTGTGAACACTTATTTCGAAGCTCAATGTTTCTTTTAATAACTTAGTGCCTGAAGTTCTTTAGAATTGTCCTTGCAACGTGAAATTTGAGATTTGTGGAACTTTCCGATATGCAGTATCGCCAAGCGGGGCTTCCCTCCCGAATTTTGCTAAGTCAGATATGACCTCAGCCGCCGAAGGCTTTCGCTGTTTGTTTTCCTACCTACGCTTTGCGCCAAGCTTTGGCAAAAGGAAACAAGATTCGATAAGCCCTTGATGATTATGCATAGGGGATTATTAATTTTGGAACTCCAAACCTTCTTCCGATGGACAGTCACCAAGTTCTCGTGCATTTTGGAATTAATTAGTAGCGGACACTCGAATAAGACAGCTGTGTGGTGAAGTTCACACCCCGGTCTTCGGAGCCGGGGGTCACGTTGTGTCGTGCTTAAGTAAGAATGTACTGTGTGGTCCTCGCACGGTAATTAAATTTTCAGTAGAGTTCGGCGACAGTCTTCATAGCCGAAGGTGCGAAAATAAATAAGGGTTGAGCGCGAAGTAATGGGTTAGGCCCGCGAAACGTTTTTATTGGGAAAACGTCGTCTTAATGTTTAGTATGCTGTCCGCTCATTAAGGGTTGAGGGACGCAAAATTTGCCGTCGTGCTCATCAAACCAAGACGTCGTTTAATAATTCCTGCCTATGTGCTCGTGTAGTTTGAGAAATTCTGCTCTGCAAATTCTGATTACGTTCGTTGGGCCACCCCGAAGACTGGATTAACTTCTTGCCGACACCCTCCCGACCTGATTCGTTCCTGTTTGGGGACCCGCACCACCGTAGCGTTCTGCCAAGCTTCACTGAGGCCGAGTTCATAGCACCCACCAACACCCATGCTTACAGCTCAGGTAGGATCTATTTACTGTATCCGCTGCGTTTAATTTATGTGCCGAGTTAAGTGGCGACAATAGCTTTATTGTGCGTTCTCCAGTGTTCACAAACATTGCGTACGCTCGCTTAATTCTATTATTTGATTTGTTTGTTGTTAATCAGGGGCTTCACCCCTGTTATATCGTTTTGCATACTTTGTAACAATATATATAGATGTTAAGGTAACTTTTGCTTAGGGTCCCCGATATTTCATATAGGATATACCCATTGTATTGAATTTGAGTCACCTTTGGGTGGTTTATTAAATGTAAATTCTGTCAACTTCAGCCTAGTTATTTGTCGTTTTTGAACCCTTTGGTCACTAATTAACGACGACTAACGTCGGATGTAAATGAGTGTAAAGCTAAAAGCATGTCCTTTGATTAAGCCAGCCCCAAGATTTGGGCTAGTGTTAGTGTTCTTTTGTTACCCTTTAGGGAGGGAGGCCTTTAAGGTAAGGCATTTGGTTTCACGGCCACCCTGTGTATTTGGACCTGAAGACTCGGAGGAGGCTCGGTGGACAACGCTGAGGTGGAGAGCGGCGAACCTGGGGGGACCTCCTCATAGCTTCGTGAAGTTCTTTCTTTATTCACGCAAGAACCCCTTTTAAAAGCAAGTGGCGTCTTGGGTTATACATTTTGAGTATGAGCATAGGGTAAGTGCCGTCGGTTTTAAATGAACTTTCGAACTACCCCTTCCTGACTGAGGTAAGTTGAGGGCAACAGGAACAACTACATCTGTTCCGACAGATTTAAGATCTGTGTTATTTTAAAAACCGGCGAACCCCTTTACTCTTTTCCCCGATTTGGCAGTTAAGGTGATTAATGTCGATTCAAGTAAATTATTATGTAACAGATTTTTAGTGGCGCCTGTCAATGTGGAGCTTTGTTTTAGCGGCTATCCGTGTGGCCTTTGTGTTTCTTTTCTTGTTGTATAGCTTTATTTTAGTTTTTGGCATCAACGGCATATAGTTTTTTCCAGTATTTTTTTTGAAAACAGGACTGTTTAAGACTTCGAAGTTTGGAATCGGGTTTTTTTCATATCAGGACGCGTCTTCTATTTGTTTTCTTTTATCAAATGAGTTCCTTGCTATTCCTTTGACATACCAAACATTGTTTTTCCCAGGATTTTTCGCGGGATTTTTGTTTTTTCTTCGTGTTCAACATTTTCTTTTTTGTGCTAAGGCACATTTTAAAGCCATTCTTTTTTGTGCTAACGTTTAATTTAGTATGGATCATTAAGCAAACCGTGTTTTTTTGTCTTTTTCGTAGAAAGTCTGAAATTTTTGGAAGGTATCTAGCTTTTTTTGAATTCGTTTGTTGTTGACTGCGTTTAGCCTTCAGCTAATTTGAAATTTTATTGTGCTATCCCAAATTAAGTTAAAGTTAGTAGAGTTTATCGACATTGACGCTTTTTAGATTACCGATGTTGACTTTTTTTTGTTGTCATTCTTTGCTGTGGTGCCGCGTTGTTGTTTGTTAACGAGTTGGAAATCATTTCGTTTTGTTTATTCTTTATTGGTTCGTTGTTAAGATGTGGTTCTGTGTTGGTGTGTTTTATGAGATCCGCTTTATGCGAATTTTTAATATCTCTCAAACCATCTTCTTAGTTGGCTTGGCGTAGTTTTTTTTTATTGACTTCTATTTCGTTCCCATTTCTATCGTGGATCGCCCAACTTCGTTTGCTGATTTCATAGCGTGCATCAACACTTGTCGTAGTGTCTTGTACACTTTCTGTCGTACCTTTGTTTCGTTTATTGACTTAGTTGTTTACCGTGTTGGAGTATGTTGCGATTTAGTCGCCTGCTGTTGTTTGGTTTTAGTAACTTCTAGGCCAGCGTAAAATTTTCTTGGGATCGGTGTTTTGTACCATTGCTGCCCACGTTCGGAAGGTTGAGGTGGGGCAAATTCTGCTTTATTGCACATCCGTTTGAAGACGCCGCTTAAGTAATCCCGCTTGTGTTCTCGTGTAGTATGAGAGCGTTGCATTTTTGCAAATTCTGGTTACGCTGTGCTATTCCGAAGCCTGGAATAATTCTTTTTCGACCGAGATCCTATCGTTCCGTTATTTATTGACGAGCTGTCGTCACCTACCGAACTTTGTTTTGATGGCTTTTGGCCATGCATCGTATTAGTGCCCTTTGGACTTTGGGAGGAGCGATTTCGTTGTTAGCTTTTGAGCTTCGTGCATCAGTCATGCGCAGGCCGTTCGCATGTTGTTTCTTTAGTGAAGTTTATGTTTGACATTTGTTGGAGACTTTGTTTTTCCGGATTTTCTTTTGGTGTCCGGTGTCGGAGTCATTTTCGAGCTCGCATTTTGCGAATTAATGGCCAACTTGGCTTTCGGCATCGTCATCAATTGGGAGTTTCGGTGAACATTGTTTTCTTTTTCTATTACCAATTATCTTTGACAACTCCAAGTCACAATGGTTTAACCATGTGTGACATACTGTTGTATATAATTGTTCGTTAGCATATGATAGAATTGGATAGGTTAGTGTAGGCTAGGTGGCCTTCAAGGCCTTCGAGACTCTTGTCGTTCGTGGCTACTTCTTTCTTTGATCGTTTGTTGCTGTGGGACCAACACAAGAGGCTGATCCCGTGACGCCTCGCGTGCCCTCTTCAACGAGTCGGCAGTGGGTCCGGTCGCCTTGCTTACCCGTCACCCCATGGGCGCGTGCCATGGCCGCTCGGCCGTGGTCGGTATTCTTTTGGATGTGGGCACCACCCTTCACGGGGTGAAGTGGCCCGTGTTTTGTGGTATTTTTGAACCCTTTATTTTGAATTTCGGTCGGAGGTTGAATGGGACCCCTGGCGGAGTACCCTCCTGTGGGACATTAATTATCATATGTCGCCCGCTTCCCTGGTCCGGGGAGGGGTTTTACTAGGCTTCACCGAACCGTCAGTGCCTGATTGGGGCTATGCTGTCCGCTCATTAAGGGTTGAGGGACGCAAAATTTGCCGTCGTGCACATCAAACCAAGACGTCGTTTTATAATTCCCGCCTGTGTGCTCGTGTAGTTTGAGAAATTCTGCTCTGCAAATTCTGATTACGTTCGTTGGGCCACCCCGAAGACTGGATTAACTTCTTGCCGACACCCTCCCGACCTGATTCGTTCCTGTTTGGGGACCCGCACCACCGTAGCGTTCTGCCAAGCTTCACCGAGGCCGAGTTCATAGCACCCACCAACACCCATGCTTACAGCTCAGGTAGGATCTGTTTACTGTATCCGCTGCGTTTAATTTATGTGCCGAGTTAAGTGGCGACAATAGCTTTATTGTGCGTTCTCCAGTGTTCACAAACATTGCGTACGCTCGCTTAATTCTATTATTTGATTTGTTTGTTGTTAATCAGGGGCTTCACTCCTGTTATTTCGTTTTGCATACTTTGTAACAATATATATAGATGTTAAGGTAACTTTTGCTTAGGGTCCCCGATATTTCATATAGGATATACCCATTGTATTGAATTTGAGTCACCTTTGGGTGGTTTATTAAATGTAAATTCTGTCAACTTCAGCCTAGTTATTTGTTATTTTTGAACCCTTTGGTCACTAATTAACGACGACTAACGTCAGATGTAAATGAGTGTAAAGCTAAAAGCATGTCCTTTGATTAAGCCAGCCCCAAGATTTGGGTTAGTGTTAGTGTTCTTTTGTTACCCTCTAGGGAGGGTGGCCTTTAAGGTAAGGCATTTGGTTTCACGGCCACTTTGTGTATTTAGACCTGAAGACTCGGAGGAGGCTCGGTGGACAACGCTGAGGTGGAGAGCGGCGAACCTGGGGGGACCTCCTCATAGCTTCGTGAGGTTCTTGCTTTATTCAAGCAAGCAACCTCTTTTAAAAGCAAGTGGCGTCTTGGGTTATACATTTTGAGTATGAGCATAGGGTAAGTGCCGTCGGTTTTAAGTGAACTTTCGAACTACCCCTTTCTGACTGAGCTAAGTTGAGGGCAACTGGAACAACTACATCTGTTTCGACACGTTTAAGATCGGTGTTATTGTAAAAACCGGCGAACCCCCTTTACTCTTTTCCCCGATTTTGTCAGTTAAGGTGATTAATGTCGATTCGAGTAAATTATCATGTAACAATGGGAAACAAGAAAAGTAGGAAAAATGGAAGGCCACAAGAAACGTGGGACAATGTCATAGAAAAAATACTAGCAAGGAAAGGGAAAACAATAATGGAGGCAAAGGCAATGACAAGTAATAGAAAAGAATGGTGTAAATGTGTGCATAACTAATTAAGTTAATTAAGTTAAGAAAGTATAAAGGTATTGTAAAACATAATGTATTTATGTTGTAAAGCCAACACCAATAAGGTAAATGGCCTTTGATTATATATATATATATATATATATATATATATAATGTGTATGCAAAATATCATCTTCCTCCGACAAAGCGTTTTTGAGTTATACCGCCAACAGACAGACAGACAGACAGACAGATAGACAGACAGATAGACAGACAGACAGACAGTCAGACACTCGGAGAAAACCTGTTTTTCGTCATCTAGGGACCCTGAAACGTGAAGATCTGAAGAAATATCGGAAAGTGATTTTTTCGTGATTACAATACTTCCTTCGTCTTTCAGACCAGGGAAGTAAAAACAGAAAACCGCCTTGACATGATGAATTTATAAACGAACTATTTAAATATAGTAAAAGTGACTTGACATCAGAACTTACATATCTACCTTTATCAAATTATACTGGCTCAAGAAATATACCAATTGCATATATATTCCTTTCCGCTCCTAGTTGGAGCATAGGGCCTCCACAAAGTGTCGCCATCGGACTCGATTTCGGGCTATTATTTTGATTTCGTTCCACGTTTTGTTGTCTCTTATTTCTTTTAAGACTGTGCGTTTCCATGTTAATTTTGGCCTGCCTTGATTTCTCGCTCCCTGGGGATTCCATTCCAGTGCTCGCCTAGAGATCTCATTTTGGTCTCGTCGCAGAACATGGCCGATCCAACTACATTTTAGTTTGCGGATATCATTAGTTGCTCGTTGGAGATGACCTCTGGCCAGAAAATTCGGCGAATCCTGCGAAGACACCGATTTATGATAATTTGTAATTCGGATGAGATGCCTGTTGTGGTTTTCCACGTTTCACAACCATACAAAAGCACAGTTTTGACGTTGGTGTTGAAAAGTCTTATTTTGGTTTGCCGGGTTATAACCGTTGATGACCATATTCTATTCAGCATTCCAAAAGCTTGTCTTGCTTTCCTGATACGCGTTTTAACGTCTTCCTCTGTGCCTCCATTCTTGGTTATGATCAAGCCTAGGTAACAGAACTGGTCTACCACTTCTATCTCTTGGTTATTCACATAGAATTTGTTCCGGTTTAGGTGCCGATTCGGAGTGACTTTGTCTTCTCTATATTGATTTTGAGACCTACATGTTCTGCTTCTGTAGCCAGTTGCTGTAGTTTTGCGGAGATATCTTCGTGTCTGTGACTCAGCAGAAAAATATCGTCAGCAATTCGAGGTCTTCAAGCCGTTCCTGCAGTGTCCACCGAATTCCCCTGTTTTCTGTATTAGCGGATTTCATCACCCAATCTAGTGCTATATTAAATAGCAGAGGGGATAGGGGCAACCTTGCTTCACTCCGTTTGTTACTGAGATGTTATTACTGAGTCTGCCGTTGTGTAGTATTTTATATGTCGCGTTGTTGTACAGGCTTTTCATTATATTAATTAGTTTGCGAGGGATGCCTTTTTGAATTAGGATTTTCCATATAGCTTTCTGGTTAAGGCTATCGAAGGCGCGCTTAAAGTCTATAAATATTAAATATAGGGGCGAGTTCCACTCTATTGATCGCTCTATGATTATACGGACTGTGTTTATATAAACAGTGCACGCTCGTCCTGATCTGAAGCCTGCTTGCTCATTTCTCAGTGTTGGTTCTATCTTTTCATAAATGCGGTTGCGGTTGTTCAGTATTGACCAATTGCATGGGAAGCAGTATAACAATTCCTTCTAAGAAAAAGCCAGAAAATTATATCACACTATTAAACTCAACCCAAAAACTGTTAACTAAGATTGTTCTCCATAAAATTTTACTATTTATGAGAATCATTGAGGAGCAGCAAAGTTTTCGTAAAAACCGATCAACAACAGACGCTATTTTCATAGTTCAACAAGTAGTTGAGAAAGAGATTGATTTCAGTAAACTGGCTTTCATGTGTTTTGTTGACCATACCAAAGCTTTACCAAGTACCATCAAAGCTATTAACACTAATAAGAGGTCTAAACACAAATACAAAAACAAAAATAAAAGTGCAAGACGGGTTAACTGAAGATATAAAAACTCTCGTAGGAATTAGGCAAGGCGACTCACTGAGTCCAATCTTATGTAACCTAATTATGGATAAAATAATACAAAAAAGCATTACCAGGCTATCAACTAGATAATGAAAACATAAATATTATGTGCTACCATGACGATGCGGAGTTAATCGCGTATACAGAAGATAAAATACAATACATGTTTTAGCAGTTTGTTACTGTGGCCAAAAACTTACAACATGACAGTCAACAAAAAAAACTTAATCTACTACTATATCAAAGGGACCTTGTTAACGTTAGTAGTTGTTCACTTTAGTTTCCCTAGTTATAACCCAAATATTGTAACGCTACGAGAGTGTATTTGAGGGATAGCCAGCTAGCTGCAGAGGAGACGGTGTGTTGTTCTTCAAACGATGTAATTTTCGAAAAACATGAGCGCCAACAAGTTTTTCCAATTACAACAAATATACTCAGGTAAAGAACTTATACACATAATCTCAGAGGAAATCGCAGCATTCAATAACATAACATTTGAAATATAGAAGTTAGCAGTAACGAACTTAGATACTGAAGGATATAAGTTTATGCATTAGATTTATAAAACAAAGTTGCACATAATAACTAGTACAGAAATATTATAAATTGTTATCATGCATTCCTTACTCAAAAGCAGCTTACAAACTAGCACCTCTTGGTACAGTTGTAATCGCCGAAACTCTAAAGCCTCGGGTAATGTTTCTAGTAGTAAACTCTCATAGATGACGCTAATGTTTCACCCCGTAAGTGACGTTAAAACCCCAGATAGAAGACAATTTGAAATCGGAGAAACCAGACTCTCCCTGTAAAACAAGGAAGTTCTGTGTTCTTAAACTATCCTAAAATGCGGACCAAGGTCCCAAAATGTATTCAATTCCGTAACGTGCATACCAGCAAGCTTCTGTAATTAATATATTACATCTGAAGCCACGAGTTAAACTAGGAGCACAAAATATACACAAAGTCCTGCCGCCAGAAGAGACGCTACATTTTTCCGTCAAACAAGGGAAAACACAATTTTTGTTATTTTTCCAGCTGTTCCGACAGCCGGTAAAAGAGATGACATCTCAACCGCTAATACTGCGTTTACACCGCGACCGTGTTTCAATGAAGGAGCTTTTACACGGCCATGTATTATACAGCAAATAATTCTCAAGTTAACCACTGGGAGTTCTTATTACAAGTGATAGGAATGTAAACCAAGAGGTGAAACATTACGCCATGCAGCGTTTAAGAATATCTGGCTGTCTGCGAGATATAGACACATAGAGAAACAAACATATGTCAGTAGAAAGTAAAGTAAAGTTGTATAAAGCGATAGTAAGACCTATAATGACATACGGAGCCGAAACCTGTACAGAAACTGCTAAAACAAAGCAATTATTAAGAACAGTCGAAACTGGCACCTTAAGAACAATTATCGGAAAAACAAGATTAGATCACATAAGTAACGAAAATGTAAGACAGCAATGCAACGTAGCTGATATTGTGAAATTTATAAAACAGAAAAAAGTAATGGAACAACCACGTGGAAAGAGCTGAAAACGACAGACTTATTCGAATAGTATGTGACTTAAAACCAACAGGAAAACGTAATCCAGGGCGACATCAGAAAATATGGAGAGACAGTTCGATCTCAACTTGAGCAGGATTATAATAAGCAAAATTACAAACGAAGAAGAGGAAGAAGATATTTTCATACTTTCATCGGAACCTTAAATAGCATATTCTGTCTGAAATTGGTTTAAATTCGATTGCTTTTTTCAAGACTTAGGTTATCAAGAATCCTGTTTTCTTCATCACTGTTGAAGAAAGTATAATCCTCCAGTTCTACTCTCTCGTTACTAGGTTGCTTAGTTTTCTGGATTGCCTTTATGTATGTATTATCGTTAACCTCGTTTTACCTTGCGGTGTAGAGGCTGGTGCTTTATGTGCTTGCATCTGCCGGTACAATGCTCAACTTGCCCCGGATTCGGGATACACGCATTTTGTGCTTGCGTGTCATATGTTGGTGTGTTGACCTTGTTACTCTATCTCTTAGGTCTGTGGATCTGAGTAGAGCACAGTTAATTTGGTGCCCAACTGTGAATGGTCTGACCGAGCCCGATTTCAATCAGCACGGCTGCAGAAAAATTCCGTCCCCCGCGGGATTCGAACCGAGGACTTGCTTAGTAGCAAGCCTAGCACTACCCAACTGCGCTACCCAGCTTCTGGATTGCCTTTATATTATATTTAAAATTGTTATATCCATTGTTTAGATGTTTAAGCGCTTCTTGCTCATATGACCACGTTACATTTCAATTCTCTAATAAAATATCACCATCTAGCTTTTACTGCCTAACCCTTTCTTCTCCTTGTAACCTCTTCTCAGTTTTATATAGCTCATTTCTTCTCTCAATTTTATTTTGCTTAGCTACCTTTAATTTCAAGTTCAGATCCATTTCCAGGTCCGTGGTACCGCAATCTTTACTGTTCTTTATTAGTTTTCTGCTGTCTTTTGAATTCAACATTGTCTTTCCTTTATCCTCTTTCTGCTTTAACTTTTCTTTCTCATGATCTCATTTATAAAGTACCTCTTCTGTTGTTATCCTTTTGTACCCTATCCTGATACGTTTACATGTTTTCCTTTCCTTAGATGCCATTTTTCCTATTTATTTTTGCATCTCCCTTTCAGCCTTAGTATAATCATCATCAATAAGCACCTTGGCACGGCAAACAAATAGAGTAGCATACGCAACCCAAATGGCATATATAAAGCTGGCTGGATCAGTATGTTAATTAGAATCACTACAGAATTATAAATAGCCGTTTTTATAGACATAATTTTAACTGACATTAAATAATTTGTTGAGGTTATGACACAAAGGGAAACTTCTACCAATTCAAAAAGCATGGCATGCATTCGTGTTTATGTGATGGAAAATACCGTAAAACGACGAGAAAAGCCGTAAGAGGAACAATAATTAAAGAAAACTAAAGAGGAACGAATAAAGTAACAAATGAGTTATTAGAGGGCTGCTACAACTCCAGTCAACTGTAAGCAAGGAATTGAGTAGGTACCTGTTAATAATGGCAAGCTAACTCTAGCTAACATTCTTATATTATGAGGGACACTAGCTGTTTTATTAACACTGCTGAAATAGTAGCAATAGCGCGTTTAGTCGGTGAAAAATAGAGAATATTTTTTAACTAAATATTTCGATTTCCACTATTTTTCTCTTTCTAAGAAACAATTTTTATACGAAAGTAGGCAATCTATGATTTTTAAATACTTCACATTTTGTTTTTGACCGTAGTCGGCTACTGGTTTGCAGTAAAATTATTCAAAAGTTGTAAAAAACAACCCCTTTAAGAGTAAGAACTAACAAACATTTAATATAGGTCAGAAAATCAGTAAGGAGCGTTAAGGTGGGATTGAGAAGTAAAACACACTGTTACTGGATTTATTCCAATTCTCAATTTCTTAACGTTTACACAACTCTCGTGCAGGAGACGTGTCTTGGATATAATGTTTTACCTGAAATTATAACTATAAAGATAATAATAAACAAGCAAACACCAGTACATACTAAATATTGTTATTTTATTAAATCCCTCGCATCCCAAAAGGGTCGGAGGGTTGTCAAAAAATAAATCTCCTTAGAATCCGATGAAATATCCACCTCATAAGTAAATGCTCTATGGCTTCCGGTGTGATTCAAAATGTACACACCAGAACCAAAAAGCAAAAACCCAAAGGAAGAAAAGAATCTGCAATGTTGAGCGGCTTCCACTTACCGTATACGTTTGACCGTCCGGGCTTTTATAATATCGACGAAGAGTCTCTACTCGCGAGAGGTAAGCGCAACAACAGAAAAGTTGGGAGCAATATTGGTCGTTTCTGATTCTATTGCGTTGAGAAAAATAATATTTGAAATTAAACTAAATATATATTCAATTTACTACATAATTTAGCGATGCATGAAAAAAGTTAATAAAATGCTATTAAACAAATGTAGCTCTATAAAACCTACAATTTGATGGGTCACCTAAACAGAAATCTCATTTAATAGATATATAATTGTATACTTGCAAAAATTTTATTTCACCTTTAAACGATTACAAACAATAATCAACTAGGACGACAAAAACTAAATGATAAGGATTTTTATCGTAAAAAACCATAGTACCAGAAAATTGTTTGACTGAATTCTCATTATTGTCAAGTGTTTTGGACCTTGGAGATTTTTTATTATTCAATTTACATGTTCTAAAAAATCTCCTCATTTAAATAACTGTAAAAAAACATTGACAGGATTTTTGTAACAGTAATTCGTTAACAGGGCTAGATTAGAGTTTCAAGAAGCCATTTAAATACATATTAATTAGAATTGAAAAATAGTTCTCCTAAAAAGCGCTTTGCATAAAAAACGTATAAATTGCGCAAACATACTACCTTTTGGTAAATAATAAAAAATCTAAAGAAGTAATTTACAAAATTTGTAAATAAAAGTTTAAGTTTATTAATGTTATACCGTTTTTAAATCTACTGTAATTATAATTTTTCCTTTTTGTCTGCTTTTGTTTATAACTTTTGTACTATTGTAGAATCTAATATAAATTGTATTTTTTCCCACTTGTTTGTAATTTAATAAACATAACTTTTCAGTTTTTTTCATTTTATACTGAATTTTTTTCTATAAAAATGACCTACTAATTTATTTGCAATTATTTAATGGACTCACACTTCGGGTATTTATATTAAACTTGGAAAAAATGTTTGAATGCCACTGTGAAAAGTGCGGATGCCTACTTGGTGTTTAACCGGTACACAATGGCGTTATAAGGGTGTAAGTGAGGAATTATAGGATTAACAGGTAAGGGGTCTGTTGCATGAAGGAACAGTTTTTAGAATACAGCGATGCCCATAAGCCCAATGCTGCACTATAAGTATGAAACAATCTATAGTTAAGTAGTTTTTACCACTTTTCCAATTCCAATTTCCAATTTCTTAGCGGGACGTATACCGCTGAAGATTCTTCTCGCTGGCTGGCGGAAGTTCTTGGAATCATAAATTTTTAGCTGGTCGTATGCCGCCAAAAATTATTCTCGCCCCGTGTTGGCGGGAATCCCTGCTACTGGGTCGTAGGATGCTTCTCCTTGGCGACTGCTCAATTTGTTGTACTCCCGGATTTGTTGCCAATTAAGTACATACCAGTCTTGCTGTGAGCCCTCCACAAATTATTGTATGGAAATGGCAGTTGATCCAGCTCCCCCAAAGCTGTTTTTCGGTCCGGTTGCCCAAATTGCAAAGTTCAGATCCGTTTTGCGCGTTTCAGGACTCCTGTATCTTCCAATTCACTTCAGTTTCCGTAATCGGGGAGTTGTAGGCTCGAAGTACCGATGTCCGCTTTATATACAATTAAATTGTGTCGTGTTTTGCTGTTTGGTCTAATAACCTACTATTTGCATAAGGGCAAAACACAACGCCCCAAAAAAATCCTTGCTTGTAAACAATGTGTATGAAACTTGACCTAATGATACAATTGTAACACCGCTGTCTGCACAAAGACTCCTTATTCGGAACAATAATATTGCAACTTGACGCAGTAAGCCGACACCAAAGCTGATTCTTGCGTACAGACAGTTTAAATGGCACATGTTACGAACTAGTTTTATATACTAATTTATTTTCGCATAATTCCACTCAATTGTCTATTTGATGGGCAAACAGCAGTTTGAACAGTGTATTTGAAAAAGGGTTAGAAAAAAGTATGCAACCAATCATACAGATGTCACAGTTACTTAGATTATAACTTCTGTCTTTAATAAATAGTAATCCAGGCAAGCCGTTAATTAATTGCAAGTTATTGTACTGTTTTATATTTAAAGGTTAAGTACTTCGTTATCACCATTTTATGACACGAACGTGAACCACATTCATTCAACACAAATTTATTGCTTCATACCAACTTATACTAGAACATTCAACATACAAAGGCAGAAACAGAATAAGTGCCCAACTGAGAAACTTTAATATAGAATTAAAAGAGGTTAAAAAATAATAAATTTATAACAAAATTCAGAAATTTATGAAATAACTAGAAACAAAATTATAACACAATA
This sequence comes from Agriotes lineatus, assembly GCA_940337035.1. NCBI lineage: Eukaryota > Metazoa > Arthropoda > Insecta > Coleoptera > Elateridae > Agriotes > Agriotes lineatus. Next base: position 354,810 of record CALNHX010000138.1, read on the forward strand.
TAAAATGTTGAATATAGAAATGTAAGTACTTATCTATAATTTCTTAGCTTGTGTTTGGGAAAATAATAGTTACTTGTAATTTGATGAAGATTATGGACTGAATGCTGCTGAAGCAGCGCTTGATATATTTGAAGAGAATTGTTATGATAATTTCAAATTCCAGCGCTTTCTGCAAATGTAGTCCATTTACAAAATAGCTAGTGACATATTTTGCTTCTCCATAATAATATTGCAGGGTTGTGCAAACGCGAGCCCTATCTTACAGTTTTTGGTACGCGCAAGTCGTGCTTAGTTGATTTTGGCCGCTGGGCACTCTGGATCACGTTTGGAGTTTTGCGCACAGTTATTTATGTCATTTTTTAACGACCTTCTAACGCCGTGTCCTAGCGCGCTTCGGCGACAAGACTCAGCTTGTCTTGAGGCCTACGTGCCGGTTTCGGCGTCTATCTTCTTGCGAACCGTTGTGCAATTTGCTGCAACGAAGGTACCGTGCGTGTGTAGGAAAGATATGGCGAGAGACGCCTGTGTCCGTTATTTACAAGGTTTTTGAAATTCGTTTCCTTCGAGTATTCTTCGAGATTTATTCTAAGTCGCCGGCGGCGCAGTTAAGATATCCTAGTACGTAGACTCCTGAAGCAGCATTCCTGTTAATTTGTGCTGTTGCTGTTCATTGCGCCGGGGTGTCAGGGGTTGGAGAGGTCAAGTTAAATCGCGGCTGTTGGGATCCCAATATCGGGAGATTCAGCTTCAAATCGCTTTCGTGGATTTAATAAAATGTCTCCTAATGTGCCAGTGTTTTCGTTAAGGAAGTGTGGTTGCCAAGATTTCCGATTTGTTAGTACACTTTCCATTTTCCTTCCGGGGATTTAGCAGTCTGTTATATTAACCCTGTTATCGCTTTTAGTTGATCACTTACGCTTATCTAATGATAATTCAAATATTGTACGCTACTAACGTATATTTGGTGGCTTGTCAGCTAGACAAAGTAGACGGCGTGTAATTTCCGATTTACATGCGCCCCAACAAGTTTTTTTTAAATTAGAACAAATGTACTTAAGATAGGTCAAGAACTTGTACACTTAGAATCTATTGCAGCATATACAATCACAATATCTGAAATATAGAAGGTACCGTAAAATTATCAAAACAACAATTAATATACAACATTTACATAAATAAATGTGACACTAATAAACGGTGCAGTTCCTCTAAGAAGCAGTCATATTTTATTCTAACAATTTTTTGATACGAAATATTATTAAATTCTCTTTTATGAGATTGTACTACTTATATGGATCCGCTTTTGTCTGCGGTGATGAATTAGTGCCCCAAAGGCTAGAAGAAACAATCTCCGACGGTGAACCGGAGGATCCAAAACAGCTTACACAGCGGGAGCAACTACCAATGACAGCTAAACGTCAGTCTAGCAGGCATCCGGTGATGTAGTTACAAGCACTGAACCTCTACAGCATCAGTTGTAGTTTGAAGAAGTACTTCCATAGCTGATGTTACTGATTCGCCCCGGAGTTGACACTACAAATTCCTAAATAATATTTAACTCATTGAAATTAAAAATGTATAGTATGAAATTGAAGGATGTCCACTTACCCTGTATAATAACAGGCAACTTCGACATGACAAGGAAGTCCTGTGTTTCTTAAGCCATCAATTCCAAAACAAACTCTTGTTATTTTACCAGCTGTGCTCGACAACCGGTAACTCAGATTCCCTTTCAAATGCTAATAGGTACTGCCTTTGCACAACGACCGTGTTTACACGGCCGTGCATTACACCAACTAATACTCAAGTTAATTACACTTTTGATACGTAACAACCTCTTTCAAAAGGCACATTTGGACGATGAAGCCGTCAGCCTGCATTGAACGAGTATTACGAGGCCACCTCGCCGAGATATAGGTCCCATCGGCAGATGAATGTGCACCATCCTTTCGTACGGTTCAGTTTGTGTTTATTATATATATGCGTATATTCACTTTCAATATACTTAAATTAAATTACCCCGTGCTATTCATTTTGGATATTTGCATGCGACCTTTGAACCATAAGATTTGTGTGTGTGTGTGTGTATGTGTGTGTGTGTGTGTGTGTGTGTAAGGGAGTTTGGCGGCTGCAAGGAATTTAATTAAGGTAAGTTCAACGTAGCTGGCCGCTAATCGTCGCACTCGAGCAAAGTCGATAAAGCAAGATGACTCTTTGCATTTCCGACTTTAAAGAACAGCCCTGCCTTCAATTTCAGTGTCTGTGATGCCCAATTTACAATATTTTATTTAATCTAACAGGCTGTCGCCCTAATTAACGAATATTGAAGTGAACTACTCCCGTCTCGGCCAGTGCAGCTGGCAAAAATCTGTTACAGGACATCGTAACGCAGTTGGGGCGAACGATACTTATATTTTCCTATTTGTCGTTTTACAAACTATTACATTAAAGGGGTATCCCGTTTTATGTCGTAATTAGAATTTGGCCTGTAACAAGATGTAAAGGAAGCGGCACAGACATTTATACAGTCACTATATTTGGACCCATAACAAATTTTAAGGGAAACTGTTGGCCAACACCGAAGCAATCGATGGTACGGAAAACGGCGAAAAAGATTGACAGCATCAAATTTTGACCGGATTTGTAAATTGCGTTGTACAATGTCCTGCGCAAATACAGTAAAACGTTTATTGTACCAGCAGTTTACAGGGAGCGCTGCTACAAAATATGGAAAAGAAAATGAACCTCGCCCAATTGAAGATTTTCAAGATATTATAATTACAAAGGTTAATCCTTGCGGTTTATTCCTTAATGAAGCACGCCCATTTTTGGCAGCGTCTCTAAACGAACTAGTAGGTGACAATGCCAATTTCTTCGTTTATCCCACTCCCTCTTGCGCTCATATCAAACCATAATTGATTCCATTTTTTTGCTATGATGTTGTTTTTCTCGGCACTTTCTTTCATTTTATTCTGAATTAACTTTCATAGATCTTCAACTCGGCTATTTCTTGGTATCTCGTGTAATCCTCTATTTAACATTTCATTTTACTTTATTGTTTTATTTTCACTCATTAACCTCGTCTTTGGCAGTTCCCCACTTTTGTTTTTTTATACCGGTATTATTGAGTGCATTCGTACTCCAACAACAAAATCGTCAAAGCTGACATTTGGGCCTCTGTGGCTTCTAATATTATTTATATTTCGTTCTTTTTCTATTTCTATAAGTACGTGGTCTATTTGGTTCACATTTGCCATCTAAGAATACCCATGTCTTACAGATTTCTTTTCATTCAAAGTATGTATGTATTAAACATTTTCATATTTTTTCTTTTGCAGAATCTATTAGAAAGTGTCCATTTGCTGTGGTTTCCATATGCTTACTGTACGGTCCTACAGTTGGTTGAAAAACTTCTTCTGTGAATATTTTCACGTTCGCAATGCATATCGCATATCGTACTTTGGTATATTTTCATACCTTTGTATATATTATAAAATTGTTCCTCGAGTTTACTGGTTTTTTTTTTCTGTAAGCTCGTGTATATTTAGAAGGCTTATATTTTGATACGACTTCGCTTGCACCATCTAATGAATGGATTGAGTACTTCACGGATGTTGTTGCCGGTCTCAAGCCCGGATAAAGGAGGAGAGTTGGTGGGCTGGGTTAGCAGCTTACCTACCGTAAAACGAACCACTGCTCATAGACCCACACAAATAAATAGGCAGTAATTAAGGAATAACGATTTCAATATTTTCGCTACAGGATTACCAACGTAATAAATAAAAAATATTGAATTACAACAAAGAAAGTCTCGAAAAAATGGACAGACTCAAACGATGACGGTCCGGCCAGGAAACATGCTATGAAATAAATAATATAAGAAGAAAAATATACTTAGGTTAGGGACGTGCAATATGACATCCTGGAGCCAACGAGATCACGAAATAATTACAGAAATTACGTGTCTCTGAAACTAAGAAGAAGCGAAAGGGAACAATGATGATTGCAGACTACATTCTGGTGTATAGCGGAAGAAGTAAAAATGAAAGAGCAATCGCTGGCGTAGGCATGCTCTTGCATAAACGTTTTCAGCACAACACCGACGGCATTGACTACGTATATGAATGCAAACATCTTGAAATTAACCCTAAAAGTAATTGACAAATATATCCACATTTTTTTTTATAATAGCGGAGGGGAAACCTTCATAGGCACCTGAGAAGGGGTCCCAGGTAGTGTTGGATTCCCAAATGCTGGACCTACCAACTAAAACCCCTCCGCTGTTCATCACCACTGCAATGGAACCGCTTATGCATTACTTCGTTGCAGGGGCTTCTAGTAGTATTCGACTATTCGTTATCTATCTTCTCTCTCTTTTTTCTGCATAATCTTTGTTATTGTGTGGTTTATTATTTCCCAATTTGCTCCTGATTTCTCCTTAAAATTTTCAGGTGTAAGGGGCACCTCCAGAGTGTTTTTGAGTTGCCTCAGTTCTTCCTCCCATCTCTCACATATAAGCATATGTTTTGCATTATCTGTCTGTGGGTCAGTGCAATACATGCATTCTGGGCTATTTCTTTTTCCTATTCTTTGTAGGTATTCATTATATGTCCCGTGTCCAGTTAGGAATTGGGTAACATAATAATTTACGTTATTGTTTTGGTCCATCCATCGTTTTATGTTGGGTATCAGTCTGTAGGTCCACCTTCCTTTCGTGGACGTGTTCCACTCCTGCTGCCATTTCTCAGTAATTTCGTCCCGCACTTCTCTCTTGCTTGCTTTCTCCGGGCCTTGTGTCCTACTGCGCTCTTCCGCCATTTTGGTTATTGGTATCAATCCTGCTATTACTGTTAGAGCTTCTGTGGAAGCGGAGCAATATGCTGAAGTTATCCTGAGCGCCAGTCTCCTCTGTAGGCGCACATATATTTGGGCAAACTTCTTTCACCTGAACGTACTGTACCACGCTGGGGCACCGTAGAGCAGCATTGAGTTGATGGTGCTGGCCACGACTTTTCTTTTTGCGCTTGTGGGTCCCGTCGTTTTAGGCATGAGTCTGTATAAGGCCTGACTGGCCTTACCTGCCTTGGCTCTAGTTTGTTTTATGTGTTCTTTCATTGTCATGTCTTTGTCAAACCATACTCCTAGGTATTTCAAGCTGTTCTTAGTGCTAATCTTGGCTTCCTCTACTTCTATTTCCATTGTTTTGATGGTTCTGCGTCCCTTGAGCATTATTGCTTCCGTTTTCTTGGGTGCCAGTTTTAGCCCTAGCCTGCGAATCTCCTCGCTTATTTGCATTATGGTATTTTCCGCCTTTGTTTTTATTTCTGTTCTCGTTTTCCCTAAGACGGTCATTGCGAAGTCATCAGCGAAACCGTTTAGTCTCACTCCTTCTGGCACTTTTAGCTTCAGCACTGGATCATAATAACAATTCCATAAGGTGGGTCCTAGGACTGAGCCTTGCTGCACTCCACTTGTTATTTCATGCCCTCTTCCTATATCGTCTATCAGGGTTCTTTCACTGAAATACGCCTGTATCATTCTTATTAGGTAGTTAGGTGTCTCCCTTTTTATTAGTTGTTGAATTGCAGTCTTCCAATTTACAGAATTAAAGGCATTCTCTACGTCGAATGTTACCATCAGTACAAATTTTTTAGTTTTAGCGGATCCAGCGTCTGCTGTTCTACCTTCGTTGACTATGTTGAGTAAAGCTTCCATCGTTGACCTCCCCTTCCTGAAACCATATTGGTTGGTAGCCAGTTGTTTTCCATCTTCGAATACTTGGTTTAACCTTGCTAATAGCAGTGACTCTAAAAGCTTCCCCAGCGTGTTTAGCAGGCACAATGGTCTGTAGTTTTTTCCCTATCTCCTGGTTTTGATGGTTTATCTATTAGTACCAGTCTCGCTTGTTTCCATTCTTCTGGGAATTTCCCTTTTTTATCAGCTGGTTCATGACCCTTGTACAATACTCGGGAATCGCATTGACTGTGGCTTTCAATATTTCGCTTGTGATCCCATCGGGCCCCGGTGCTTTCTTGGGTTTTTGTTTGTTAACCGCTTCGATTAGGTCTTCTTCTTTAAATTCAGGGATTTCACCGATATGGACTGTCGGTGCATGCCATATTATTTTTTCATGGTTTGGAAACAGCTTTCCAATCTGGTACGCCGTGTCTTCTTCGTCTAGTTTAATCGGGTTTACCATTTTTAGCTTCTTTGTTACTATTTTATAGCTTAGGCCCCAGGTGTCGTTATCGATTTCTTGTATAAGCTCTTTCCATTTGCTCTCTTTTGCTTTCAGGATGTTTTTATTTAGAGTCTGCTTCAGTTCTCTGTATTTCTGATATATTGCTCTTTTTTGTTCAGTGTCCTGTCCCCTACTTATTTTTCTGGAAGCTTCTCTTCTCTCTCTAACGCATTCCTTTCTCAGTGCAATCAGAGTTTCATTCCACCAGTACAGAGGTTTTCGTGTATTGCTTATTTGTTTCTTTTTGAATACTCTGTTGCAGGTTTCGACTATTGTTTTTTGCAAGTATCTATGATCGACTTTTATGCCGCTTATCCTTCCGGCAATCTCTTCTTTATTGCTTAGTAGGTCTTCTTCGCTTGTTTTCCATCCCATCTGTATTATGCTGGTCTTGTATTTCCTCGAGGCGTCCGTATTTTGATCCTGGCCTATCGTGTAGGTTATATATCTATGATCACTTAGATTTTCGATATCTTCCCTTACGCGCCAGTTGTCGATAGCATTTGGGGCGTTTATTTTTGCTAGAGTGATATCTATATATGAAATGTATCCCCCTCGGCTAAAGGTTGGGCAACTCCCTTCATTAATTATTTGTAGGTCTTCTGCAGCTATCCAATCATTTAGTTTCCTACCTCTTTCGTCTTCTCTGTTACTTCCCCAATTTTTTGAGGCTGCATTAAAATCCCCGCCTATAATGATGGAGTATTTTTTCTTTTTCCTCATTTCTCGTCTGAGTTCTAGAAGTTCTAACTTGTAGTCGTTTATATCTTGGTTTGGCGATAGGTATACGCTACATATTATGAGGTCATCCATTTCCACCCAAACGAAGCTTTTTCCTTTTACAGTTCTTCTGATTTGCACATGTCTTCCATAGATGCCAATGGCCGCTCCTTCATTTTTGCTCATGTACCAATTGGTTTTTGCACTTGTCATTTTCTTGTTTGGCTCGGATATGATTGCCACATCTATCCTCATCTTTTGTATAGTGACATGAAGCAGGTCCGTGGCTGCCTTGCTTCTGTTTAAGTTGCTCTGGATCACATTGTACATTGTTGGGTGTTAATGATCTGCACCTCCGTTGCATCATTTCTTTCCTTGTCTGGCATATCTTTTCCAAGCCTTCTCCTTGTGAACGCTTGTCTTTGCTTTGAGAGCTCTTGCTTGAAAGCGGCACATCTTCCACTCCCGACTCTGTGTTTGCGCCCTTCACATAGGGGGCAGCTCTCTTCCTCTTTGCAGTCTCTGGCCAAGTGACCCTTTTTACCACATCTGTAGCACGTCTGGGTGCGATCTGGTCCACTGCACGATCGGGCTTGGTGGCCAAATCCCCAGCACTTATAGCATTGTGTTACTTTGTATCTAGGTTCTATTGTGCATTGCACCAGTCCGACTCTTAATTTGTTCTGTTGTATAAGCCGTTCTGCTATATCTTTTGGGGCTACGACGGTCGTCGCCTGCATCTGTCTGTTGTTGGGTCGTAGGTCGCCTATGTGGAGTTGCGTTATTTTGCTTTTTCCGATCAAGTCCCTTAGACCTTGTCTTACATCTTCTTTGGTTGTCGTGGCATTCATTCCTTAATGTATACTGTTTCTTTGGTTTCTCGTTTGGCGCTTAATTGTCTGGCTTTGATTCCTTGTATACTGCTCGTTATTGTTTAAGTTAATTTTTGGTTCGCTTCTCCATCTTTGTTTGTTACTATCAAGATTTTCCCTTCTTTGGTGCTGCGTATTTTTTGTATATTGTCGCAGTTTTTGTCTCTTAGTACTCCTTTTAATTCTTCTAGTGCTTCGCTATAGTTTTTTTAGTGCCCTCTAGTACTATTGCCTGTGTTTTATATGTTCTGTGGTTTGGTTTGTCGTCTACGGTCTTGTTCTTGGTGTTTTTTTTATGTTTCCCTTTTCCGGTGTGAAGATGTCTATGGATATTCCGGTGTCTTGGAAGATTGTCTGGATCATTTTCCGCATTTCGTCTATAGCTAGTGTTGTTATTTGATGCATTGCTATGTGCTGGATTTCCATGTTGCCGCTTTCTGTTTTGAGTCTTAGCAGTTGTTCCCAGATCTCGCTTCCTGTTTTGATTCCCTCCATTCTGGCCACCCTTCTTGTTTTTGGTGCCCTGCCTTGATCTGTTTTGACTCTTGTAGTATGTTCTAAGATCTCTAATTGGTTTGTGCACTCGATGAGCTCCGGGTAGCGATCTCTGTACATTCTCTGTATACTCTTCTCCATTTTGGGGTCGTTTGGTTGTACCAGAACAACTCTCATTACCTCGTCTCCTGCATCCAGTGGATTACCGGTGATTATTCTTGCATTCTCAAAGACGGCTTCGGGCCACTGGAAGCTTCCATCTGCTTCAATAACTTTAAATTCATCATAGGACCCTATTTCCCGTAGGTCTCCTTTTTTAATTTCTTTTCTGTTTATCTTCCAGGTTCTCTCTATTTGCGTTCCCACCTCTGCAGTTCTTAGGTCTTCGCCTAGTGTGGTTTGGGTTCCTACTGTAGTGTTCTCAGTTTTTCTAGTACTGTCACACGCTACTTCTTTAGTATCCCTGCTGTTATTAAGAGCTTCTCTCAGCCATTCTTGTATTTCTCCTACCATGAGCCTGTCTATATTGTACATTAGGTTTTCCGTTGCCTCTCTAGTTTCTCTCTTTACATTGTAGGTGTTCTTTTTTACAATGTTTTCCATTATGTTTATGTGGCCTCGCATTTGGTCAAGGATGACCCAGAATTTCTTTTCCTTCCTTTTCCATTCCACATTTCTCTCCTTTTGCTCTTCCGGGGTTCCTATTCTTTTCCGTTTTGATTTCTACGTTTCTTTTTCCTCCTGCAGTTTGGTTCCTGTGTTGTTATTGTATATTCTAGGTCTGTGCCGCCTAGGCCCCCATTGTTTGCTTGTCTAGTGTTTTGTGCACCTATATCAGATGGCGTACTCGCTAGTGAACTTTGCTGTGAAGTATGGTCCTCTATCATTGTCTCAGGAGCTGACCGAGTGGTTGTGGTACTTCTGGAGAAAGCATATGCTTCCTCGGGTCCTGTACGAGGTGTTCCGCCTTCTTCACTGTATGCCGTCATGGTGATCCTCAATTTCTCATCTCGCCCACTCATTGTATTTGTATGCCTGTTTCCTTTTCCTTTACCAGTTTTATGGGATAGCCAATCCCAGAAATCGTTCTTATACGCAAAAGCCAATTGCTGTATAAGACTTGCTACTAAAAAATTATTTTGCACGTTCGTGCGGAACGGCCTGTAATAACCTCACAGCCGGGTCCCGCGCGGGTGTGAGGCCGAGCGTTCATGGAGATTCCTCCTTCATCCAGAAGGGGGGCCCTGCTCTTGCATCGTCCAAGCTTTGGGGTGGCTGGTCCCTACGACCCCGTACCCCATCCTAGGATGGCACGGCCACGGGTACGCTTCAAGATGATGCTCCAGCGAAGGATCCTCCCAGATTCCAAAGTTCCTTCGTCTCGCCAGGCAGATTGCCCATCTTAAAAGCGTAGCTCGTCAACAAAAGCCAGTCCGGGTTTCACCGCCTGCCCCACTGCTCGGCGTTGGCGTCCCGGGTAGCATCCGGTCGTGGCCTTGGCCTGTTTCCGGTATACTCCCGTGGCGATTATGCCTCGGCGTTGCCGGTCCGAGTATCCACCGGTCCTGGCCCGAGGGGCTGGTGTCCCGGATGAACCTCGCGCCGGATTGTTGTTTTGTCGGCGATGGTTTTTTATCGAGGTTTCCTCCTCTAGTCCTTTTAGTCGCCTTTTACGACAGGCAGGACATACCGTGGTTGTACTCTAACCCCCAAACCACTGAAAAATATATCCACATATTGAGTGTATATGCTTCCGATATCAACAACCAAGAGAAGAAAGAAGACGATTCTACGAAGACCTACAAAACCAATTAGACATAATACCGCTGAATAATCACATCTTAATAATGGACGATCTTAATTCAATGATGGGGAATTACCCTATCGCAGGAGTTAAGCAGCGCCTTAATGAAAATGCACAAAACGATAATGGAAATTACTTAGGTGACTTCTGCAGTTAAAATAGCCTTAGAATAAATAATACCTTTTCAACCATCAATGGCAATATAAATATGCTTGGAATAATACCAGACGACAACAGTTAGTTATAGATTATGCCATAACTAATAGACAATTTAAGTCAAATATTGGATGTCCGGGAGATTGAAGGTCGCCATATATATGATAAACAAGTGAAATTCTGCTCCGAAGTCAAATCCAAATTTTGGGGTCATCCACCATTTTGAGAGTGTACCAGTGGAGAATACAAAGGAAGTGTTGCATCACAAAGCAGGACGGCAGATAATTAGGCCAACTCAGTTAGTAAGTAACCTCACTTTTAGAGTGATAAGAGTGATTAGAACCGCTGCATATGAGGAGCAGCTGCTCCAGAAGCCAGGTTCTAAATATGCTAGTATATGCAACACACCTTACAGCAAGAAGTATATTGGGTAACATACACGCAGACAGAAAATATAAACAGCAGAATGGCGCAGAGTAATAAGCAGCATTATTTTAATTGTGATAGTGAAGAATCCTCAACTGAAGCAAAGAAAAGGAGAAACAGATTTCGATATTTTCTCTAGATGCAAAACGACGGCCAGATCTCATCAGAAAGTTAAAAAAGATGTTGAATTTGAAACCGACGACAGTAACCAGGAGCTAAAATCTATGATGGGGGAAATGATGGACATAAAAGAACTTCGACGACATTAAAAGGAAAACCAAGAGGAAATGCAAGGAATGAGGAAAGACATAAAAAAATTAAAGAAGGACAACAAGAAAATCACCGAGAGGTACGGGCTCTAAAGTAAAAAATACTGAGTTAAAGCAAGCTCTAGAAGATATCAAAAAGATACTAGAGCATATAGATGGGCTAGAACGTAACTACGAGCGTCTAGAGACAGAAAAAAAAGAGGAACAACTTTGTTATTTATAACCGAAATAAACACGTAAACCAGAGAAAAACGAAGAGCTAAAAACGAAATAGAATTAATCCTAAAAATTCAACTGAATTTAAAATGAAAACCGATACAGTTTCCAGAATCGGAGAAAAATGGGAAGCTTGCAAGATAAAATTAAGTTATTGAAAAGCAAAAGCAGTTCAAAAACTCCGAAGTTTACGAGCACAGATTTATAAATAGCGACTTGACTGTTAAGGAATGAGAAATACAAAATAAAATTAGGAAAATGGCAGAAGGAGAGAGAATAGTAGGAAAATCAACTCGAATAGGATACCAACAATTAATTACAAACGAGTAAATGTGGAAATGGACTGTGGAAGCTGAAAAACTGCAGATGATCGAGAGAGAAGATAAAAAGTCGAAAAAGTAAAACCCCAACGAAATGCTGAATACCAACTTACGACAGACAAGGCTAACGATCGGGTTATGACAAATGGAAATGAAAATCAAGTTGGGGACAGTTCTTGGAAAAGCAAAAAAAAACTATTTCATATGTACTTGGAACGTAAGAGGAACATTTAGGAAATGGGCATTAAAACATTAGTAATGGAATTGGAAAGGTATCTCCTAGATATCGTAGCGCTCCAAGAAACCAAGCAAAATGGTGTTAGTATATGGGAAAATTGGGAAATGGAAAAATACATATTTTTCAACAATGAAAGTGATAAAGGATCTTATGGTAAAGGTTTAATTATACTCAAAAACTTGAAACAAACTGTTATGGAATTTAAGCCGAAGCCAGATAGGCCAAGGGAAAATATCGGAAGTTAAGCATAATCAATGTGCACGCGCCTACAGAAGATAAGGATGAGGAGCCACCAAATTATGACATAAAAATTATCATTGGCGAATGAAATTCTAATATAGGGAAGGAAAAAATATATAGGCCGACCATAGGTAAATTTAGCAAGCACATGAAAAGTAACGAAAATTGTAGAAAATCATGAGTACATACTTTCAACAGATTAATATTCATTATGGTACTTGGGCATCTCATAACGGTAATACAATAAACCAAATAGATCACGTTTTATTGGAAAACAAAAACACATGAAAAGTATAACAAACGTAAGAAGTTACAGAGGCGTACATAGCTACAGCTACCATTTTCTAGTTGGAATAAAATTGAAGCAATTAAATCCAAATAAGAAAACAATGCATAAACAACAAAGAATAAAATACGACGTAAGTAAAATTGAAGAAGAAGAAGTGCTTGCACACAAGAGTAGCCTGGACAGACGGTTAAGCGAAGCAGGATCGGAAGTAACCCAAGAATGTATAGAAAACCCGTGGAAAAACATCGAAAATTCTATTAGTGGTGCTGCAAAAATTCTGCAACAGGAGGAGAAAAAAGGCACTTGCGTTAGGTGGTTCGATGAAAAATGCCGAAGCGCCTTAAAAAGAAGAAATGGAGCGAGAATAAAATTGCTGACGGGATTCTCGACACAACAAAGACAAGAATACGAAAAAATGAGGAGAAACGCGAAAAGAACATGCAGAGATAAGTAACGAAAACAAATGGAAGAAAATGTGGCAATAATGGAAAGTGATTTTATGAATAAAGAAGTAAGAAATTTTTATCAGGAAGATAAACAAGAAAAAAAAGGATTTCAGGCGAACCTGCTATACTGTACCAATAAGAATGGAGAACTAGGTGGAGTAACTCAAGAATGTTTAGATGGGTGGGCAAAGTACTTTCAAGAAATTTTTATTTACGGGGAGACACCAAGAAATGATAGAAGCAGAATGCACATTCAGATGCTTAGATGAAAGATGGAGGAAACGAACGTACCATAAGTAAGCCTACAATAGATTAGGAATGTCATAAAACAACAAAGAAATGGTAAAAATCCCGGTGGAAACGAAATAATAATGGAGTTAATTAAACAAGAGGGAGAAATGCTGCATAAATGAATATTTGAATTAATTTTGAAAATTTGGAAAGAAGAAGTAGGTAATGCCTAGGAAATGGTGAGAGACAATCCTGTTTCCAGTTCACAAAAAAAAGAAGACCTGAATCTTCTTCTTTGTCATAACTTCTTGACAGATGTGTTGTGACTTTTTCAATGAGCCGCAATTGTTAACAGCTCTCCTTACTGCGTCTCGCCATCTCTGTCGATGGGTGGCCATATGAGCAGCTTCTGGCAAATCTGTGCTGAGTAAATCTTTTATCAAATCTACTCAGCGTTTTGGTGAGCGTCTGCGTCGTCTTCTTCCTTCTGGTTTACTCTACACCACAAGTTTTTCTATATGTATACTTCGGTGGATATGTCCAAAAAATGAAAGTATGCGAACATAGACTGTTGTACATAATTGTTTTGGGGCTTGATTTCCTCGAAAATGAAAATATTTGTTCGATGAGCTGTCCATCAAACTTTCAGCATGCGCCTCCAAGTCCACACTTCAAAAGCCTCAATCCGACGTCAATCCGACGTCGATCCGCCTCAGCGGCATATATAAAAAAAATACAAAAGACCAAAGTGGTGACCAAACTGATTTTTGCGTATTTTGTGATGTTTTTGTTTCATCATATTTTGCTAAGTTGAGTCATCGCTGATCTTGCGACTTGGATACGCCGTCGGATTTCACGTCACAGAATGTGAGAATTACAGAGGTATTGTGCTTTTAAACGTCACATACAAAATTCTCGCCAATTGCCTGAAGAATCGGCTCGGTAACTGGATGGAACGCACTGTAGGGGATTACCAGTGTGGTTTTAGGTTAACTAGATCCGTTCAAATTCAGACGTTTACAATGAAGCAGATTCTAACAAATTCATACCGTATTTATAGATTTTAAAAGAACCTATGATACAATAAACAGAGATAAGCTATTTGAGGCGATCATCAACCTTGGGATAACAAAAAAGCTGGTGCGAGTTCCTAGCATGACACTATATAACTCGGAGAACAAGATTATGACAAACAGATTTACCTAAGAAGGATTCTCAGTTAACAAAGGTTTTAGACCCAGTATCTACAACCCTATTTAGTTACTACTAGAACAAACACTAAGAGAGAGCCATAGTTACATACAAGCAAGGAACGATCTTACACCATCGACATCAATGCTTAGCATACGCCAATGACATAGCTGTGATAGCAAGAACTAAAGGGGAATTAAAAACAGTAGTACGAAGTTTAGAAAAAGTAGCGAGAGAAAAAGAACTGGAGATTAATGAAGAAAAGACGAAATACTTGGTAATGATAGAGCGAAGTACAACAACGGAGGAGGAACTAATGGTAACCAGTGCAGTTGATGGCAAAAATTACAGATTGGAAAAAATCGAAACGTTCAACTACTTAGGCGTCATCTTGCCAAACAATGATGATGAAACCATTGATATAGATAAAAGCGCAGGGACATTACTACGAATTTTCAACTCAAGAAATGTCTCAAGGAAAACCAATTTTCGAATATATCAGTGGACTAATAGACACGTATAGGAAACCAGGCATATTAGCAGTAATTAGTGCTAGCCGTAGCTAGTGGTTAAGGCATGTCTTCAGATTACCGGAAGACAGAACTGCGAAAACAATGTTGTAAAAAGGAGTCACAGGAAGAAAGAGAAAGGGGTGACCAAAGAACAAATGGACAGCCAATGTTCAAAAAGATCTGCTGAACTGAAATGTAAAAAATTGGGAAGAAAAAGCCATCGAGAGGAAAAAATGAAGGAAAATAGTGAACCAAGCCTTGGGCCTCTAAGACCTGGTGTGCTGACGCATATATATATATATCTAGTAATATGTAAAATAAGAATGCAGTACCACATACACAAAATGAAAGCAACAGCGAAATAAGAAGAACTCAATATAGAATCATTGGAAGACGAAACAACATTTATACAGCAATCGCTTAAAAAATTAGAGCGAATCCAATTAATAAAAATGTCAATAACATCAATGTGGACCAAGCATGCAGGCATTAAAAATAACATTCTTGGGGCAGACGAAGTAGTTGGCAAAAGAAAAATAAGTATAAGGAATAATAAAGTACCTATAGTTTAAGGAAGAAGTTAAAGAAATAGCTGAAAAGAAGAAAAACGCATACATGAAATACAAAGAACTAGAAGACCAGAAGATAGAGAACTATATATGCAAGAAAGAAATTTAGCTAACAGAAAAATAAAGAGAATAAAAAAAGAATACTGGGAGGCATTTACTAAAACTATGGAACGATATATGTACGGCTCACAGAAAAGAGTGTGGAAGATGCTAAAAAACAGAAAGTGTAAAATTAGTGATATAGTAAAAACAAATAAAATTGAAAAATGTCAATGGACAGAATATTTGGAATGCTTATACAAAGACAATAACACATGTATCAATCAAAGAATAGTGGACACAACATAAGCTGAAGAAAATGTAGCAAAAATAACACAAGATATAAAAATGGATATATTCAGTTTAAAAAAATATGCAAAAGGCTTTACCCAGAACTTTCCTCGTCGACATTGTGAAAATAAATTATTTCAAAAATCAAATTAAGTTAGGAGTAAAACATTTATTCTGTATCTTCTGTATCTATTGGCTCCCATTTTTGGTAAAAATAAAGCCTGCACTATGTACAGGGTGTCCCATTTTCGATGATATTACCAGGTATTTCACTTACGATTCAAGATAGAGAGTTGCGGTTTTCGCAATACTTTGCTACTTTTTTGTGAAAAAAAGGTAGTATAAACAAAATTTTCATAGCCCTCTTCATTTCCGAGATACAGGGCGAAATTGAAAATATTGCATTTTGGGACCCCCCTCGTATCTCCGTTATCCTTTAACATATCGCAAAGCCAAAAACTGGCTCTTATACAGTTTTTTACGTAGAATCCAGTGGCGTAGTTAGATTTTTGCTGTGAGCTGTCAAACGTGAAGAACTAAAGAAATATCGGAAGGTGATTTTTTCGTGATTACAATACTTCCTTCGTCTTTCAGATGAGCGAAGTAAAAATAGAAAACCGCCTTGATATGATGAATTTATGAACGAACTATTCAAATATAGTGAAAGTGACTTGACATCAGAACTTACATACCTTACATACCTTTATCAAATTATACTGGCTCAAGAAATATACCCATTGCATGGGAAGCAGTATAACAATTCCTCCTAAGAAAAAGCCAGAAAATTATAGAGGTATCACACTATTAAACTCAACCCAAAAACTGTTAACCAAGATCGTTCTCCATAAAATTTTACCATTTCTGAGAATCATTGAGGAGCAGCAAGGTTTTTGTAAAAACCGATCAACAACAGACGCTATTTTCATAGTCCAACAAGTAGTTGAGAAAGAGATTGATTTCAGTAAACTGGCTTTCATGTGTTTTGTTGACCATACCAAAGCTTTCGATGGGATAAGACATTTCAGTTCAGCAGATCTTTTTGAACATTGGCTGTCCATTTGTTCTTTGGTCACCCCTTTCTTTTTCTTCCTGTGACTCCTTTTTATAACATTGTTTTCGCAGTTCTGTCTTCCGGTAATTTGAAGACATGCCTTAACCAATAGCTACGGCTAGCACTAATTACTGCTAATATGCCTGGTTTTCTATACGTGTCTATTAGTCCACTGATATATTCGAAAATTGGTTTTCCTTGAGAAATTTTTTGAGTTGAAAATTCGTAGTAATGTCCCTGCGTTTTTATTTATATCAATGGTTTCATCACCATTGTTTGACAAGATGACGCCTAAGTAGTTGAACGTATCGATTTTTTCCAATCTGTAATTTTTGCCATCAACTGCACTGGTTACCATTAGCTCCTCCTCCGTTGTTGTACTTCGCCCTATCATTACCATGTATTTCGTCTTTTCTTCATTAATCTCCAGTCCTTTTTCTCTCGCTACTTTTTCTAAACTTCGTACTACTGTTTTTAATTCCCCTTTAGTTCTTGCTATCACAGCTATGTCATTGGCGTATGCTAAGCATTGATGTCGATGGTGTAAGATCGTTCCTTGCTTGTATGTACCTATGGCTCTCTCTTAGTGTTTGTTCTAGTAGTAACTAAATAGGGTTGTAGATATTGGGTCTAAGACCTTTGTTAACTGAGAATCCTTCTTAGGTAAGTCTGTTTGTCATAATTTTGTTCTCCGAGTTATATAGTGTCATCCTAGGAAGTCGCACCAGCTTTTTTGTTATCCCAAGGTTGATCATAGCCTCAAATAGCTTATCTCTGTTTATTGTATCATAGGTTCTTTTAAAATCTATAAATACGGTATGAATTTGTTAGAATCTGCTTCATTGTAAACATCTGAATTTGAACGGATCTATTTAACCTAAAACCACACTGGTAATCCCCTACAGTGCGTTCCATCCAGTTACCGAGCCGATTCTTCAGGCAATTGGCGAGAATTTTGTATGTGACGTTTAAAAGCACAATACCTCTGTAATTCTCACATTCTGTGACTTGAAATCCGACGGCGTATCCAAGTCGCAAGATCAGCGATGACTCAACTTAGCAAAATATGATGAAACAAAAACATCACAAAATACGCAAAAATCAGTTTGGTCACCACTTTGGTCTTTTGTATTTTTTTTATATATGCCGCTGAGGCGGATTGACGTCGGATTGAGGCTTTTGAAATGTGGACTTGGAGGCGCATGCTGAAAGTTCGATGGACAGCTCATCGAACAAATATTTCCATTTTCGAGGAAATCAAGCCCCAAAACAATTATGTACAACAGTCTATGTTCGCATACTTTCATTTTTTGGACATATCCACCGAAGTATACATATAGAAAAACTTGTGGTGTAGAGTAAACCAGAAGGAAGAAGACGACGCAGACGCTCACCAAAACGCTGAGTAGAATTGATAAAAGATTTACTCAGCGCAGATTTGCCAAAAGCTGCTCATATGGCCACCCATCGACAGAGATGGCGAGACGCAGTAAGGAGAGCTAACAATTGCGGCTCATTGGAAGAGTCACAACACATCTGTCAAGAAGTTATGACGAAGAAGAAGAATCAGGACTTTTTTTTTTGTGAATTGGAAACAGGATTGTCTCTCACCATTTCCTAGGCATTACCTACTTCTTCTTTCCAAATTTTCAAAATTAATTCAAATATTCATTTATGCAGCATTTCTCCCTCTTGTTTAATTAACTCCATTATTATTTCGTTTCCACCGGGATTTTTACCATTTCTTTGCTGTTTTATGACATCCGTAATCTATTGTAGACTTACTTATGGTACGTTCGTTTCCTCCATCTTTCATCTAAGCATCTGAATGTGCATTCTGCTTCTATCATTTCTTGGTGTCTCCCCGTAAATAAAAATTTCTTGAAAGTACTTTGCCCACCCATCTAAATATTCTTGAGTTACTCCACCTAGTTCTCCATTCTTATTGGTACAGTATAGCAGGTTCGCCTGAAATCCTTTTTTTTTCTTGTTTATCTTCCTGATAAAAATTTCTTACTTCTTTATTCATAAAATCACTTTCCATTATTGCCACATTTTCTTCCATTTGTTTTCGTTACTTATCTCTGCATGTTCTTTTCGCGTTTCTCCTCATTTTTTCGTATTCTTGTCTTTGTTGTGTCGAGAATCCCGTCAGCAATTTTATTCTCGCTCCATTTCTTCTTTTTAAGGCGCTTCGGCATTTTTCATCGAACCACCTAACGCAAGTGCCTTTTTTCTCCTCCTGTTGCAGAATTTTTGCAGCACCACTAATAGCATTTTCGATGTTTTTCCACAGGTTTTCTATACATTCTTGGGTTACCTCCGATCCTGCTTCGCTTAACCGTCTGTCCAGGCTACTCTTGTTTGTAAACACTTCTTCTTCTTCAATTTTACTTACGTCGTATTTCATTCTTTATTGTTTATGCATTGTTTTCTTATTTGGATTTAATTGCTTCAATTTTATTCCAACTAGAAAATGGTAGCTGTAGCTATCTACGCCTCTGTAACTTCTTACGTTTGTTATACTTTTCTTGTGTTTTTTTTCAATAAAACGTGATCTATTTGGTTTATTGTATTACCGTTAGGAGATGTCCAAGTACCATAATGAATATTAATCTGTTGAAAGTATGTACTCATGATTTTCATGTTCGTTTCTGCAGCGAATTCAATTAGCTTTCTACAATTTTCGTTATTTTTCATGTGCTTGCTAAATTTACCTATGGTCGGCCTATATATTTCTTCCTTTCCTATATTAGAATTTCATTCGCCAATGATAATTTTTATGTCATAATTTGGTGGCTCCTCATCCTTATCTTCTGTAGGCGCGTGCACATTGATTATGCTTAACTTCCGATATTTTCCCTTGGCCTATCTGGCTTCGACTTAAATTCCATAACAGTTTGTTTCAAGTTTTTGAGTATAATTAAACCTTTACCAGAAGATCCTTTATCACTCCCATTTTTGAAAAATATGTATTTTTTCATTTCCTAATTTTCCCATATACTAACACCATTTTGCTTTGTTTCTTGGAGTGCTACGATATCTAAGAGATACCTTTGCAATTCCATTACTAATGTTGTAATGCCCATTTCCTAAATGTTCCTCTTACGTTCCAAGTACATATGAAATAATTTTTTTTCTTTTCCAAGAACCGTCCCCAACTTGATTTTCAATTCCATTTTGGAAGGTTGTTCCTCCTTTTTTCTGTCTCAAGACGCTCGTAGTTACGTTCTTTCCCATCTATATGCTCTAGTATCTTTTTGATATCTTCTAGAGGTTGCTTTAACTCAGTATTTTTTACTTTAGAGCCCGTACCTCTCGGTGATATTCTTGTTGCCCCTTCTTTAATTTTTTTATTTCTTTTCTCATTCCTTGCATTTCCTCTTGGTTTGCCTTTTAATGTCGTCGAAGTTCTTTTATGTCCATCATTTCCCCCATCATAGATATTAGCTTCTGGTTACTGTCGTCGGTTTCAAATTCAACATCTTTTTTAACTTTCTGATGAGATCTGGCCGTCGTTTTGCATCTAGAGAAAATATCGAAATCTGTTTCTCCTTTTCTTTGCTTCAGTTGAGGATTCTTCACTATCACAATTAAAATAATGCTGCTTATTACTCTGCGCCATTCTGCTGTTTATATTCTCTGTCTGCGTGTATGTTGCCCAATATACTTTTTGCTGTAAGGTGTGTTGCATATACTAGCATATTTAGAACCTGGCTTTCTGGAGCAGCTGCTCCTCATATGCAGCGGTTCTAATCACTCTTATCACTCTAAAAGTGAGGTTACAGTATATGGCCTTACTAACTGATTTGGCCTAATTATCTGCCGTCCTGCTTTGTGATGCAACACTTCCTTTGTATTCTCCACTGGTACACTCTCAAAAATGGTGGATGACCCAAAATTTGGATTTGACTTCGGAGCAGAATTTCACTTGTTTATCATATATATGGCGACCTTCAATCTCCCGGACATCCAATATTTGACTTAAATTGTCTATTAGTTATGGCATAATCTATAACTAACTGTTGTCGTCTGGTATTATTCCAAGCATATTTATATTGTTATTGATGGTTGAAAAAGGTATTATTTATTCTGAGGCTATTTTAACTGCAGAAGTCCACTAAGTAATCTCCATTACCGTTTTGTGTATTTTCATTAAGGCGCTGCTTAACTCCTGCGATAGGGTAATTCCCCATCATTGAATTAAGGTCGTCCATTATTAAGATGTGATTATTCAGCGGTATTATGTCCAATTGGTTTTGTAGGTCTTCGTAGAATCGCCTTCTTTCTTCTCTTGGTTGTTGATATCGGAAGCATATACACTCAATATGTGGATATATTTGTCAATTATTTTTAGGGTTAATTTCAAGATGTTTGCATTCATATACGTAGTCAATGCCGTCGGTGTTGTGTTGAAAATGTTTATGCAGGAGCATGCTTACGCCAGCGGTTGCTCTTTCATTTTTACTTCTTCCTCTATACACCAGAATGTAGTCTGCAATCATCATTGTTCCCTTTCCCTTCTTCTTAGTTTCAGAGACACGTAATTTCTGTAATTATTTCGTGATCTCGTTGGCTCCAGGATGTAATATTGCACGTCCCTAACCTAAGTATATTTTTCTTCTTATATTATTTATTTCATAGCATGTTTCCTGGACGGACCGTCATTGTTTGAGTCTGTCCATTTTTTCGAGGCTTTATTTGTTGTAATTCAATATTTTTTATTTATTACGTTGGTAATCCTGTAGCGAAAATATTGAAATCGTTATTCCTTAATTACTGCCTTTGCATTTGGGTGGGTCTATGAGCAGTGGTTCGTTTTACGGTAGGTAAGCTGCTAACCCAGTCCACCAACTCTCCTCCTTTATCCGGGCTTGAGACCGGCAACAACATCCGTGAAGTACTCAATCCATTCATTAGATGGTGCAAGCGAAGTAGTATCAAAATATAAGCCTTCTAAATATACACGAGCTTACAGAAAAAAAAACCAGTAAACTCGAGGAACAATTTTATAATATATACAAAAGTATGAAAATATACCAAAGTATATATATATAATCAAATTCCCTTCTACCCGTAGGTGTAGGGATGTTTACAATTCTAAATATTATACATGAATTTTTGCCACTGTTTTTTATTCTGTGCCATTTCTTTCGCTTCACACCATGATTTTCCTTTTCTTTCCAAGGTTTTTGTTATCGCCTTTTCCCATGTCTCTCTAGGTCTGCCTCTTTTCCTCCTTGTTTGTATTCTTGCGTCCCATACTCTCTTCACCTGTCTTCTTGGGCCCATCCTCTGTAGGTGCCCCCACCAGCTCATCTGTCTAGTTTCAATGAATTCTAAGATAGATTCTATTTTTAATTCATTTCTAATCTGATCGTTTCTAATTCTGTCTTTTCTTGTTACTCCTTTTACTCTCCGTAAAAATTTCATTTCAGCTGCCTGTATTTTACTTTTTTGGCTCGCTGTTAGTATCCATGTCTCACACCCAAATGTCAGAATCGGTCTGTATATTGTACGATATACACTCATTTTTGTTTTTTCTGATACTTCTTTTTTGTTAATAAAGTTTTTGTTAATAGCGTAATAGGTTTTCATTGCTTTTTCTATCCTCTTGTTAATTTCCATATCTTGTTGTCCTGCATTTTCAATTGTTACTCCTAAGTAGTCAAAGTATTGTAGAATTTCTATTTTTTCTCCGTCAATTTCTATGTTTATGTTCTCTTTTCTTTCATTTATCGCCATCACTTTTGTTTTATCTCGGTTCATTTTCATTCCGTTTTCTTCTAATACCTCTTTCCAAATTTCTAGATTCGCTTTCAGATCCTTTTCATTCGCTGCCATAATGACCACATCATCTGCAAACGCACACTCTGATATTTCAACTTTCTGTAAATTTTTGTACCCTACGAGCAAAGTTTTAGTTTTTTGGTTGCATTTCTTGATTATATTGTCCATGAATATGGTAAACAGTATTGGGCTCATTCCTCCTCCTTGTCTTAGTCCCTCTTCTGTAATGAACGAGTCTGATTTCATATTTTTGCTATCACGTAATTTATTGTGTTCTTATACAGGCCGCTAATGTTTCTTCTTAGTTTACTATCTATTTTTCGTTCTTCTAAGATTTTCCAAACTTTTTGTCTAGGCACTTTGTCGAATGCTTTTTGTAGATCTATAAAAGCGAAGTAGGCTTTTTCTCCTTTAAGTTGTGTTTTAGTTATAATTTGTTTAATTGTGAAAATGTGGTCCTGTACGCTCCTACCTTTTCTAAATCCACTTTGTGATTCTGTTAATGTCTTATCTATTATTTTTGTTAACTTCTGTTCTAGTATTTGTTCATACAATTTTAGTACTGTGCTAAGGAGCATGATACCTCTATAATTGTTGCATTCTTTATTATTGCCTTTCTTGTAGATAGGCAGTATCATACCTATCTCCCAATCTTTCGGTATTATTTCTTCTGTCCATATCTTGTTCATTAGGTCTAGAAGTAGAAGTGTTCCTTTAGGTCCCATGTTTTTTATCATTTCGCTTGATATTCTGTCATGTCCTGGTGTTTTCCCGTTCTTCAGTTTTCTTAGTCCATATTGCAGCTCCTCTATTGTAATGTCGTCTTTTTGTTCTTCTATTTTGTGCATTTTCTGCGTTTTTCCTTCATTTTCTGATGTTATTTCTTTTCTTTTCGTATTTAATAATTCTTCGAAATATTCTTTCCATCTTGCCATTATTTCCTTTTCATCTGTTAGTATATTTCCTACTTTGTCATTTATCGTTGTTAGTTGTGGTTTACGGTCTGATCTTAAATTTTTCATTATTTTATAAAATAGTTTCTGATTTCCTTTACTGTCTTTCTCTAATTTTTCTCCAAATTGTTTCCATGAATTTTGTTTTGCTGCTATTATCAAGTCTTTAACTATTTTTCTCTGTTCTTTGTATTTTTCATAGTTTTCTGGTATTGTTTTGGATAGGTAGCTCTTCCAGAGTTTTTTCTTTGACTGACGAAATTAAGAAACAGGTAAAAACAAATATACCAAAGTACGATATGGAAATAGAATTTGGCATTGCGAACGAGAAAATATTCACAGAAGTTTTTCAACCAACTGTAGGACCGTACAGTAAGCATATGGAAACCACAGCAAATGGACACTTTCTAATAGATTCTGCAAAAGAAAAAATATGAAAATGTTTAATACATACATACTTTGAATGAAAAGAAATCTGTAGGACATAGATGGCAAATGTGAACCAAATAGACCACGTACTTATAGAAATAGAAAAAGAACGAAATATAAATAATGTTAGAAGCCACAGAGGCCCAAATGTCAGCTTTGACGATTTTGTTGTTGGAGTACGAATGCACCCAATAATACCGGTATAAAAAAACAAAAGTGGGGAACTGCCAAGGACGAGGTTAATGAGTGAAAATAAAACAATAAAGTAAAATGAAATGTTAAATAGAGGATTACACAAGATACCAAGAAATAGCCGAGTTGAAGATCTATGAAAGTTAATTCAGAATAAAATGAAAGAAAGTGCCGAGAAAAACAATATCATAGCAAAAAAATGGAATCAATTATGGTTTGATATGAGCGCAAGAGGGAGTGGGATAAACGAAGAAATTGGCATTGTCACCTACTAGTTCGTTTAGAGACGCTGCCAAAAATGGGCGTGCTTCATTAAGGAATAAACCGCAAGGATTAACCTTTGTAATTATAATATCTTGAAAATCTTCAATTGGGCGAGGTTCATTTTCTTTTCCATATTTTGTAGCAGCGCTCCCTGTAAACTGCTGGTACAATAAACGTTTTACTGTATTTGCGCAGGACATTGTACAACGCAATTTACAAATCCGGTCAAAATTTGATGCTGTCAATCTTTTTCGCCGTTTTCCGTACTATCGATTGCTTCGGTGTTGGCCAACAGTTTCCCTTAAAATTTGTTATGGGTCCAAATATAGTGACTGTATAAATGTCTGTGCCGCTTCCTTTACATCTTGTTACAGGCCAAATTCTAATTACGACATAAAACGGGATACCCCTTTAATGTAATAGTTTGTAAAACGACAAATAGGAAAATATAAGTATCGTTCGCCCCAACTGCGTTACGATGTCCTGTAACAGATTTTTGCCAGCTGCACTGGCCGAGACGGGAGTAGTTCACTTCAATATTCGTTAATTAGGGCGACAGCCTGTTAGATTAAATAAAATATTGTAAATTGGGCATCACAGACACTGAAATTGAAGGCAGGGCTGTTCTTTAAAGTCGGAAATGCAAAGAGTCATCTTGCTTTATCGACTTTGCTCGAGTGCGACGATTAGCGGCCAGCTACGTTGAACTTACCTTAATTAAATTCCTTGCAGCCGCCAAACTCCCTTACACACACACACACACACACACACACAAATCTTATGGTCCAAAGGTCGCATGCAAATATCCAAAATGAATAGCACGGGGTAATTTAATTTAAGTATATTGAAAGTGAATATACGCATATATATAATAAACACAAACTGAACCGTACGAAAGGATGGTGCACATTCATCTGCCGATGGGACCTATATCTCGGCGAGGTGGCCTCGTAATACTCGTTCAATGCAGGCTGACGGCTTCATCGTCCAAATGTGCTTTTTGAAAGATGTTTTTACGTATCAAAAGTGTAATTAACTTGAGTATTAGTTGGTGTAATGCACGGCCGTGTAAACACGGTCGTTGTGCAAAGGCAGTACCTATTAGCATTTGAAAGGGAATCTGAGTTACCGGTTGTCGAGCACAGCTGGTAAAATAACAAGAGTTTGTTTTGGAATTGATGGCTTAAGAAACACAGAACTTCCTTGTCATGTTGAAGTTGCCTGTTATTATACAGGGTAAGTGAACATCCTTCAATTTCATACTATACATTTTTAATTTCAGTGAGTTGAATATTATTTAGGAATTTGTAGCGTCAACTCCGGGGCGAATCAGTAACATCAGCTATGGAAGTACTTCTTCAAACTACAACTGATGCTGTAGAGGTTCAGTGCTTGTAACTACATCACCGGATGCCTGCTAGACTGACGTTTAGCTGTCATTGGTAGTTGCTCCCGCTGTGTAAGCTGTTTTGGGCCCTCCGGTTCACCGTCGGAGATCGTTTCTTCTAGCCTTTGGAGCAGTAATTCATCACCGCAGGCAAAAGCGGATCCATGTAAGTAGTACAATCTCATAAAAGAGAATTTAATAATATTTCGTATCAAAAAATTGTTAGAATAAAATATGACTGTTTCTAAGAGGAACTGCACCGGTTATTAGTGTCATGAGTTCACAGAAGGAACGCGATAGGTAATTTCCTATAGAATGGAACGGCGCCTGCAAGACCCAAACAATATGGGAATGAGTAACGTTGCCGAGATCAAAGCATGGCATTCTCCTATAGAAAAGCAAAGGTGTTGGACGAAGTTGCGGGCGCCGGACCATTACCGTTCCAACCCTTATTATTAGTTATGTTCATTTCGCCATTGCGGGCTATTTATTGATTATTTTAGTTTGCAACCAATAAACTGTGCTTATCGGACTTAATGTGTAAAATCGAAGTGATTACGCCCTGGACAACCCCTAAGCTCTGACTAGGGTTTCCAGTCTCGGGATCCGGTCCCGGGATTCTACCACAAAAAAACGAGTCCCGGGACCACAGCCAGCCCAGGCCAAGGTTTGTATATTGTAGGTTGCCTCGTAACTCCGAAGTGAAGTGAGCGGGCAGGGGAAGGTGGCGCGTCATCCAGTATGCAGACTGCTTGTGCGGTTACCAAGCTTATATGCTAACGTGTGTGTCGATAGCTTGTTTCTTTATTATCAGTTCCATTTTGTGTTATTTCTGGACCTAGAAACTTAATTGACGTTAGTGTAGTTATATTTTATAGTAGGTGTATCTTTCCGTTGAACATTTTTCGTTATTTCATTAAGAAATTGCTAGCAAAAGTAAGTAGGCAGGCAATTCATTTACGAAATATCGATTTTATAAGGAGCTGATGCACTATGATGTTAATAGTAAGAGAGAAAAATTAATTATTTTACATGTCTGGAACAATATGAAGTAACTCTGAATAGGCGAAGAAAAGTAAGAAAAAATTCGTCTTTTAATTTTCAGATTCAGATTCAGGTGTAGGACGAAAATCTGCTAACAGATTTTAAATATATTTATTATGAAAGTTTGTTAAGTATGTATTGTAGTAAGTTTATGATAATTGCTTTTAGTTGTTTTTAGTCTAATTTACACACAATATATATGAATAAACAACATTTGCATAAAAAATCGCAATTTTCTTTATTTGGTGTTTTAATTGATATCAATCTTTGGATTGTGTATTTTATCTTCCTGCAGCAAGCAGGTAAGTATCATAAATAATCTTTTGTTTCACGTATTCTTGATTAGTTTTTTTTTTGTATTTATCGTTTAAGGGCACATCTTAGATTTAATAGTATTTTAGAACTGGCTCTTACTAATCAGCAATACCTACCTGATAGTTAGGATGGGTAACTGTTATTTATTTTTTATAATTTTTGTTTGAAACATTTTACTTTCCATTGGAAAGTATGTAGATATCTTCAATCCATCATTACATTTAGGAAAATCCTCTGTGTTTGAAATGTTATGACATTTTGGTGTGGATGCACTCAGTAATATTGACATATTGTCCACCAGTAGTTCAGATAAATTCTGTAAAATGCTATTAAATTAGGGCATTTACGCATTATTTATTTTTTTTCATATAGGTTTGCGACTGTTTCATTGTTTTTTTGCTTTAATGAACATTATAAACCACCATTACAGCATTAATTACGGTGGTATATATTCTTACATCTTACAGCTTGAGTGGGTCACAGAGCCCGAGGCGCGACACGCAGCAAAGCGATAACTATAAAAAATAAGTCGTATTTTTTATAACAATAAAGTAATACAGGCAATTTTTTCACCAAAAATTTCTTTATTCATTTCCACACATTTCATACGCTGGAAGTATGCATTTCTGTGCAATAATAATTAAAATACCTCGATGCTGTAATGTATAACGCACTTTTCCGGTACGCTTTGTTTAAACAATTGATGTAGCATTTTCGAACAATAATTTTGAGATTAATTTGTCAGAATCTAAATTTAGAAGGAATAAGCTTTTTACTGGATAAAAACCATTAAAAAATATTAGAAAATAAGCTTGTAAATGCGATGTAAACGTTCCTGACTAGCATGCACGATATTCAAAGCTGCATACTGGTGACGTATTCGCGCGCTGTTTTGCCATTGGTGCAGAGTTACGAGGCAACCTACTATATACAAGCCTTGAGCCCAGGCGAAGTCCCGGGACCACAGCCAGCCCAGGCGGAGTCCCGGGACCATGTCAACATGCGTGCGTATACTCGATTTTTTTTTCTCAGCCAACAGCCATTAGGCCAATTATAGGCGTTGCTGTATATTTCAAAGAATTAGGACAGGTATTCACCGGCGTCCGGCGTATTACTCATGCCTCTTGCACATTCTGCATTATTTGCGTTTTGCGCAGGCAGGAGAGATATTATTTTCGGTAGGTTAGAATTAAACCTATATGTTGTTTTAGCCACATTTGCATATCTTTTTCTATTTATGTAGGTATTTGTCTGTTTTTTTTGTTGGATTTAGATATGTGCGAAGAAGCTGAATAATTTATATTTTTGGGTTTTAAGTGTGTTCATTATTTGTCTGCTAAAGCGTTACAATTAGAATAAATTCCGATTCGCAACCTACCTTCATTCTACAGTTAAAAAAATAACGATTTGAAGTCAATATGGCAACAATTTTATATATTAAAGATAAACAATTGGCGAAATGTAAAGTTTGTTCCTATAAAATTATCATAATCAGAGGCAGCTTAACGAAAGGATTACGCAAGCACTTTGTAGTTCAAACAAAAGCAAAAGATGAAGAGCGACAGACATTTTTAGTACCAGAAGAAAGCAATGAAGTTGTAGACGAGCCCCAACGCAAATTATCAGCACAGAAATACTTTATTTAACTCGTTTTTCTTTGGAAATTGCATTCGGAAATTTCACCTGAACACTATTTTCCTTTCGGGACCATTTTCGGGATCTTCGGGACTAGTCCCGGGACTTGAAATTTAGCTCGTAAGTCCCGAAAACACTTTTGGTCCCGGGACTTGAAAACCTTAGCTTTGACATATATATTCTCTTTGAGGACTGAAGTGGGTAAAAACCCAATCAATTTTTAAACGCTGATCAAATCTCAACTGATTGGTCTATTAGAATTATTTTATAACTATTAGCTATCCAATTCGATAGGATTTTATTTGCTGTATAATTTTATATTATAAGAGCTGATGCCGGCCGCCGGTCGCCGGCCGACCGACCATAAGTACTGGCGCGCGCACATGCCGATCGTAAGCGCAAGTGGCGAGACCGTCAACAGCAAGCATTTGTATTGTTAACGCTGGCAGGGCCGGACGTGGGCTGGCTACCAGCTTAAGCAAGCATTTTTATTGTTAACAGTTTCTTTACGCTGGCAGGGCCAGACGGAGGCTGGCCACGCGAGTTCTAGTATGTTTATAGAAGCATGTTACAGAACTACAATACCATTGCTTGAATGTGGTTAATAAAAATCTGGTGTGATACACTCACACAACTTCCTTTTACAGTGATCTTATAATTAGTCAAAAATTTTCAAAAATTACAAATTCTATAGGTAAAAACGGTACAAAATAGAGCGTTAGTTAAAGAGACAAATCTTCTCTAAAATTTTAAGCTGAATTCAAAAATGTAATAATATAGCGGGTGTTCCATTTGAAATAGGAGTTAATAAAAAAATAGAAAAAAAAACAAAAGAAGCCCACTTTAGAAGCATTCAACTGGAAAATCACCTAGCTCACATCAATACACATTAAAAATGTAATAAAAATGTAAAGTTTGAAAAAAATCGTTAGAGCCGTTTTTGAAAAAATTGAAAAAAACTTAAAAATCACAAGAGTAAACACCTACTTCCGGTTATGCGATTTTTTTCAAAAGCTTGTTGTCTCATCTACATACTACACAAAACTTATATATGAAGTTTCAATGCCATACCTCTTTTCATTTTTGAGATATTCTGTTTACAGACAGACACATAGACAGACACAAAGACAGACCAATGAAAAAAAATATGTTTTTTTTGGGATCAGGGGACTCTAAAACGTGAAGATCTGTTGAAAACTCAATTTCGAATTTTTGGTGTGAATCCAATACTTCCTTTATCGTAAAAGGAAGTAAAAATCAACGATTCCAGCTCGGCGGTGATTTAATAATTATTTAATTCTTAGGTTGGCGGCACTGCGTAAATTTTACAAATGTCATTCATTTAATTGATTTACATCTGTCAGTCCATTTTCAGCAATTGTGGGTGCAACAACTTTCAACGAACAGTGTGTGTACAATAATGGTATGTTTAAATCAAGAAGACAAGACTTTTATTAAATGATTATACAGAAATGGTTGATTTACTGCTAGAACAATTTTGCGTGAATTTCATGAACGTGGGTGGGGTTACAGCACGGTTAACGATTTACTTTAAAAAATCGTAATAATGGGAGTATCAGTAGAAAACCAGGAAGTGGAAGACCTCGAACAGTTACTCTGGAAATGTTGATTTTTATTAACCAAGTTCCAACGATGGTATTGTAGTTTTGTAACGTGCTTCATATTATACAGCATTAAAAATTTTGTCGAACTGACTATCAAATAGTTGTAAAATAATTCCAATAGACCAACCAGTTGAGATTTGATCAGCGTTTAAAAATTGATCGTTTTTTTGTCCCACTGTATATATATCAGTAATGCGTTTCAACAATAAGTGGTACATATTTTTATGCAATTGTTAATAGTTATTTGTTATAGATTGTGAATATAATTTTGTTGGTGTAATATTTTTTATATTGAGGTGTAATTTAATTTTAGATAGTTCTGCTCCCGGTATATGCTTGTTAGCCACTGTCACTATTTAATTCGTTGCGCACCTACGCTCTGCGCAGTGTATTTTACGGTTTTTAAAACGCATCAAAACGTAAACTAAATCGTGTATAACCTCGCTTATTTGTTTTTGTTCATCGAGGGTTTGGATTTCGAATTTTTTTCAGAAGTAAGTAATTTTTAGTACTATTTAATAGTAATTATATTAATATAGTAGTTGTTATTTTTGGGATACATTTTTTTAGTTCATGAAAGGATAGTTAGTTACTAATGTTAACCCTCCAGTACCCGTTCAAAATTCTAAGACATCAGTACCCGCACCGGTCTCGCAGTCCGACACCCCTCTGCCACCTCCATAAAAATAATGAGATATCTTATGGCATTACTTTCTTGTTCACTAACGTCTTCCTAATCAGATATTTCCTGTTCAGTGTCACTGTTCATTTCCCTAGTTTCCAATAAATTATCTTCGTCAGACGATGGCACATCTTCATAAAACGCGTTGTCGACATCCTCCTCTGCTATTATATCTCGCATCGTCTGTTCTAGTCGCGCCTGTTCTTTCTCATAAAATCTGCCATGACTATAATAATGTTTTAGTATAACAGTGTTACTAAAAATGCAAAAAATACTTTCTTCTCCTCACATTGGTCGTATATCAAAGGTAAAAATAAAAACAAATCGGGTACCCGCTTCGGTCTCTGAAACCGAAATTATAAATAACTTTTAAACCACTGCACGAACTCAAAACTGCATACGGATCTTCAATGGCAATATATAGGAAGGTAGTGAAATGGGCGGTAAACTAACGCTAGCACATTAAGTAATATAATGCATCATGTGTTTGCTCGGTCTCACAGACCGTAAACGGGTACTGAAGGGTTAAATCTTCAGTTCGTATGGTAGGCATTTAAATAGCCTAAGCACCAAACAATATGTATGTACAGTTTAGTTTCATATTAAAAATTACAAATACAGTCATACCATTATATCTCCTTAACCCTTAACCACTGACAAAAATACATTCTGTTGTAAAAGGAGTTTTACAAAAAATTCCTAGAAAACCATCTGTACCTTCAAGTGGTGTGTAACTGTACCTATTGTCAACTGCTGCAGTTTCGGTATGTGTTTAGTTTTTTAATTACGTTGACGTGAAGTTTTCTTGCGGTATCAAGTACCGCATGTCAATGACTACGTTCCTATAGTTGGTATAGTTAGAGCAGTGCAATTATTGTCAATATTGTCTATTCTAATCTTTTTTTAAATTAATATAATTAATTTGTTACTTTAAACATTATTTTACCATTTTATAGTGACCAGTACTCAAATTTTGCTGTAATTAAGTTTATAGTTTTGTGGCAATGTCCAACATTTCTTTTAATATTATGCATGCGTTTATAATTTTTTCGAAAAAAATAAAGTTAATTTTATTTTGAGTCGTATTGTATTCTACAGAAGTGTGAAGAATAATTCAGTAATTGATGTAAAAAACAAATACAGTGATATAGGACAGATTAGCATTAAAAACAAAGAATAATAGGCAACGGTATGACGTACCGCACGTCAGTGTCTACGTCCTGAAACATCCATGTCAGTGGTTAAGGGGTAATGTTGCCAATGGTGTTCTTTTTTAACTTAATATACTGCGGATGCAGTACAATGTCTAGATTTCGGGTTTTAAACTTTGGCATATACGAGGTTTTAATTCTAATAAAACTATTCTAGAAATCTTAATAGTTCTTATCAAGCGATACAAAAATGCTCCTTGAGTTGCAGTCGGAATTTAGAGTTCCCACGGTTACAGGTGCATATATAGTGTCTAGTTGATAGACTGATTTGGTCAAATTTTTTCGCAGAAACAACAGTATTCATCTGTGCTAAAATGTGTTTCAACATCAACATTCTGTAAAACATTCTGGTTTTGAACGACGCCTTGGTCTAATGGCTGACAATAAGGAGTAGTATTAGGCGGAAGAAAAATTATCTTTATGTTGCTCAATTTCAGATCTTTAGGATGAGACGCTGCATTGTTTTAAAATAGCAGTATTTTACACTTTTGGATCCCCATTTTTCTCTCATAATATCGCAAGTCATCCACGCTTTTTTATTAGATTTCCAGTCTACAGGTAAGGAATTTACAGCAAGTTTCTTAAACGCCCGAGGTCGAGTTAACTTTCCAATCACTAATAAATTTTTCTTTTCCCCTGCCATATTTACGCAATGCAAAACTGTCGATATTTGCTCATCTTTTCCCCGAACATTTTTCCGTTTTTAAAGCGAGTCTTATTGGGCAACGCACGAAAGAACAACCCAGTTTCATCTGCGTTATATACACGGTTTTCAGAGTTAAGTCGGGACTATTGCTAACCTCGTTATTATTGTAGCTACAAAGTCAGTTAAGTAGGCAAACTAGTAGTATTTTTTTCGCCAATTACGATGGTGAAAACGGAATCAAAATCGAACATCGCGTTCGCGAGTTATGTCAAAAAGTTCTATTTTTGCAAATGGGACACTCAGTATAAAATATTCACAATTGATAGGAAGTTGAATTCTGAACAAAAAGTGTCCTATGACCTTTTATCCTAATGTCAAAAATGACAAAGGTATTGATGATTTTTCAAATTCGTCAAGGTAGCTGTGTTAGTGGCAACTTTGCCTTACCATAAAATAGAAATTAAGAATATCCATGAAGTGAAACATCATCATTTATTTAAAATTTTTCTATGAACTTAAAAAACAAGATTCAAATAAGATGCTCAAAAACATCACCCTCTTGCTCCAAGCATTTTTGAGCCCGCTTGTAAACGCTCCTAGTGCCTCTGGCAATGACATAACTCGCAAACGTGATGTTCGATTTTGATTCCGTTTTCACCATCGTAATTGGCAAAAAAAATACTACTAGTTTGCCTATTTAACTGACTTTGTAGCTCCAATAATAACGAGGTTAGCAATAGTGCCAACTTAACTATGAAAACTGTGTATATTTGTCCCAGAGCAAGTGAAAGTGGTTTCTATATGTATTTTTCCCCCTGAATTCAAAAATGTTATCAGAATTCTTCTTCAAGTTACACCCTGTTCCGTATTATATACGTTATGGAAACTACAATTATGTTATGGTATTATGCATTTATAATACGTAAATGAATAAAAATATTGTATTGATTAAACATTTAAAAATTGTTATATAAGAAAGTCTGCAATGGTATGGAACAAAGCAATTAGTCATAACTGCTGGATGATGCAATTCAAAAATTAGTCAGACGATGGCTTTGTTACACATCATTGTTTGTCAAAGGAATATCACAAGCAACATCTGGTTTGATTATAATGTCTGAGTTACTGGTTCAAGCCATAGCCATTAGCCACTAGCCAGTCTGTTGTTAGTGTTCATTCTGTTGACTTCTGTATAACTTTCGTGTATATGTGCTGATATAACAAGTTTAGTGTAAACCGTAAACGATTCTCAGTTCCGACATATTCTCAATTTTCATTTCATCTTTTCAATTCACAACACGTAGTGAATATTATTTGTAGTGTTTTTTTGTATTGACTAATTTTGCAAAATGCAAATTGTGTAAATCCCCTAGATAGCTTTTGCTACATTTGTGGTGAGGTTGCATTTAAATTTCAAAAACGTAGTTTTACTTCTCATAAAAAATGTTATGAGCTTTATTTTGGCTGCAAAGTTGCTGACCAAGACAAATATTGGGCCCCTCACATTTGTTGTGCTACTTGTGTCAGACTCCTTACAAGCTGGTCAACGGGTTCTCGGCACATGAACTTTGCTGCGCCACTGATTTGGCAGGAACCAAAAGATCATGCCACCGATTGTTACTTTTGTGTGACTAATATTTCGGGCATTAGTTCAAAATCAAAGCACACTATTTCCTATCCTAATCTACCATCTGCCATGATACCTGTGGCTTACAGTGAAGAACTGCCTGTGCATAAACCACCAGAAAATATCATACTTGGCGATGATGAACAGTACAAAGATTTGCCAGAGAATAATGATGATGTAAGGGTTGATTCAAACTATGATGCCTGGTATTCGTCTGGTGAACCGCATTTACAACACAAGAGGACCTCAATGACCTTGTACAAGATCGGAATTTATCTAAAAAGGAGGCAGAACTTTTAGGTTCACGATAAAAATGATGGAATCTCCTCCACCACAAAACAAAGGTGCGAGCATGCTAGCTGACTATTGTTGGACCCTAAAGAAAGATGTTCATGACGCAAAATATCGTAAGAAACCAAACACTGCTACTTTTTAGGTATTTATTTTATTTATTTTATTTAGCGTATGGCATAGGTACACCTAAAAATATTAAAATTGTATAAAGACACTGTATATATATACTTATATTTGACATGTAATCACAAACAAACATCTAGTCTAGTGATATGCTCAATTGCACCAGTGGTCGCTAACAGGAAATCATCAGGGTTGCCTGCGTATGCTCTAATGATGCATTCTTCTTTTATATGTGGGATGGTCTGCCGTGGTGCTCCGCAATCACAAATTGGAGAAGGTAATTTACCCCATTTATGAAGCAAATCTGCGCATCTACCATGTTTCATTCTTAACCTGTTCAGAGTTGACCGTATCGTACGAGGTTGATTAAATCCGGGTGGTGTTTCTGAGATACATGGTAGTTCGTGGTAGCGAGGTGGGGCGTTTTCTAGCCATTGTGCCCTCCATATATTCTGGATGTTAAAAAACTGTGTTTTCTTTTTAGGTAAGATTATATTACACTTAGAATGCATTTTAAATACGTTATGTTGTAAAATTAATATAGTTGTCTCTAAAAATTCTTACATGATAGAATAATTCTGAAACCATATTTGAATTCAGCGGGAAAATGCTATTAGATTCACCAATTTTCACTTCTGGAACAAAAAATAAATTAAATTTTGTATACCAGTGTTATTAAGGGAATTTTTTCTGCAAAATTTGCTACATAGTCTTTGTCAACACTTGCAGATTCACCAGAAATGCGTTTGAAAGATATGATGAATGCGGAATTTTTCTAGCCATCCTTCAGAAGCTTTAAAAAGTTCAATGCAAAATCCCTCTGCAATCTAATGTCTTTAGCTTTGCATCTTACTAGTGGTCCGGAGAAGGGAATATTTTTATTTCGAGCTTTCATAAATCAGTCATAAGTAAGTTGGTCTATTTGAAATCCAGTTGTACTTTTCAAAAAACTACGTTTCAGTAAGGTTTCCTCAGTAATGCCACTTCTTCATTAATTTTTATATTTTTTTTCGAATAACATTCGCTGCTTGGGTTTTTCCAATTTCGAATTTCATTGCCAAATTTTGTACGCTAGGATTGTTTCGATTGTACCAATTGATAATTTCAACTTTTTCTTTTAAGGTTGATATATGTTTAGTGTTGCGTTTGCGTTCCATTATGACACTACTGTAAAAAAGTAGCTTTAGTACATACATATCAAGTGCAGCCTGTAATGAAGAAAACCTACCTGCTTTTAATCAAATGCAGCTATAAACAAAGAGACCACAACATGTCCCCTTAAAAGAGAGAAATATTTCAAAATTTCCAGAATTTTCCTCTCTGCAATCTGTTAACAGAGAGTCCGCTTAACGGTGATGCCCTTACATTTAAACTATATTGGTTACTGATGGTGCCAAGAAAAATGCCTGCTTAATAGAGGGGTCCGCTTAAGAGGATTGGACTCGCGTTTAGTTTTTGTTTGCGGTAACATGAGCCGATCATACGTAGCACAATGTTATGTCCCACTATCTGCAGTGGAACAGAGCGGGATGCCAATATTACAGTTACTGCTATGACATCGCTTGTGGTCTACAAGCATAGCCTATACGATCGTATTCAAGAAATTTTAAAATCGACAAAATAACACCCAGTAATATGCCTGTATGTAATTTGTAATGTAAAAATAATAATGTACCATGGCACCTAACGGTTCAAATTCTACTAAACCTTGCCGTGTTTTATTCAAACACTTTAACATTGACAAACGTCTATTTTTTCTTAATACACACGGTGCTCTTCTTTTACCGTTATTATTTATTTTTATTTATTTATACATTGAAGGCAGACAGCTATCAGCTGTTGACACCTCTGTATAAGGGTTTGGTTGTACATGACTAAATGCCTAAACTAAACATAATATGTGTTTCTCATATCATTGCATAAGAACAAAGACGAAAAAAAAAACAAGTATTATTATATATATTTACATAACATAGTGTTACGTTTTTACGTTTCGGGCTATTAAAAAATTATACGACGCTTCTTGGACATAGCATTTATTTACGATTAATTACGATTTATCTTAACTATTTACAAACAAGAATTATCAAGGCAGAACACAGATTACTTAACTAGCTGAACTGTTTCTAACAACGGTACACTTATTTATTTATTTACACTGGAATAAGTATCAATTATTTATGTGGCTATTTATATTATACACGCGTTTATTTATGTAGCAGCTTTGTGCATTTCGAGCCGAATTCGAACTGAACTGTCTATTCCTGCTGACACGTATTTATATATCATGAATGAGTCATTCTAGAACAATCGAGGCTTACTCACTTTTCCGGCAAATGCATGACGCATTCGCGTGTGTTGACCTCGAGCACGTTCTCGACAGAAAGCGTGAGTCATCCGTTGCACCTGGCTCAAAGGTCGTTCTGGATCGATCCAGAAGGCTGCACGCGTATTAGTCACCAAGGCCGCTCACTTCATTCATTGCACCTGGCTCCAAGGCCGGTTCTCGAAGTCTGGAACGCTGTAACTCATATGTCCGCAGCGGCTTGGCCCAAGTTCGTTACAATAGCTACTGATTGTATCGCAAAAAATTGTCCAATTTGTTTTGAAATGAGTTCATAATGTCCACGTAATTGAGGGTTCTCACTAAATGTAAACATATCACTTAAACCACTGCAATTGTACTGACCAGTTAGAATCTTGTATGTTTCAATTAGGTCACCACGTTCACGTCTACACTTCAGGGGCATTAGGTTGAGCCTATTAAGCCTTTCTTGGTAAGGTAAATGGTAGAAGCCGACTGGGAGTTTTGTTGCTCTTCGCTGTACATTTTCCAGTAGGGTAATGTCCTTTTCGAAATAGGGAGACCATATTGCAAAGCCAAATTCGAGGACGAGCCGAACATAGGTTTTGTAAATTTTTTTTTAACAATTCTGGAGTTAGTACTGAAAACGCTCTACGTATCAAATATAGTAATGAGTTCGCTTTTTTAACAATATTGGTTATGTGAGATTCCCACTTCAGATTATATGTTACTTCAATGCCTAAGTCCGTTTGCCATGTGACGTCTTTAACTGCTTCATTTCCCAACCTATAGGGAAGATGTGGGTTGTTTTTTCCCATGTGAAGCACTGTACATTTTTCTTTGTTTAACGTTAGTAGCCATTCTTCAGTCCACTTAAGGATTCTCTGCAAGTCTTCTTGAATGATGTCACTTTCGATTAATGGGTTGGCAAAGAATTTTGTATCATCTGTGAATACACTCACTGTGGACACAATCAAGCGTCTGAGGTCTGCAACATAGATAACAAAAAGTAGGGGACCAAGAACAGAGCCTTGTGGCACTCCATTCATGACGTAAGTGTCTGATAAGGTTTCTCCTATTTTTACTTGGTAGGTTCTGTTGGTCAGAAATGACTATCCATGCCAGCAGAGGGCCTCGAATGCCAAGACGCTCTAGCTTCAGAAGAAGTCGGTCATGGGGAACACGATCAAAAGCTTTTTCAAAGTCAAGATATACTATATCAACGGGTTCACCCTGGTCAATACACTTACTTACTTAATTACTTCCCTTATAATTTCCCATGGTAAAACCGCATGAAAACACTGATTGCATTTGCTCACCAAGTAGCTCCCAAATACTGCTGAATGCTGAACTGTACGTTGCAGTAGGCGTACAATTATCCAACGATTTTCTCTGGACGATGCAGCGACGTTATTCTGACTATTTGTAGCGGGTAATTGTGTGAACCTGGATTCTTGAAGCGTTGTTCGAGTGAGCAAGCGCTATAAAGAAACGAAATTATAGAAAAACCGAAAGAAATTATCTAATTTTCTTTACACTGTGGTGTGGACAATTAATTAAGGAATGGAGGATCCTTAAAACAAACCTTTACGAAAAGCTGCGTTTTACTCACATTCATCTCTTTCTAACTAACATAGACTTATAGATGGAAAGGAGTACTCCAATTGACGGCATAAAGTATTTACGTCTGGAGGCTTTAAATGCGGAATTAAGTCGTGTTCAATACTCTTAATGGAGTG
Source organism: Agriotes lineatus (assembly GCA_940337035.1). Classification (NCBI taxonomy): domain Eukaryota; kingdom Metazoa; phylum Arthropoda; class Insecta; order Coleoptera; family Elateridae; genus Agriotes; species Agriotes lineatus. The sequence goes on from CALNHX010000138.1 coordinate 393,687, forward strand.
TCCGTTATGAGAGATTTCACTGCATAATTCTCAGATCTCATAACATTTTAATAATCGATCCTTGAATGCCAGAAGCTTCTTTCTTACGGCTATTTTTATATACAGTGGAACTTCTATTTAATGAAGTTGCTAAATCCAAGAAAAAAATTTGTTAAATGGAAATTTAGTACAATAAATTTATTTAAAATGGCATAATAAATGCACCTGGTTGTTTTAAAAACAACATTTTCTATATGACCAATTTATTCCCTAATCGCTAAATGAAATTTTATTTTGTGAAATAGAGGAAAACTCATGGTAAATTATTTGAACGGTAAAATCCGTCTAAAAAATTTGTTAAACAGAGAATTTTGTAAAATGAAAGTTTGTTAAGACGTTTTACTGTATTATCTATGTACTAGCTTAAACCCCGCGGCATATGCCGCATTTAAAATGTAGGACGAATTTAATAACTTTTGTTGCACTAAAGAAACTTTTAAAAGCACGCTAGAGATTGGCAGTAAGGAAAAGTTCCAAAAAATATATTTTCAAATGGAAAGTCTCTGGAAAGGAAACACTCGCCCCTGGAAGGCGTCCTAATTAATATGACGTTGTTAGAACGCAGTCAAAAAAAATTCCGGAAAGAATTAATGCTCTTGTTGACTTATGAGATTATACCTATGTGAGAATTATTTGCTCCACCGAAATAATTTTCAGCTGCCTGCAATCTGTGTTTCTTTTCAGGTTTAAGCCTTTGAGCGTCATAAAAATATAAATGCGGTAACTCAAGTCTCCAGTTACGCCGTTACTGATATTGTTAAATAACTCGATTAATTATTATTTCTTTGTCATTTTAAACTGGCATTATTATTATTATCTCTATAATAGCAACCATAAGTAACTGTTTATAATGTTTATATGCTAGCGAGTTAATTTTCTTCTTAAATCGCTAGTGAATTAATAGTAGATTGTTCTACAAGTTAAGAAAAGTGACAGTTTTCCAGCGAATGTAAAAGTTTTACGTGAACATGCAATTTTTCCGTGTAGTTGGCAAAAATATCTTTTTAAATAATTTTGGTCAAAGCATGGAAGCGCAATGTTTACTGTACTGTATAAATATAAATAACCAATATACATTATAGAATACTTGAAAATGGATGAATCTGTTATTAATTCATTTAGTTTCAATTTAAACTGCAGTGTTCTATAGCAGCTACTTGGCGCATTCGGTTACTTATTTAAAAATAGACCTGCGTTTTTCACATATCGCAGCGGTCGTGCTTTTAAAAACATGATGTTTTTAGAAAAACAAAATTCAAATTATATTAAATCCTAATAATACATATAACAATTAGAAACTCATACCTATCATATTAAAGTAATCACCTTTTTCTTTGACTATTGAGAATTTCTTTAATAACACGCGCCTTTCCGCTATATATATATTTTTTAAATATATTTTTACTTTGGATGAAACCGTGGGGTTGAGTGGAAGAGCAGTGCATTAAACGCACTGAACTCCGCCCCATATTAATACTTACACTAATATATTTTTTTCTATATGTATATACAGAAAATAAAGACATTTATTATTATTATTATTATTATTATTATTATTATTATTCACTTATTTTACCGTACTGCAATTGAAGTGATAATAAATAAATCGATCAAATATTTATTTATATTCCAATACCAATATAATACAAAATACTATTACTTTCACTTATACTACAATAAAGGGCAATGCCACTCAGTATTAGGTACAGATGTTAAACCAATAAAAATCAGATGAAACCATTCCACGGAACAGTGCAAATTACAGCAAGCAATCATAGGCGTTCCATTATCAGGACCCTTACACAAACAATATATACTGTTATCTTTAGTTTGCGTGGCTACGAGAGCAGTGGTCCTTGCTTCCGTACTACTACTTTTATTACAAAACATTAAATTTGTACCATTATTAACATTTAACGACTCTTTGAATACATTCCAATCAGTATTAGCTGCAGCATCCTTAACTGCTTTATTTGTGAAATATTTACCGAGAAGTAGGGCATCCAATACCGAACTGAATTTTCAATCCCGGGATTTCGGTATTGAAGAAATTCTATCTGGATCCCGGTATTCAATACCAGGATTTCCGGTGTTCAAACCGAGATTCCCTGTTTTCAGTACCGATATTTCCAGTATTCAATACCGGGATTTCCGATGTTCAATACCGGGATTTCCGGTGTTCAATATCGGGATTTTCTGTTTTCAGAACCGGTATTTCTAGTATTATAGGTGTATAATAGGTAAGTAAATATGCAAGCAACAGTGACAACACAACTGAACACAGTTTACGCTGTTTATGGACACATCTGCTAACTGCTACTACCCTGAACCATATCTACTAATTATTATCTATCAACATGTTGCTCCATGTCTGGCGCCGGCCAGGCCGGGTAAGGCAACTCGCAGACTCTGCGAACTGCGATGCAGTGCACACAAAAGCAATCCCAGAAATATCGAAAATTATTGGAGAAAAATACCGGGATTGAAATACCGGATAAAAAAATTAGGGATCCCGGGATACCGACATTTTGGGATCCCGGGATTGGATGCCCTACCGAGAAGTTCTGGCATAATCACATTGTTAAAAAACTTCATAGCAATAGCGCTTTCTTTTTCTCAAAATACCTCATTGAAATGTATTCTTTCACGGAAAAAATGTTTACTACTCCATACCACAAAATCACAGTAATTAACTCCAGTAATAGCGAGTTGCATTTGTATCTGGTAGTAGTAGCCATGGTTATGATCTAATTTAAATTCTTCATCCTTTTTTTTGTACACCTGCACATTTTAGAACATTTAGGTCATCTATGCCAATGTCCTTTGCGCAATAAAGACACTTAATTTCGACAACCCCCATTTCACCACCAAAAGGGCAAATTCAGATTACTATTTAAAATAGCATCTGCTTTTCCACTTAGATAACAAATATTAAATAATTAACGACACTAACTGTAGACCAATAATACTATTGTAATGTTAAACATATATGTAAGAGAGTGATTATGCTGCACCGATTTGGTGATTAAGTAGAATTTTAAACAGATTAGAGTTAAATTTCTCAGGTGAACAGGTTTTGAGATACTCCGGCAAAGAATTGTATAAATAAGCTATATCGTAAGAAAGGGATCGCTTATACATTGCAGTTTTGTGATATGGAGGCGTAATTAGATTTCTATTTCGCGTATTTACACTATGAACATCACATCTAAATTCAATTTTATTAAGTAAATAAGAGGGTACTTTATTTGAGATAATTTTATGAAACAATGTGGCTGAATGAAGTATTCTACGATTGTGCATATTTAACCATTTAATTTCGTTAAGTTTATGTGTTATGTGATCAAATTTTCTAATACCATGAATAAACCTCAGGCATGTATTTTGCATATGCTGAATTCTTTTACTGTCCGCACTGTCTATGATTAAATTTATTAAATTGTGCCATGGAAGAGACTGAAGGTCGTTATAGACCTCCTCATAATCAAAATTAGCAAAATCTCTGTAAGTATACAAAAAAACTTTTGCGATGCAATTTACATTTAATAGGGTAGTTAGTCACAATGATCAGATAATCCATGTACATCAGTCGCATCGTAATTGACTATACATTTTTTATCGTTTACCAAAATAAGGTCCAGTAATGTAGAGCTGTTTTTATCATTTTTCAGTACCTTTATCATTTATAGATAACATATCTATGTTAAAATCACCCAGACACATTATCTCGTCCGTCATATGTGCAATAAGTTAAAAGGAGTCAGCACATCCAAACTCCTGCCTTCGATAAACTGTTCCTATGACAACCGTTAAATTTTTTTAAATAATTTTGATCCACAACTGTTCAATAGCTATACTACAACTTACTGTAGGAATAATAGGAAATTGTAAATTTGTAAATCGATTAAGCAATTAATCAACATATTACTATAAACAAACTTTATACGATAACTCATAAAAATGAATATTTGACTAATAGAAATAAAACTAAATATATTACCATAAAGACATTTGCAGCAACATAGCAATAAACTTAATAGCAGAAAGATTGACAAAAATCTAAATGAAGTTATATTTGCGAAGCAACCAAAATAACTGAAAGTAAACCACAAATTGTATAAAAATACAAATAAAAATTAAACAGGATTTACTTTGTGTTCTAAAAAATGCAAAAGAAAATATTTTCCATATAATTTTATAGAATTATCGATAGAAATATATAAAATGTTTTTTAAATCAATTTTATTCAAACATTCAAAGAACATTTTTAATTTTGGCTATTTTACTATTATCTTTTGCCCTCATATAAATCCTGCCATTTTTAGACCAAAGATATTTAATATTCTTCTCCTTTTTATAATCTCTAGCTGTCGCAAACAGCTGTCGATTTAAGGAATAGAGAGATTCATTAATATACATAGAGTTATTGCTTTTTGCCATATCAACTAATTCCAAATTGATATCACTTAACTTCAGATTACGTTTTATCTTTCTGCACCTTAGAAACTCCTCCTTGTCATTTCACGATGATTCCTCTCAAGCATTTGAACAGCCACTTTAAAAGAGAGAGAATTTCCTACTGGGCGGTTTGTTTGTCCATCTGCTGGTTTGGCAGTACGAGTTGCACTGGAACTGCGCTCAACTATGGCAACGATGTTCTCCTCCGCAGCAACAACCTGATAAATAACTCGTTCGTACTGAATGCTAAAGCTCTTGCACTCGGATGGGGCAGCTATGTGCATCGACAATGCGCTCTGAAAGCTTGTTTCTTCTAAATCTCTCTGCAGCTTGGCTAGCGGTGGGCACTGTTGAACTACAGTTTGTACCTATTCTCCTCCGCAGCAACAACCTGATAAATAACTCGTTCGTACTGAATGCTAAAGCTCTTGCACTCGGATGGGGCAGCTATGTGCATTGACAATGCGCTCTGAAAGCTTGTTTCTTCTAAATCTCTCTGCAGCTTGGCTAGCGGTGGGCACTGTTAAACTACAGTTTGTACCTATACTATGTAGAATCTGAAATCGCAATAGTTAATGAAGGTATTTACAGTATCACTTTTAATAAATTCACCTCTAGCGCGCTATCCATCGCTTCGTATTGCTTTTTGGCTTCACTTACAGCTTCTTTCCAGTTTTCAGACAAGACTTGTCTACTGTCGAGGAATTCTTGTTTCATTTAGCTGCTTTTCTTTTTCCACCAATTTCTCCTTTAAGGAAGGTATCTGTAATTATAATGTACTGTAAAATTATGTCGTTAATAGGATTGATAATAATGAAAATTATGCAGTGCGAAACGCATTGATTGCCTCTGTTTTTGCCAGATAAAATTTCCACGCAAATCTTAGGTTATGTCACAAGAGCACACAAAATTAAAATGGAAAATATAATAACGAATACTCACTTTTCTACAACAGAAATGAGGGTTTCCTTCTTCGTAAACTAAAGGCCAGCTGTCAACACGACGATTTTAGCCCTGTTGCCAGATTTACACTGTACGAAATAAATTTGTAGAAACGGATTCAAAATGTACCAGATTCGTAGAATTGTACCAGGTCTGGCAACGCTGCTAATATCAAGACGCCGCCCACATGTGTAACTGCTCATAGACCAGGAGTTGATTTATTTGACCTTGGGACGTGTTCTGCTTTATTATAGAGTTATGATTATATGGTCTCTGTCATAAAATTATGTTTTTATCATACATGTAGTAGTGATACTTTCCTTCAAAGCCAGTGTCGTTAGTAGTGCGTGTCCCCCATTAATGTTATACCGGGTGATAATAAATGCTTTTCCGTCAAGTAGTCTTTGAAATATTTGTTGTATGATTTGACATAGACTTACAGTGCTACCAACATATTCATACAAGAAATATTTCAAAGGCAACTTGATGGAAAAGTATTTATAATCACCCGGTATATTACGTATTTGTAAATTTCTTAAAGAATGCTACGTGCAAGTAAATTAAAATAAAATTGCAAGTATTTTATATCGAAAGAGAAGCAGCATTAACAATGGCGTAACAAAAATCATTGGTGAAGTTCCATGTTCAACAGAAAAATTTGGAAGTCTGAAGTTAGTTGTGAACATGAACTTCTGTTTGATGACCTGCACTGTATTCTAAGAGCTTTCCGTGTTTAAAATCGATATTCTTGAACAACCATTTAAATCAATTTTGAAATTTATTGGTATTATGGAAATTTAATTATTGTGGTACTTAACACTTTGGTTACTGTTGATATAGTTCATTACTTTACTGTAGAGTTGCCTCGAGTTTTGAAGGTTATAGTTAATTTTTTATTTAGAAGTTGTCGATAACGTATCAACTTGTTTATAAATGCAATTTAGATGCTGTAAAAGGTTCGATTATAGCAGACCTGCTAGTGTGTCGTTGGCATTTGACTGAACCCTCCATCACATGGGTAAGGCCTGTTAGTCCACGCAGTATATAAAAATCTATAATTTAAAAAATTACTTATTTACCCATACATGCTTCCAGGTACCTGTCACAGATATTACAGAAAATGTTTTCACATAATCTATGAGTTGTTTAAATTGTTCATTTTTGCGTAAAATTTAAATGTGACCTGATAGGCTCACCTATGGGCTAGCGTAACTTTCTGTAAAATCTTTCTGTTGCTTAAATCTGTCACTTTTTACATATAAAGTTTACCTTTTGTACAATTAATTATATTAATTTTATAAAAATAATTATCCCAATGAATTCCACTAATACAGTAGACTCGGATATAGCAAACGTGAAGGGACTTTTAAAAACGTTGGTTATAAGCAAGCGTTCGCTATAAGAAAAAACAAGATTAAATGGAAAAATCACACATTTGAAACCATTTATTATTTAAAGTTACAATGAGGTGAAAATAATCATTTTTATTATAAATTATAATATACATTAACAGTTTTAATAAAAACGTAATTTTTAATTTTTTATTGAACAGTACGTACTAATACTACTACATACACATGTATGTACAGTCAGACCTCGCCGTTCGCGGCTTTGTGGTTTGCTGATTTAATTTTACGCGAGGCACCTTTGTGCTCCCTTTTCCTTGCCGTTCGAGGATGGAATTGCCAACGTTAACTGTTTCAACTTTCACACACTAACGGCCGGTCTTATGAAGGCCACTAATCTGATGTTAACTTTAATTCGCTGTTAAAATAAACAAACGCGCATAGAAATTTGTTTACTAATGAATAATATGTCATAAGCGCAAACGTTTTGATGAGCTTTTGTTTATTTTAACAGCGATTTAAAGTTAACGTTAGGTTAGTGACCTTCATAAGACCAGCCGTAAGTAATAAAGCAGACGTATGCGGTTTATGTCATGAACACCTAAATAACATTATCACGAACTTGTAAACACACCTATCAAGCCTATTTCTTTGAATCTCTTATTACCAAATCGGACCTGAAATAAATTGTAAAATTATAACTTGAATAAGCAAATGGACATTCGAGCTCTAGATTCAAGTGGCAGACTTGTGTTACGTATGGAATTTTAGTTTGTATACGCACGTTTATGTATTTTAAAATTTTTTGAGGTTGCATAGTATAAATAAATCTAGTTTATGGAACCTAACCCCGTTTTTATCATTTATGTGTTTACTTGCGCATCGCGGTTTTGCGCTTCGCGGCATTCTTCTGGAACGTAACCCCCGCGAACGGCGAGGACTGACTGTACATTAAAATTATTAATTAAGACACGTAATCTGTAATTTTTGTTTTTTGAACCGTATTTTTTTTCAATTTTGGTTTGCAATAATTTAACCCCTCTTTTATTTGGATTTCTGTATCCTGAAGTGCAATATAAATGGGTATTACAATACATACCTGAAATACCCCTAATATTGTTGGTGATTCTTCTACTTCTTCTTCATCACCACTGCCTTCCACGTGATTTAATTTTTCAGAATTTTCCGAAATAATTTTGATATCACTGGGAAACTCACAAGTTATTAATTCGTTATCAATATTAGCATAATTTGTTATTTCTTTGTCATTATTCAATACATTTAGTACATTGTTTCTTTTAGCACATATAGACAGAGGTATATTGTCATCATCATTGTCGCATCTGTACTTTAAAGCCAATTGAGCCAAAGGAAACTAATTATTGGTATCAAAATCAGTAGTAGTACTATCATAAAAACCAGCATGACGAAAACAGTTTTTGATAGTCTTTGGGGTCACTCTTTGCGAGGCTGTATTTATCGTTAACTATAGCATCTAGTAATGAAACCTTAAATTCATTCAGTTTTATTCTCAAGACAGTAAATTAAACATGTTATTATAAGTTTTCTATAATGTGATTTCAGATAGCGAATAACCCCCTGATGCATGGGTTGTAAAGTTGCGGTAGTGTTAAGGAGGTAAAAAATTAAGTTTAATGGCATTTAAATTTTCAATTCGAGGATGAGCCCGACAATTATCGACTACTAGTATAATTTTCCTATTTTTCCTTTCTAATTCACTATCCCACTCCCTCATTTGTTTTTCAAACATTTCTGATGTTGCCCACGCTTTTCTATTGGCGGTATACGTTACGGGAAAAGTGTTGCAATTTGTAACACATTGGATTCAGCAATTTTCTTATAATGAATAATTTTCGCTTTTCAGTCCCTGTCATATTTGCACAGACAAACACTATCATGCCTTCCTTACTTTGTTTCCCCCATATATCTAATACTTACTATATTGCTAGCGGCTATGAGTGGGAAACTGGCCGATGAAGTGAGACACACAACAAACTCCTTCATGTATACGGTGAGCTGTGCGCAAGCGCGGCGGCGTCGTCCGCCCAATGGGGAAGTGGCCCCGCCCAATGGGGAAGTGGTCAAGTTTAAAATTCGCTTCTAAAGGCGGAGTTCGAATTCTCACGCATGCGCACGAGACGCGTTATACTATAAGTGAGACTATGTCGGCGCCGTAATGTTTTCTGAAGTTTCCAGGCCCTACCAGCAATATATGTGTATTATATATATGGTTTCCCCCAACACGTTTCTCTCCGTGAAATTTCAAAGTCTTATCTGGCGTCATTTTATAGAACAACCCCGTCTCATCCCTGTTAAAGATATCATTTTCTCTGTAGTAGGGTTGGCATGATTTTCCCCAGCCCAAAAACACAAATGGGTTTTTTTCGGGTAAAACCCACCTGATAAAACCCGCAGGTTTTTGACTAAATGTGGGTATTTTCAAAAATTGACCAAGAAAAGTATTTTAAAGCTGTAAGTGATATCAAATCTTCCATTAATAACAATTTCAATTATTTAGTAAATCATGATTTTTTCAAACTAGAGATTTTTGCGGAAATATTCGTTTTCGTGTTTTTTGAACCATAAAAAGTGGTTTTCGAAGTGATGTATATCAGTCTGTGAGTCTGAGTCTATCAGTCTGTTGGCGTCCTCGCTACAGCACAGACGGTGTAATAATGAATTAGCCTGAAAATTGATATCATTTCTAATATAAATTCAGAGATCCACCTGAGTTTTTGTTAAAATGGGTCAACCGGAAGTGGTAAAGATTGTGCACGAAAAAATCTGGCCACTTAGATATGACGACAGGTGTCCCTACACTACAGGTAATAAGGTGGCGTTGGAACAATAACTTGTTTGCATTGATATATTACTGCAAACATCAGTGCCAAGTGTTTTCATCTAGTTATTTTAAAATGAATTCAAAAGAATACGAGCTTTGTCAAAATATATTGCGCAAACATAGTGAAAATCCTGCAATGTCATATCACGCGATCGGAAAATGTCAACAAATAATAATAATAATAATAAAGTATTTATTTTGGTGGAATATAGGTACATGTTATACACAACATAATTGGCAAAACTATTAACCCATTCACACCAAAATCACAAGGTTCAGTTCAGTTACACTGTTTTTCAACTGAACCTTGAATTTATAGATAAGCAGTTATATGCAACTAATGCCTACATTAACTAAGAAAAAAAAAACTAAATTCTAAATAAAATGTTAACTAGCAAAGCCGTATGAATACGAACAACCAGCTGTATTATATTAGCAGACACCATGTTACAAATTCTTTGCTAAAAGATATTTAAAGTAATGTTTTCTAAAGGCAGTAGTAGATAATTCTTTTAACGAATATGGTATTTCATTGTATATATTGCTGATGTTATATTGAAACGAGCGTTGAAAGAGAGCAGTTTTATGCTGTGGCGGTGTAATAAGACCCTTGTGTCTTAAGTTTAAATTATGTACATCCGTTCGGAATTGTATTTTATTATACAGGTAAGGTGGTTTTTGATTAATAATTATTTTATTATATAATGAAGCTGTATGTAGTAGTCGTCTGTTGTGCATGTTAAGCCATTTAGCGTCTATTAATTTATGTGAAATGTGATCAAATTTGCGAATACAATAAATAAATCTTAAGCAAGCGTTTTGAACTCTCTGTACCCTTCCAGCTGAATCATAGTCTAAGCAAGGTGAGTATATCTCTGAGCAGTATGAGAACTGGGAGAGCACTAGAGCATCACACAGCATTTTCTTTTGATCTTTAGTTAGATACAATCTATGTGGATACAAAAGCTTTAGATTCAGGTATGCTTTTTGTATACATTTGTTTATATGCGTCCTGTATCTAAAACTATTGTCTATAACAAGGCCCAAGTTTTTGGCATTTTCTTTTAATGGTATTACTGACCCATTGATTGTAATTTGAACTGTAGATTTTACATTTTCGCAGTCAACTTTTCTGCCAAACAGAAGAACACAGGATTTCGACGGGTTTAAAAGTAAACAATGTTTGGTTGACAAATCAAATATTTTATTTAAGTCGCTAGAGATGTCTTTCATCCCCTGATCAAACCCGGATGGTAGAAATGAGCAATAAATCTGCGTATCATCAGCATACATATGCATTTTACTATGTTCAACAAATTCAGAAAATTTTGAAGTATATACAGTATACAGTAGTGGGCCAAGAATCGAACCTTGAGGCACGCCTTGTAATATGGTTCGTGCTGAGGAAAGATTTCCGTCCACATTTACACTTTGAGTTCTTTTATTAAAGTAACTTTTAAATAAATCTATTGCATTTAGAGAAAAACCCACGTACTGAAGTATTGCAAACAACAGATCGTGGTTAATCGTGTCGAATGCTTTGCTCTAATCCAATAGGGTAAGTATTGTTAATTTTCCAGTGTCAGTTGCCTTAAGGATATCATCTGTAACAGTCATCAGCGCAGTGGTGCAGCTATAAGCAGGTCGAAATCCCGACTGTATATCTGATAGCAGGTTATTTGTATTTAGGTAGTACATTATTTGACTGTTCATAATTTTTTCGAGAATTTTAGAGAAGGTAGGTAAAATGCTTATAGGTCTAAGATCAGAATATTCTGCCGGATCACTAGTTTTAGGTTTCGGAGTTACAATAGCGTGCTTCCAGATGTCAGGGTAAACGCTTTCTGTTAGACAGAAGTTAATTATGTGTGTGATATATTTATGTATATGCGGACAACACGCAGCTATCATTTTGATATTAATTCCGTCTGCACCTATCGCGTTACTTCTGATATTACCAATATAGCGACCGACTTCATCTTCAGAAACAGATGCAAAAGAAAATTTGACAGCACCTTCCTTTCTCAAGTTATTTAAATAAAATTCTTTTACAGTTTCATCTACTTGCAATTTAGGAACACTATCAATAAAAAAGTTATTAATTCGATTTGGGTCAGACATAGTTGTGGGAATTTTAAATGTTGGTGAGTTCTTAACATTTAAATGATTAAATTCTTTCCAACATTGTTTTGTTGAACAATTTTTTATCTTATATGCAAAGTACGCCTTTTTTTCATTTATAATACTAGCGCTTGTCAGATTCCTTAATGATTTATAATATTCCCAATGAACATTACTTTTCGACTTTTTAAATCTTAGTTTTGCCTTGTCCCTTAATTTCATCATGAGTTTTACGTTTTCAGTTAGCCAAGGCAGGTATGGTTTTGTAGTTTTGACGGTTTTCCAAGGGGCATGTTTATCAAACAATTTAATTAAGTTGCTATTTAGTATGTCAATTTTTGCATTAATATCATTTACGTAATATATTTGTTGTAACGGCAATAGCTTAAAGTCATTTATAAAATCATTTAAATTAAAGTGTTTGAAGTCTCGATAGGTTCTGACAACAGGGGTTTTCTTAGGTACCTCTGCAGCGATAGTACAATATATGAGTTCGTGATCAGATTCATTATTAACCTCCACCCCCGAATATTTAACCAGAGAGGGATCAGAAGATAAAATGACATCAATGAGAGATTCGGAATCTAGAGTAATTCTAGTTGGCTCTGAAATATGTTGACTTAAATTAAGACATTCTAAGAATTCAGTAAAATACTTAGTGTGTGGATTTGATTTTGCTAGTAAATTAATATTTATGTCCCCCATGCAAAATATTTTTTCCGAAACAGTTGTACACAATGTAAATGATGTTTCAAGTTCATCAACAAATGTTTTATAATTTGTAGATGGTGGTCTGTAGATTACACCAAAGACGTATGTTTCAAATTTGTTTTTAACCGTAAACCATAATTGTTCAATGTTATTACTTGTATTGATTATTTTGTATTTCAGAGAGTTTCTTATGTAAACCGCTACTCCGCCACCCCGACTATTCCGATCTTGCCGTATCAAATCATAATCGTGAATTGAAAGACTTTGGTTACTTATGTTTGGTGAAAGCCACGTTTCTGATAAAGAAAATATGTCGTAGGTTGTGATAATGTTTCGAATGTAATCCATTTTTGGTAACAGTGACCAAATGTTTAAGTGAGCTGCTTTTATGCTGCTAGTATTCATATGTCTTTGCTGTCAAAAACAAAACAAAAACAAAGACAAAAATACGAATTTGAGAAATTAAAAACTAAAATTTAATTGTTCCGTGCGACAACCGAAAATTTGGTTAAGACGGCGTTTGAAATATTCGCGCTAACCGCACACATTACTTTATTAAGAGCGCATTTAGTTCAGCCTGAGTGTTAAGTTTATGAATAATGTTATTTACCTTCACAAATATTACTCCATCGTTAGTCCACACTGCTTTATGACCAAATTTCTTCACAGCTGATCTTACTAGCTCCATTCTCCTCCATGTAAGATCCTCGCGGATGACAATTCTGGATCCTTTCAGCTTACTTTTGTTCCTGAATATATGCTTTTTCATGCTTCGTTGAACGAATTTAACGATTATAGGCCGATGACCACCTTCTTTGCCTTTTAAACGGTGACTTATGTCAATAGCGTTATCGGGAAGTTCAATACCAAGCCTGTCCCTGCAGATTTTGATAACTGCTTGGTCCGTATCCTCATTGGGCTCTTCAGGTACGCCGAATAGTCGTAGACTATTTTTCCGTGTATATTGTTCGTATCCGTCAAGGATTTCATCAGATTCCGCTACGGTTTTTGCAAGCTGCTTCTCCAATTGGGTAACTTTTTCCTCGAGACGCTTAATAGTTTCCCCCAAATGGGTTTTTATGGAGTTGCTGATGATACTCTCCATTTTTTCCCGAAACAAGTCACTATCTAAGAGTTTATCTACCATTTTTTGGGCCAGGTTATCACCACTATCATCTGCAACGCTTGGTGCACCACGATTTCTTCTTGTAGTAGACATCTTGTAAATAACAAACTAAACTTTTAATAATATATTTGCAGCTCGGCGCGCACGTCTGGTTAGCTCCGCGGTCGCATTCGCAATTGCGAAATGTACCTTGACAAATGTTTTGAATCATTTTTCTGAACGCTTAACAATAGATAGGAAGTCAGGTTTCCATAGGAAGCCAGGTTTTGGTAGGAAACCGGGTGCAATAAGTAAAAAAACGGAAAGGAAGGTGATGCAAGCTTTCAAACAAAATCTGAACTTGTCAGTAATAGTCCAAGAGCCAGCAACGGATTTCTTACAGAATTTTTAACAAGCATATAACTGTTATGGAAGGTCCCTTTGAATATACTGAGAAGGAAACCCGAAGTCTAGCAAGCCTGCACTGGTGGTTTTAGCCCCCTTGCATCCTTGAAGGGTGGAAAGAAAATAATGTGTCAAAACTGACACAAAACCTATGAATACAGTCAGACCTCGCCATGCGCGGTTGTGCGGTTCGCTAATTTGATTTTACGCGAGGCACCTTTGTGCTCCCTTTTCTTTGCCGTTCACCGATGGAATTGCCAACGTTAACTGTTTCAACTTTCACACACTAACGGCCGGTCTTATGAAGGCCACTAATGTGACGTTAACTTTAATTTGCTGTTAAAATGAACAAAAGTGCAAAAGCGCCAACATTTTGATGAGCTTTTGTTTATTTTAACAGCGATTTAAAGTTAACGTCAGGTTAGTGACCTTCATAAGACCGGCCGTAAGTAAATAAAGCAGACGTATGTGGTTTAGTCATGAACACCTAAATAACATTATTTATCACAAACTTGTAAACACACTTATCGAGTCTATTTCTTTGAATCTCTTATTACCAAATCGGACCTGAAATAAATTGTAAAATTATAACTTGAATAAGTAAGCAAATGGACATTCGAGCTCTAGATTCAAGTGGCAGACTTATGTTTGCGCTTCGCGGCATTTTTCTGGAACGTAACCCCTACGAACGGCGAGGTCTGACTGTAATATGTTGGTAACACTTTAAGTTTATGTCAAATTCGAGGTTAGCAGGTTAGGTTTTGCGTCAGTCTGTGTCAAAATTGATGCAAAACCTAACCTGCTAACCTCGAATTTGACGCAGACTTATACAGTGCCATCAATATATTATTCATACATTTGAATTTCTATAGCCCGCTGAGGGTTCAGTTTTTTTTGGATCTCTCGATATTTTACTGTAAATGGTTAAGTTTATTATGCAACTTTATGCGAATCTGGGGTAAACTTACCACCAGCGAAAGCGTCTGTCAATTTTCTTTACTCACGTAAGATATGATGACCTTTAACATAGCAAAGCGCCAGACTTGTTATTATATTTTTTTCATATATTTTTTTCTATCGTTCAAGGACGCAAGGGGGCTTAAACCACCACTGCTGGCTTGCCAGACTTCGGGTTTCCTTCTCAGTATATTCAAAGGGACCTTCCATACCAGCTAAATGCTTGTTAAAAACACTGTAAGCAAACCCGTGGTGGCTCTTAGACTGTAAGGGATGTGGCCAAAAAGATTGAAACATCTTCATCGTATGTTCAAATAAAAAATCTTGTGCGATACACTCACAACTTTCTTTTACAGTGATCTTATCATTAGCCAAAAATTTGATTTTTTATTTTTAAGCATTTGTCAAAAATTACAAATTTTACAAAAACAGTACAAACAAAATAGAGCATTAGTGGAAGAGAAAAATTTTCTCTAAAATTTTAAGCTGAACTCAAAAATGTAATAATATACCGGGTATCCTTTTTAAAATAGGAGTTAATAAAAAAAAACAAAAGAAACACATTTTAGAAGTATCAACTGGAAAATCTCGTATCTCACGTCAATACACATTAGAGCGGTTTTTTGAAAAAGTCGAAAGAAACTGAAAAATCACAAAAGTAAACACCTACTTCCGGTAATGCGATTTTCTTCAAAAGCTTGCTGCCGCATCTAAATAGTACACAAAATTTATATATGAAGTTTCAACGCCATACCTCTTTTCGTTTTTGACATATTCTGTTCACAGACACACACACAGACAGACAGGCAGACCTTTTTTGGAGTGAATCCAATACTTCCTTTATCGTAAAAGGAAGTAAAAGTAAAAAACAGGAGTAGACTGAAAACATTGAAGGTGCAGAAAGCTCCAAATCAGGATGCAAAACAAAATTCCAAGGTGAAGACCCGCGCGAGAAAACTATACACCAATTTTTTAACAAAAGTTGATTGTGTAATAATGGACGACGAGACGTACATCAAAAATGACTTCCAACAGCTTCCCGGTCAAAAATGTTTTACTTGCAAACATCAATGCGAAGTTGACGACAAATACAAACAAAGAAATGTCTAAATTTGCTGCAAAATATTTAGTCTGGCAAGCAATCTGCACTTGCGGGAAAAGAAGTTAAAATTTTGTTACAAAAGGCGCCATTAACAGTGAAATATATGTAGAAGAGTGTGTAAAAAAACGTCTGGCTAACATTTATACAGAGTCACAATGTTTCTTCGCTATTTTGGCCAGATTTGGCTACATGTTACTACGCCAAACACGTTATTGGTATGCAAGGAATGGAATCACTTTTGTGCCTAAAGATAACGATCAACCCAACAGACCCGATCTTCGGCCCATGGAACAATGCTGGCCTATTGTAAAGCAAGCACTCAGAAAAACAAGAAAAACTGCTAAAGATATTGCTGACTTTCAGAAAAAGTGGAATAACGTGACAAAAAACGTTACTACTACAACTGTGCAAAAGTTGATGTCTAATGTGAAACAGAAAGTTACAAATTTTGGTTACGGACATTAATAATGTCCAATATATATAAATACGTTTCAAAAGCAATATATAAGTTAAGAGTCAACAATAGGTTTAAGTAATAAATAATTTTAAAAATCTCCGTTTTGTTTTCTTTGTGTGGCCAGATTTTGTCGTGCACAAACTTTACTTTAATCTTTTATTTTTTTCGTTTTACGGAAAAGTTTTATAATTGCTTAATAAAAATTGAATTAAAGAATTGTTTTTGGAAAAATGGCAAAATTAAATTTTTTCAAAGATTTTCTCGAAGCCCAAAAATTAATGGGAATATATATATATTACGTAATTTGTAATGATCTAATACCATTATTCAAATACTAATCTGCAAATCCTTTGAAAATACCCTGTATATATGCATATTTCGAATGTGTGGTGCTACGCGATATGATTTCTGTGCGACCTTCCTGCATTATACGCATTCGAAATACAGATTTTCTGAACTGCATCTCGCAGCTAACGGATTTTAAATTTATTCATGTGCACAGTGAACTTTGGTTTCATCAAATTATTATTCTGGATTGTTAAATGAGTATTAGATGGGTTTACTACTAATACGGAGTTACGAGAAATTGTGTAGCTTCATTCCAATCCAAACATTTGATATAGAAGGGTTCGATATAAACCTTAAGTTATTTTCGCAAATTTAACTTCTAAACCTCATAGTTGCTTTCCTTATTTTAGCTTTTTGTTATTGTTAATTGATTATTAGATGGCTTTGCTACTAATACGGAGTTACAAGAAATCGTATAGTTATTTCAATTCAAACATTTGTTGCATTCCTTATTTTAGCTTTTTTTTTCTTATGCTACATCCCAAACTGATTGGCTGATTGAAGCGTCAACCTAACAGACACGAGCATACTAGTATTCTTTTTACAGCCGCTATTTAATATATAGATATGTTTTATTACGATACCGTTATAAAATCTATACCTACACGGGTTTCTTTCAACCAATACCATAAGAAACTGTGTTTATGTTAAATCCAATTTATTGATTACAATATAATTAAATTACTCGATTCAATTTTGAACTTATTATGTTCATGGCGCCCAGTTTTGTTAATTTATTAAATTCTTTTCAAGGAAGTAACAGTGAATACCACGAGGTTTCTATGAACCACCCTTAGATACTTGGTTTGTGCTCTGCAACTATGATTTTTGGGTGACGGGCGTTACAAATTGTTTGTCAAAATCGTTTGTTTTTTTATAAGATGTATAGTTTTCGAAAAAATCACAAAATTTTAAATTTTTAAAAAAATAATGGGGATACTTTTTTTTAACTGTTTTAATATTTAGTAATTAACTATAACTTTTGTCAAAATTATCGGTTTTGATGTCGCAAAATTAAGTTTTTACAAACAGTAAAAGAAAGTTGTGTGATGGCTATATCTAATTTCGTTGAGTGACAATGGAAACTAGTGATGGGCATAATCGGATGATTGCAATAATCGGAATGTTCCATTTTGGAATGTTTATAAAATCGGAATATTATCCGATTATTTTACATTCCGTAAATGCAAGCAAGGGAAAACGAGCGAAACAACAACAAGCGGAAGGAAGATGAAGTGCGTGCAAATTTGCGATGCGAGCACTTGCCGTAAGCCTTTATCTGCGTTGGCATCTATTTTTTGGGTTTGTAGGACGGCCAGTAAAACAATTTATGAGTTTGAGTCGCACAGTGGGATATAAGAGGAAATAAAATATTTTTTTAAATTATTACAGTAGTTACCTTAATAGACTTTTGGAAAATGGTACTGATATTTTAAAGTTTAATGGCACATAAAGTACATAATAGATAGTATAAAACAATACATGAATTTGAAGTCTGTAAGGTGTACTATCTAATAATTAATCTACGAAATACCACTGCCATTAGTGCCTTTCACGTATCATACACGTGCGCACACGGCGCTACCTGTCGGCATTCGCCAACCAGCATGTAGCAGTCAAGTGAGTCAACACAACATTCCGTTCAGTTCAAATTGGCATTTCGTTTTCTCATTTTGTATACCGAATAGTAAAATAATCGAATTCCGAAAGTTCCGAATTTTGTGCATCGAACAGTAAAATAACCGAATTCCGAAAAGTTCCGAAACGTTCCGAAGTAATCGGAACCTTCCGATTTTTTGAACAATCAGAAACTTTCCGATTATTCATTCCGGATAGGCCCATCACTAATGGAAACCCCTCACTGCAAAAAAACAAACTTAAATAAATTTACTATAAGTATACATATTACTCCATTTACATGATTTACATGTTTAAAGAATGTTTACTTCTGTATTTCTAAGTAAATTACCTTTTACTTAACAATAAAAATTAATATCCAATCAGATTTTTACATAAGGTACCTAAATGCAAGAAACAGTGAATTTATCTAAAACCTGAAAAAAACTTACTGGGCAGATAATTTCTGAAAAAAACCGGGTTTTTGCCAACCCTGCTCTGTAGCCTGTTTTTAATTCTGGCCAAATATCTCTAAGCTATGAGTTAGACTTTCTATAGGAACACTGGCAGCTTCTCCGTGTATTTTTCCTGTGTTGATATTGCACCTTTTTTGAAATTATCCACCCAGCCTTTTGTAAATACAAATTCACTGTTGCTTGACTGGGGATACAATCCTAATAATTCTTCTGCTTCTGCAAAATAGGCCCAGTAATTGGAACATTTGGGCTTCTTTGATAGGTAAACCACTTTAGTAATGCACTGTCCACATCTCTTCGAACATTTTTTCTAATTTTCTTTACTTTAGTCACATTTATGTTAAGCAGCCCTCGTATTTTTTATTTTTGTTTTTGTTACTCGTGGAAACAGTAGAACGGCCTTTTTCAAGTTCTCTAATAATTTAAAATTTTTCTGTAATTGTAAATGCTTTTCTATTTACATTTTTATGCTCCATTGTGGGTTACAGTTCTTAACGGTTAGTTACACTTACGAGTTACAGAAGCAAACTGAATTTTGCAAGTAAAGAATTGTATACCTAATATAACATACCCACATAAACAAAATTAGGGGAACCACCAACCACTATGAAATTATTATTATTATTATTATTATTAAATTACACTAGGGCAGGCAGCGTCTAAAGGCTGTCGAACCCCCTTGGTTCTTTAAGTACATATACATCATATAAACTAAAGCATACTTAGTATTAACGTGAAATAAATAAAGTCAATAGTAATAAACAATAGAAACAAAAATTAGTTACAATGAAAATTCAAATGTACCTACATAATATAAACTAAAGCATACTTGGCATCAACATGAAATAAACAATGTCGATAGTAATAAATAAACAATAGAAACAAAAATTAGTTATAAAGTAAATTCAAACAAATAACAAATGAGATCACTCAGAATTCAGATATGAATCAAGTCTATTCTTAAATTGATTTACAGTTCTAGCGCTAATAATGTCTTCTGGTAATCGATTCCAATTATGAACAACCCTATTTGTGATGAAGTGTTTCCTGGCATTACACACAAAACGATCTTTTGATAGCTTCAGGCTATGGCCACGTAATTGCACATTTGTGTTGTGATTAAACATATCTTCAATACCTGGACAGTCGTACACTCCAGTTAGAGCCTTGTATGTTTCGATTAGATCTCCTCTCATACGCCTTGCTTCCAGAGTAGTCAGCTTCAATCTTTGAAGCCTCTCATCGTAAGGTAAGTTGTAGAAGTTGTGTGGGAGAATTTTGGTAGCCCATCTTTGAACCCTTTCAAGCAAATGTATGTCCTTTTGCAGATAAGGGGAAAACACTTGAAATGCAAATTCTAGAATTGGTCGAATATATGATTTATATATTTTTATAAACATAGCTGGTGTAATATGCACGAATGATTTTCGAACAAGAAATATCAAACTATTTGCCCTTTTAACTATATATGTTATATGAGATTCCCACTTTAGATCAGATGCAATCCAAGGTCTAACTGGCACGTAACAGCTTTCACCTCTAGACTATTAATAAAATATGGTAACCCTGGGTTGTTGTTTCCTAGGTGCAAGACGCAACATTTGTTAACATTTAAATTAATCAGCCAGTTCTTAATCCACTCAAAGATAGCATTGAGATCTTCTTGAATTACATCACTACTGGTTAAAGGATTACTATAAATTTTAGTGTCATCGGCATAAACACTCTTCTGCGATTTGATAGATGTCAACAGGTCTGTTGTATAAATAATAAACAGACTAGGTCCAAGGACTGAACCTTGCGGAACTCCACTTGTTACGTTATTTAGTTCTGATATGCTGTCACCTATTTTTACATAAAATTTTCTATCTTTCAGAAACGACCTGATCCAGTACAGGAGGTTACCACGAATTCCAAAGTGTTCCAGTTTTACGATCAGTCTTTTAAGTGGTACCTTGTCAAAAGCTTTTTCAAAATCTAAACATACTATATCAACAGGGTTCCCTTCATTGAGCTGTTTGGTCCATGCATTCAAGTTTATAAGAAGATTAGTCACTACTGATTTTCCTCGTGTAAAGCCATGCTGTTCTCCTGGTATTTTTTCTTCAGTTTTCAGGAAGTTTAGAATATCATTACAAATTAT
The DNA here is from genome assembly GCA_940337035.1 of Agriotes lineatus. Taxonomy (NCBI): domain Eukaryota; kingdom Metazoa; phylum Arthropoda; class Insecta; order Coleoptera; family Elateridae; genus Agriotes; species Agriotes lineatus. The sequence continues at coordinate 414,777 of CALNHX010000138.1, forward strand.
TCTTTCCATGCACTTACAAATTATTGATGTTAAGCTGATGGGGTGATAGTTTGAAGCAGCAGCCTTATCACCGTTTTTATATATTGGCGTGACTGAGGCTGTTTTCCAGTCGCTGGGCAACACACCACTATCTAGAGATTTTTGCATAATAACTGATAAGGGATAACTAATACTTTTAGCACTATTTTTTAAGAAATATGGGTTTATACCATCAGGTCCTGGTGCAGAGTCATTTTTCAGTTTTTGGAGTTCAAGCTCCACCTTTTCAGTGGTGAAGTCAATGCTATCCAGAGAGTTATTTGTTCTGTCTACACCATTGATGTCTGGAATTATACTGTCAGTCTCACTTACATATTGCTTGCTAAATTGTTCGGCAAACGTTTCTGCTATACGAATGGGATCTTGTGTAAATTCACCCCTAGAACGAATAGTTTTTGGTACTTCCATTTGCTATCCCTAATTCAAAATTTACTCTAGCTAAGCGTATCTTCTTTGTGATAACATTATTCCTTTTTCTATACTATGCATATGTTTCCACTATTTTATTTAATGTGTACCTATCCCACAGTTTTCGCTTTTCTTTGATGAGACCAAGAATTTCATTGGTGACCCATGGTTTTTTTTAATGACTTTTTACTTTTTGTTTTCTTATATGGGACAAATTTTTCAATAGCTTGATTAATCATATTCTTGAACTCGCACCATTTTCCCTCTACATCTGGACCGCCTGACTGTATTGTGAGATTGTAACCATCTATGAAATTGTTTATCTCATTGTAATTTGCTCTGAGGTAGTTTCGTTGCTGGGCTGCCAGGTTATTGCTGAGACTGCTATATACTTGCATATTAATGATTAATACTGAATGATCACGTTTCCCTATGGGTGGGTGATGATAAATATCAGTTATAATATTTTCATCGTTGGTTAGCACCAAGTCCAATAGCGATGGGTTGTCTGTGCCACGAAGTCGAATTGGTTTGTTTACATGTTGTGTAAGGTTGCTTTCTAAGAACATAGTCGCAAATTGATAATAGTTATCATTTCCATAATTACTATGAGTTATAGGCCATGTTAAGTGTGGAAAATTGAAATCACCTAAAATTAATAAATTTTCTCTAAAAGATGCTTCCTTGATTTTTTCAAAGAGTAAAGTATCATTTTGGAGAGTGGAACTCCCAGGTCTGTACACTCCCAATAAGATAAATGACGTATTAGCCAATTTAATATCTAACCACAGTGTTTAACATGGATTTGTGTCATATGTTGTGTTAATGGTAGATGTAATCTTACTTTGTGGATGTTTGTTAGAAACATAAATAGCAATACCTCCATATCCATCTGGCCTATCCCTTCTGTATAAAGTAAAGCCAGGAATGTTTACAAGCACATCTGGTACATTTGGATGTAGCCAAGTTTCGGTTACAACAATGACAGTGGGTTTATGGTTTTCAATTTCCACAATTAGCAGATCAAATTTGGACATTACTGAATTCGCATTAGTGTACATAATGGGGATATTAACTAATATATTATTTTCTGTAAGGCTGTCATTTACTCATTTTTTTTAATGATATGCGTTACTGCATGCACATATTTTATAGTTATATTTGATTCCCCTCCCTCTATACGCTTGTTAAGAGTTTCACGAAGTTCTGATAGATATTGGAATCTAGTCTTTTTCCCAGTCGGAAACACTTTGTTCCGGCTGGAAGATCCCCACCTACAGTCTGCTCAATTATTTCCTTCACTTTGGACATATCTTCTTTATTTCTTCCATCTGCATCGCTAGACTTTGATTCTTCCATGTTGAACACTATGATGTTTTTTGCTGTGTGTTCTCGTTCCAACATCTCCGTTATGATTGTTTCTTTATTCAGCGCAGTACCTTGCGTCTTATCAGCTAGGAGTTTTCTAATCTCTCTCATCTCTTCTTGCATTGCAGTTATTACATTTTTGAGTTCAGGAATTTGCTTGATACCTTCTTTGCACTCCTTGCAATAAAAGTTTCGAGTTCTGGGACCTTTTAAAACCATGCAACGGGCTTCTGTGGTAGTGAACTGAGAACAGGCTGCACATAATCCCTTTTGACATCCATCACACTTATAGATTCTCTCCTGTTCAAAGGATTTCTTACACTTGGAACAATTAATTTTATTTATAACCTCTAGGCTAGGGCAAGTTATTACAATCGCTTCTTGAATTTGGCAAAATATTGCTTTATTTGAAACAAATATGCACTGTTTTGACAAAATACGTATTAATTACTTTAGCAACTGAATATAACTCACGAAAAACTAATATTAAAATTGAGCACATGCACTTAACTACATAACCTCAAGAATTTTTCATAAGGTTAAAAGATAAGTAAGTTATGGCGTAATAAAACAGGAATAATCTAGTGCACATTTGTGACCTAGTTCGTTATAACTGAGCATTATATCAGTTTCTTTTCTTAAATTTGATTGTTATATGCGAGCGTTTGCTATATATATGTTTTTTATAAGCAAACCTAAATACACGCAAAAGTATTGGGTTTTGGGTGGGACTTTAATTTTTGTATGTTAAAAGTGAGCGTTCATTATATCACGAGTTCGTTATATCGGAGTTGTGGTGGTTTTGCTTGTGTGCCAAAAGAAGTGGAAAAATATATTGCTAGCTTCTTCATTGCACCACAACAAACGCATTTATGAAAACACTGGTGAAAAAGCAAAACTAGAAGTTGTTACGATTACAATATTACTAGGGGGTATTAGACCGCGACAGCAAATTTAACAAAAGCCACAGGCTGTTTTTTAAAAATCTAGCTATTGAATTAGTTTAAGATAATATGAGGGTGAGAGTAACTACTCAATATTTGTCTTGTAATATACATCAGGTGGCCAGTATATTAGTAGGACTTTCAACTCCCAAAACCCAACCAGATCCCTCCCTCCCCTCTCAGCAAAAGTGGGTATGGCAAGTATTACAAAAAGAGAAAAACAATTGTCGCAGCTCGTTGTATATGGATCATATTATGTCTTGTTGTAGGTAATGCATTGCAAAAAGTAAGATGAAGTTTACACCCCTAGATTCTTCTTGTGGTTTTCTGTAATCTCTTTCTATTTTAAGTTGTATTTATATTACCCACATATCTAAAAATTAAGGTTCTATTTCTTATACATATAATGCTATTTGCACTGCTTTAAATAAAGTAATACAAAAAATGCTTACTTTTATAGCTTGAAAAGGGGTAGGTAAGTAATTTTTGTGACGAAACTAGTGAAATGAAAACAAGGGAAAATATTTATAGTATGAGTTACGAAAATATTTATAGTATGATTTAATTACAAATTAATAAAAGAATTGGTACTCAAATTTTTTTTCGTGGTTTCAACGGATGGTCCTGACTGGCCACACCAGAGTTGCCAGGTCACAAAAGTATCGAGCGTCAAAAATTATCGTACAAAATATATCTTGAAAAAATTATAGTATTATAAAACTATGGTCTCTTTCTCTTTATTATTGTTTTTTTTTGTTATTTTTACAATGTTTTGACTTATGGAATAAAACAACAGTCACTAGATTAGTCGCTTGGTATATTTACGTATTTATCTAAAACAAAATTAATAATCATTTTGACAATTCGAAAATGTACTAGTTGACTCACCTAGTGGCTATTTTACAAACGAAGAAGTATATTTATATAAACAAAAAACAAAGAATATATTAACTAAATACTAAATACTTCTAATATTATGCTCCTACCCTCTCTCTCTTTTCGATGAGTATGGATGAGGAAAGGAACAAAATCGAGCTTGTACAGGGCCCTTACACCGACTCCAACTGAACAGGGGAACTTGAGCGATACAAAACATGTCATTGACGCAGGGTTTTTGTTACACCGGGTCAAATAGCACCACGGCCAGACATATGCAGAAATTTGAAATTAGTAGTCTTAAACATCCATTAGTTAGCCAAGATTTAAAAATAAAGTTTTGTGATTCATTGGTATTATGGAAATATAATTATCGTGGTACTATGCAGGAGCCTTGTTTAAATTATACTGAGAATATAATTTCTTAAATTTTGAGTAAATCATCATTTCTTAAATTTAAGACATGGGCCAATAAGAACTTCTACTATACTGACAATATAGCGATTTTCGATTTGGTACGAGCTAACTTGGTTATGTTTCACGTGACAAATGAACTAAATTCAAAAATGTCAGTTGATTTTTCGTTGCGTTTTAAGTATAAAATGCTACAAAACGTGTATTTCCGACAAACATTGATCATTAGCATTGATATTCAGGTAATAAAATAGTATTACGCTCCCACTTCTATACAATTTAAATCATTACCCGTTAACAAAGACTCTGTCAAAGAAACTATTAAATATATACACGGTAGACCCACCATTGTTGATATACGCGCTAATGAAAATTCTCAATCAAAGGGAAATCAAACTAGGTAAAAATGTGGAGATAAAAATCTTTTATCAAAATGTTAGAGGGCTTCAGTTAAAAATCAAGGAAGATGAAAAATATCGTTATGTATTAAATGAATATGATGTTGTATTTACGGAAACTTGGCTGTGCCTCGCAATTCTTAGTGCGGAGTTTAAACTAGATAATTTTGTGATATATAGAAATGATAGGAATCTTAATAATAGTCATTATACTAGAGGGGGAGGTGTTTTAGTTGCAATCAAAAATAATTACAAAAGCTTTGCTTTAAACTATTCTGAGAATGTTGTGAACATTTATTTATTCGTGTTATAAATTCTACGTTAAACTTTATTATTGGATTTGTTTACCCTCCTTCACTATCGGCAGATACTGTATTTCAAGCATACTGCAATACTTTAGAAACGTTAGAACTTGAAAATCCTAACGTAAATTGGCTACTGTTAGGGGATTACAATCTACCCAATGTATCTTGGTGTACAATAAACTATGCATGTGTTCCTATCTTTAACAATTCAGCGACATTGTTGGAAAGATCATGTGCAAAAACATTATCAGATACTCTTAGCTTTTTGAACTTGTTTCAACTTAATTCTATAGTAAACCAGAACAATGTATTATTAGATTTGATATTCTCCAATTCTCACACTCACAAAGTACATTCCGCCATAGAATCTAGTGTAGCAATCGATGCTCATCATCCTCCACTGTGTGTGGTATATAACATCTTTGCTGATAATGTAAACGACTAGCCGGAAAATTGGTACTACGATTACAAATCTGCAGATTATGAAGAAATCTCGAACTTCTTGTGCAAACTATATTCGGAACTATTCATTGATTCTACGCTACCGTGCCGGGATTTGACCACAATCTTATTATCACTACGCTTACATATGCATTGATCAATTTGTACAAAAAAAGAAATCCATATTCCAACTTGGCATAGCAAAGAACTCATGGGTCTAATTGTTCGAAAAAAGGAGGCACATTCGGCTTTCAAGAAATTTGGGTCACCGTTGTACTATACATTATTTTCTAACTTGAGGTGTATCTGTAAGGTTACCGCGAAAAGAGATTTCTTAGCGCACAATGATAATATGCAGAACTTCTTAACGTTAAATCCAAAAAACTTCTGGAGGTATGTAAATTTTAAAAAAACTAGCAATACTCTACCAAATGTGGTGAGCTTGAATCATGTGTTGTATAGTGACAGTGCATTCAAGTTGACATTAATTTCTATGACCAGACCCCGTTACACTATAAACTCAATAGAGCTGTAAAATTTTTCAAAGTATAGTTGATAACTCGGACTTTGAAATTTTACAGAAAGCGCTAGACTGGTTTGCAAACTGGTGCACGGTAAACGATTTGAACCTTAATCTTAATAAATGCAAATGTATCTCGTGTTCTCGCTCAAAAGCTTCTTTCTCTTTTGATTACACCATAAACGATGCTTCTTTAACCCGAATTACATCTATACGTGATCTTGAGAAGTGTCTACAGCCTTACAGATCCTCTCATTAGAATCTCTTCGTAAATGTTACGATCTGCTGTTTCTTTACAAATTAGTAAATAGCCAAGTTAACTGCCCCCTTCTGTTGAATCAACTTAATCTCAGGGTTCCTAAACGTTCATCGAGAATCACTAATACCTTCATTCTATCAACCTACTCATCATCGTACACATTAAACAACCCTTTAAGTTGCATCTGTAAGTTGTGCAATGATCTCTCTTGCGATGTTCTGCATCCAAGATTTAGTCATTTTTATAATTTAGCCATTTATAATTTACTTTTGTATTTTAGTGAGAATGCAACGTCCACTCTTTCAATCAGTATTCATTTTGTATTCTGTATTTTGTATTTTCTTTTTTCTGCAGAGGACTGTTCATTTATTATTGAAATAAAATAAAATAAAATTATATTCTCTTCTTAAATATAATTCGTAGTATGCCTAATCATACCCTTATAATAAAGCAGAAAATTCCCAAGGTCAAACATTTATGCGCGTGGTCTATGTGTAGTTACCATTTTGGGCGTGGTCTTGATATTAGCAGCGTTGCCAGACCTGGTACAATTCTACGAATCTGGTACATTTTGAAACCGTTTCTACAAATTTATTTCGTACAGTGTAAATCGGGCAACAGGGCTAAAATCGTCGTGTTGACAGCTGGCCTTTAGTTTACGAAGAAGGAAACCCTCATTTCTGTTGTAGAAAAGTGAGTATTCGTTATTATATTTTCTATTTTAATTTTGTGTGCTCTTGTGTGACATAACCTAAGATTTGCGTGGAAATTTTATCTGGCAAAAACAGATTCAATCAATGCGTTTCGCACTGCACAATTTTCATTATTATCAATCCTATTAACGACATAACTTTACAGTACATTATAATTACAGATACCTTCCTTAAAGGAGAAATTGGTGGAAAAAGAAAAGCAGCCAACGGGGCATTGCTGAATTCCGTTAACAACTTAGAGATTCCTTCACCCATAAATAGTACTGTCTAAGTTACGTACTAAAGCGTGTGTTTAGTTATCACGAGTACGTTGTGAACCAACACTTATTACATTCAGTTGCTCTCCGAAAAACTGATGTCTTCCGAGCTTTAGCATTCAGTACGAATGAGTTATTTATCAGGTTGTTGCTGCGGAGGAGAACATCGTTGCCATAGTCGAGCGCAGTTCCAGCGCATCTCGTACTGCCAAACCAGCAGATGGACAAACAAAACGCCCAGTAGGAAATGCTCTCTCTTTTAAAGTGGATGTTCAAATGATTGAGAGGAATCATCGTGAAATGGCAAGGAGGAGTTTCTAACGTGCAGAAAGATAAAACGTAATCTGAAGTTAAGTGATATCAATTTGGAATTAGTTCATATGGCAAAAAGCAATAACTCTGTGTATATTAATGAATCTCTCTCATCGTTAAATCGACAGCTGTTTGCGACAGCTCGAGATTATAAAAAGGAGAAGAATATTAAATATTTTTGGTCTAAAAATGGCAGGATTTATATGAGGGCAAAAGATAATAGTAAAATAGCCAAAATTAAAAATGTTCTGTGAATGTTTGAATAAAATTGATTTAAGAAACATTTTATATATTTCTATCGATAATTCTATAAAATTATATGGAAAATATTTTCTTTTGCATTTTTTAGAACACAAAGTAAATCCTGTTTAATTTTTATTTGTATTTCTATACTTGCAGTTTGTGGTTTACTTTCAGTTATTTTGGTTGCTTCGCAAATATAACTTCATTTAGATTTTTGTCAATCTTTCTGCTATTAAGTTTATTGCTATGTTGCTGCAAATGTCTTTATGGTAATATATTTAGTTTTGTTTCTTTTAATCAAATATTCATTTTTATGAGTTATCGTATTAAGTTTGTTTATAGTAATAATTCTGAGGTTCATCAGTATCTGCTGATGTTGATTAATTGCTTAATCGATTTACAAACTTACAATTTTCTATTATTCCTACAGCAAGTTGTAGTATAGCTATTGAACAGTTGTGGATCAAAATTATTTAAAAAAAATTTAACGGTTGTCATAGGAACAGTTTATCGAAGGCAGGAGTTTGGATGCGCTGACTTCATTGATACCTTGGAGGACTCCTTTTAACTTATTGCACATATGACGGACGAGATAGTGTGTCTGGGTGATTTTAACATAGATATGTTATCTATAAATGATAAAAGTACTGAAAAATGATAAAAACAGCTCTACATTACTGGACCTTATTTTGGTAAACGATAAAAAATGTATAGTCAATTACGGTGCGACTGATGTACATGGATTATCCGAACATTGTTTGGTTTATTGTGACTACCCTATTAAATGTAAATTGCATCGCAAAAGTTTTTTGTATACTTACAGAGATTTTGCTAATTTTGATTATGAGGTCTGTAACGACCTTCAGTCTCTTCCATGGCACAATTTAATAAATTTAATCATAGACAGTGCGGACAGTAAAAGAATTCAGCATATGCAAAATACATGCCTGAGGTTTATTCATGGTATTAGAAAATTTGATCACATAACACATAAACTTAACGAAATTAAATGGTTAAATATGCACAATCACAGAATACTTCATTCAGCCACATTGTTTCATAAAATTATCTCAAATAAAGTACCCTCTTATTTACTTAATAAAATTGAATTTAGATGTGATGTTCATAGTGCTAATATGCAAAATAGAAATTTAATTACGCCTCCATATCACAATACTGCAATGTATGAGCGATCCTTTTCTTACTATATAGCTTATTTATACAATTCTTTGCCGGAGTATCTCAAAACCTGTTCACCTGAGAAATTTAACTCTAATCTATTTAAAATTCTACTTAATCACCAAATCGGTGCAGCATAATCACTCTCTTACATACAGTGTATCCCAGGATTGATGTTACAAGAGGTGAGATGTACTAAAAATTTTTGAATTTTATTTTAAGGTTCTGGGATTCGGTCCTGCTTGATTTGAAAAGAATTTTAAGAATATTTTCATTTTTTAAAAAACAAGTAGGCCTTGACAGGGAAGCGAAAACTATTTTATTTTCAGGTAAACTACCCTTTTTGTTTATGATACGGCAAAATTCTATTAAGGAAAGTTGTTTATAATGATAAATTATGGCGCTATACAAAATTTCAGAAAGATTGTCGAATTAGGAAAAACCGTTATTTTTTAAATTATTTTATTTGATTTTCAGGTAAACTACCTTTTTTGTTCATGATACGGCAAAATTGTATGAAGGAAAGTTGTTCAGAATGAGAAATTATGGCCCTATACAAAATTTCAGAAAGATCTGTTGACTTAGATTTAACCGTCATTTTTAATAAATGCAATTGTTTAATCCAAAAAATAATGTTTTAATCTCAGTCGACAGATCCTTCTGAAATTTTGCATAGGGTTATAATTTGTCATTCTAAACAACTTTTATTAATAAAATTTTACCGTATCATGAACAAAAAGGGTAGTTTACCTGAAATTAACATACAATTATCTAAAAAATAACGGTTTTTTATAAGTCGACAGATCTTTCTGAAATTTGGTATCGGGCCATAATTTATCATTATAAACAATTTTTCTTAATAAAATTTTGCCGTATCATGAACAGAAAGGGTACTTTACCTGAAAATAAAATAGTTTTCGCTTTCCTGTTAAGGCCTACTTGTTTTTCAAAAACTGAAAATATTCTTAAAATTCTTTTCAAACCAAGCAGGACCGAATCCCAGAACCTTAAAATAAAATTCAAAAATTTTTAGACCATCTCACCTCTTGTAACATCAATCCTGGGACACACTGTATATGTTTAACATTACAATATTATTGGTCTACAGTTAGTGTCGTTAATTATTTAATATTTGTTATCTAAGTGGAAAAGCAGATGCTATTTTAAATAGTAATCTGAATTTGCCCTTTTTGTGGTGAAATGGGGGTTGTCGAAATTAAGTGTCTTTATTGCGCAAAGGACATTGGCATAGATGACCTAAATGTTCTAAAATGTGCAGGCGTACAAAAAAAAGGATGAAGAATTTAAATTAGATCATAACCATGGCTATTACTACCAGATACAAATGCAACTCGCTATTACTGGAGTTAATTACTGTGATTTTGTGGTATGGAGTAGTAAAAATTTTTTCCGTGAAAGAATACATTTCAATGAGGTATTTTGGGAAAAAGAAAGTGCTATTTCTATGAAGTTTTTTAACAATGTGATTATGCCAGAACTTCTCGGTAGGGCATCCAATCCCGGGATCCCTAATTTTTTTTATCCGGTATTTCAATCCCGGTATTTTTCCCCAATACCGGAATTTTCTATATTTTTGGGATTGCTTTTATGTGCACTGCGTCGCAGTTCGCAGAGTCTGCGAGTCGCCTTACCCGGCCTGGCCGGCGCCAGACATGGAGCGACATGTTGATAGATAATAATTAGTATGGTTCAGGGTAGTAGCAGTTAGCAGATGTGTCCATAAACGGCGTAAACTGTGTTCAGTTGTGTTGTCACTGTTGCTTGCATATTTACCTATTATACACCTACAAGTCTATGATATATATGGATAATACTAGAAATACCGGTTCTGAAAACAGGACATCCCGGTATTGAACACCGGAAATCCCGGTATTGAATACTGGAAATACCGGTACTGAAAACAGAAAATCCCGGTTTGAACACCGGAAATCCTGGTATTGAATACCGGGATCCAGATAGAATTTCTTCAATACCGAAATCCCGGGATTGAAAATTCAGTTCGGTATTGGATGCCCTACTTCTCGGTAAATATTTCACAAATAAAGCAGTTAAGGATGTTGCAGCTAATACTGATTGGAATGTATTCAAAGAGTCGTTAAATGTTAATAATGGTACAAATTTAATGTTTTGTAATAAAAGTAGTAGTACGGAAACAAGGACCACTGCTCTCGTAGCCACGCAAACTAAAGATAACAGTATATATTGTTTGTGTAAGGGTCCTGATAATGGAACGCCTATGATTGCTTGCTGTAATTTGCACTGTTCTGTGGAATGGTTTTATCTGATTTTTATTGGCTTAACATCTGTACCTAATACTGAATGGCATTGCCCTTTATGTAGTATAAGTGAAAGTAATAGTATTTTGTATTATATTGGTATTGGAATATAAAATAAAAGCAAATAAATATTTGATCGATTTATTTATTATCACTTTAATTGCAGTACTGTAAAATAAGTAAATACAAACATCATGTTTTTAAAAGCACGACCGCTGCCATATGTGAAAAACGCAGGTCCATTTTTAAATAAGTAACCGAATGCGCCAAGTAGCTGCTATAGAACACTGCAGTTTAAATTGAAACTGAATGAATTAATAACAGATTCATCCATTTTCAAGTATTCTATAATGTATATTGGTTATTTATATTTATACAGTACAGTAAACATTGCGCTTCCATACTTTGACCAAAATTATTTAAAAAGATATTTTTGTCAACTACACGGAAAAATTGCATGTTTAACACATTGGAAAATTCCATGCTCACGTAAAACTTTTACATTTGATGGAAAACTCTCACTTTTCTTAACTTGTAGAACAATCTACTATTAATTCACTAGTGATTTAAGAAGAAAATTAACTCGCTAGCATATAAACATAAACAGTTACTTATGGTTGCTATTATAAAGATAATAATAATAATGCCAGTTTAAAATGACTAAGAAATAATAATTAATCGAGTTATTTAACAATATCAGTAACGGCGTAACTGGAGACTTGAGTTACCGCATTTATATTTTTATGACTCTCAACGGCTTAAACCTGAAAAGAAACACAGATTGCAGGCAGCTGAAAATTATTTCGGTGGAGCAAATAATTCTCACATATAATCTCATAAGTCACAAGAGCATTAATTCTTTCCTGAATTTTTTTGACTGCATCTAACAACGTCGCATTAATTAGGACGCCTTCCAGAGGCGAGCGTTTCCTTTCCAGAGACTTTCCATTTGAAAATATATTTTTTGGAACTTTTCCTTACTGCCAATCTCTAGCGTGCTTTTAAAACTTTCTTTAGTGCAACAAAAGTTATTAAATTTGTCCTACATTTTAAATGCGGCATATGCCGCGGGGTTTAAGCTAGTAGTTTATAATTTTTAAGAATATCATTTCGTTATAATCCCAATTCATGAAAATACAACTCGTCCTACGGACTCGTATTTTAAGATTTGGGATTATAACTCATAATATTCATAAAAAAATTATTGATAATAGGCATACTAATTATATTACCTCTGATAATAATAACGTTTTGATACAAAATGGCTGTTTAAGTTTAACATCTTGGATTAGTCGAGACCAATATCTCATAAATTAGATGTCATGCTGTATGTGTGTTTCACTGCTCAAGTGTTTCTTTGCTGTGTTTACCATGTTAACTAAAGAGGCTGTTAAGGCTTCATCTCTGTCAATCTGAACTATTTCGTTTATCTTTTATGTACAATATTGTACATCTTTACAACAAAACTTCTCTTTACTTAAAATCTGTGAAAAATAGATGTAAAGTTAATATCTAATACATGTTCCTATCTAACTATATTATTTTACCGTCTATATGTATATATCATAGTCTACAATGTTAGCCATAGGATATTTTTAAATTGCTAAGTATCGTATTTTTTATTTTAGTTATTTCATCATACTTCCAGTCACGACTTCGGAGTTACAGCTCTTTTAGCATCATGAGTTTACCGTTCGATCTGTTGCATGTTAAATGGACAGAGGAAGAAAAAATCCAACTTCTTGAGGCTCTTCAAAAGTACGGTATTGGTGACATTGCCAAATTGGCATCAGAAATTCCCACTAAAACTCAGCTCGAAATCTATTGTTGTCTGATAGTGTATAAAATTCGAAGCCATGAACGAACGGAGGCAAATAAAGATGGGGCGTCCAAAACACCAATCGATTCATGGCTGCACTATCTAGATAACGAAGCATTACAAAATTGTAAGCAAGCTTCAATGGATGTTGCTACTGCTCTTAAGTTTATTGCACTATACGAGAAAAATACTGACATGGACGATGTTGTTTTAAGGTATGTAACTTATAATAAATAAGAGTAGCATTCACCATTTTTTATTTTACATGAATATACCTAAATATACAGTGGAACCTCGATAATCCGAACTAATTGGGTATAAAGGTTGGTCAGATTTATGAATTTTTCTTTAAAAAGCGTTTCCCATGGTAAACTCATTAAGTTTCCATTGATTTAAGTATACCATGTGTGAGCTAAAGGGCGAACTTAGTGCTATAGTATTGACAATGGCATATTTGGAAATTTCTGCGTGCCATTTGGGATGAATGATAATAATAACGAGTATTTAGTGGAAGAAAGAGTATTTATTATCAAAACATTTTACAATAGTCTCAGTTTACGCACACTTTGGTTAAATTTAATCATCGATTTATTTATACTGTATCAAGTGTTATAGCACTCGATGAGAAACATTTATAGCAAGTACTCAAATAGTTCTCCATTCTGATGTAAACAATAATCTGTTATAAACTGCCTGCCTGCCTTACATTAGCCAACTGTCTATCTGTGATTAGGCTACACTTCGCAACTATTGCTTCCCGCCAAGAGTCGATATTTGGATGGCGTGTTCTGTAAATTCTGTTTTTCAGTTGATCCTACAAAAATAATTCGCATGTTGGCATGTCAGGAGATCTTGGTAGCCAGTTGATAGTGCCACCGTGACCAATCCAGCAATTAGGAAAGTTATCATTTAAATATTTCCTCACATTCAAACCACAATCTGCTGGACAACCATTATGCTGAAACCAGATCTCCTGATTTTCATGTGCAACTTCTCTTAATGCAGGGTCAACCAAAAGTCGGAAGTAAGTATTTAAATTTAAATTTCCAACTATTTCAAATGGTCCAATAATGTTATTGTTGAAACTAGTAGCCCAAATATTAATCTTCTGTGCGAACTGCATTTTTGTTTCAAGACCTATCTGAGAATCTTCTTGGGCCCAGTATCGAGTGTTCTGCGTATTTGGTTCATTATTAACTGTGAACGTACATTCATCTGTAAAATAGATTGACCGCAAAAAGTTCCTATCTTCGTTTGAACATTCCCGCATGACTTCACAGACTTCATCGACTAAGAATATCTCTTGATGGTACTGAGGTTTGTAGTGATGATAATCATGCTTCTTCAAAATCTTATGCACTGACTGTGTCAATGTGTTGCACTCTCAAGCAATACATCGTATGCTTGTTGTTTGATCAGCATTGATCAACCCCAAAACTCTTTCTTGCGCCTCATCGTTGGTTCTTCTATTCTGTTTGTCTGTAATGTTATTGTCTTGATTGAATATTTGTTTAAACTGCAATATTAAAACTACCTTTTCAATCACCTGCTGCTACACTTGCTGTATTTTCAATTTTTTTCACAGACTTATGAATTGTTGATGCAGATGGAATAGGTCGATTATTAAATTTAACCGGGAATAAATCACGAACTGTGCGTAAACTGACGCTACTATAAAATGTTTTTATTTATTTATTTATTTAGTATTTAAATGGGGTAACAACAGTCTAAAAAACACAGCAAAGTAAGAACTAACTTAAAAAATAAAGGGAGGTTAAGCGAAGTGGCAAAATTAAATCAAACTGAGACAAAGATTTTTAAATCTTAAAAATGAATTTTGAAAAACATCTATATTTAGATTTTTATTACTATAGAGATTGTAATATTTTGCAAAACGCATGAGTGGAGGTTAGCGGCAGAGTTGGTGTTACAAAATGTTAAACTAAACAGATCAATGCTTCTTGTTGAGTGAACGGGAATACGTATACCAAGTAGATTCAGAAGTTCTGCACAATCAATATTATTATTGACCAGCTTGTGTAGTGTGAATAGATGCAGTAGTACACGGCGTTGGCTGAGAGGAGTAAGCAAACATATACTACTGTCTATTTTGTTGATATAGGTTAGGTATTGTGGAGCCCATATGTTGCTAGCAAACTCAAGATGACTGCGGACAAATGCAAAGTATAGGGCTTTTAAGGTTGAAATTTTATGAAAATCTTTACAATTTCTATTAATAAATCCAAGCATCTTAAAGGATTTGCGAACTACAGAATCTACGTACTGGTCAAAAATTAACTTGCTGTCGAAGATGACTCCAAGATCTTTGATGGTCACAGCGGTCGACACTACTTCGCTTGAAATAGAGAAAGAAGCAGGCACCTTGTATCTGTTTCTAGTAAAAGAGATGTGGAAACATTTTTTGGTATTTATTTTTAATTTATTAATTGCACAATATTCGCAAAGTCGATCAATATCTGCTTGCATCAACTTGACTTCACAAGAGCACTCTTTACTGAGCGAAAAATTTTGAGATTGTCTGCGTAAATTAGAAATTTGGAGTGGTGGAAGCAATTGCAGATGTCATTTATAAAAATATTAAACAACTGCAGTCCCAGATGAGAACCCTGTGGCACACCAGAAGTAATGGCGCTGTAATTTGATTAATACCCGTTCACTACAACAGTCTGCAATCTGTTGGTTAAATAGGACTCAAGTCACCGCAGTAAGTTGCCATGCACACCAGCTCTAGCAAGTTTGGACATAAGAATAACGTGGTCAATGGTATCAAAAGCCTTGCTGAAGTCGGTGTATGCAGTTTCCACCTGACGGCCATTGTCCATACCACCCAGTACGTATTCCACGAATATAATCAAATTTGTGTTCACCGAACGACCTTCAAAAAAACCATGCTGCTCAGGTACAATCCATGTTTTGATGTGCTGATTATGCTAAGTTTGGATATTGGGCGATAACTTTCAACAAGACTTTTGTTACCTTTTTTAAAAACAGGAACAACATAGGCTTTTTTCCAGTCATCCGGAAAACACCCTGTAGTTAGGGACTTATTATATAATATTGATAGGGGTTCAGTAAGTGATACTGCACAGGATTTCAAAAAATTCCAGGGATGTCATCAGGACGAGCACCAACAATACAGGTTTCCTATTTAGAAGTATATTGGCTGTGAGCGTCCTTAATTAAGACTAGCATACTTTCTGCAACTTTTGTACATATTTAAATCGACAAGTGCTTTCGACTTCTTATACTTCATGCGGCTAGAATATTTTAATTAAATAGCCCTGATGACATTTCCATTAAACCATGGGGGATAGACGCGACGTTTAGAAGGAATACTTTTTTCGTGGACATGTATGGCGATGGTGGACCGCAAAATGCAGTAAAACTTGGTGACAGCATTGTTGATGCTCAAAGCTGAAAGTTTTGAGACCCAATTAAAAGATCTGAGCTCTTTATTTATAATTTCATAGTCCGCAGAATTGTATAGGAGTATATTTTTAGTGTTTTTTTTAAAGATGGTTTATAATTGTCTAAGCATGCGGTTATCTCAACAGGAATATGGTGAGCGTCAACAATACTGATTGGATTGTCACATTTTTGTACAGAAAGTATTTATTTATTACACATTATTAGATCAAGTATACGGTTATTACAATTAAGAATACAATTAAACTGAAGCAAATTACAATAAGAGAGAGTGTCTAATAGAAGACTATTAGCTACATTTGAAACGACATGGTTGTGAGGTCGAAGATAAGCTGTATCATATCTCGAGGTCCATGAGATATGAGGTAAGTTGAAGTCACCACAAATTATAAAAATGTCATCTGGATAATCGCTCATAAAATTATTTAAATTTTCGGTGAAGTTCGCCAAAGCGCTATTAAGATTAGGAGTTTGTTGGAAGTTGGGGAAGATCTGTCTCTTCTAGAGACGGTAAAAAGATCACCGAAAAGTTCACCGTCATCAATATTGTCGTTTAGCCACGTTTCACAGAGCATAAAAATATCAAATTCTTGTTCCGATGAATTAAGTAACAAGTCTTTTGTTTTAGTTTGTAAGCCGCGACTGTTCTGATAATAAAGTTTTAGCTCCATAGTGAGGAGTGAAAAAATAATAACAAATATTGAATTACGATAAATAGATCAGTTGCCGGCTACATATTAGCCACTTCAGATTCAGAGGAGACAACTTTAACATGGGCTTTTGTCATCCTTCTTAACATGAATTTTGCAATTTCTAATTCAGGCTTATTTGTACGATTTTACTCTTGCAGCTTCCTCAACGCGTTTCAGAAGATGTTTGTTAACACGTTAATCGCCGCAATACAAATTCAGAAATGGGTCTCAAGGGCCACTACGTAGAAGAAACAATAAAACATATCTAATATTGAAACGCCTATAAATAGGCAGCCAAATACGCTATCCAAGGGGTAAATGTGTTGTTGGGTATAGGAGGCCACGTGCATTAGGCAAAGCATGTAAAGTTACGCACAATGAGAAGCTACCGTGAATCACACGGCCACGAAAACTTTTCAACGTGAGATGCAAGTTAGCATCACACGGCGCTGTAAATAAAAAGATAGAGATGCACGTTAGCTTCACGTGGCGATTAAAGTGTTAAAGGACGTCAAATGTTCGTTGATGTAGACTTTAGGTGGTGGCCCGTTTAAATCGTGGATGATTGTATCAGCTGAGATGGTTTTCTTAGCCTTGGCCGCAGCGATGAATAAATCTTTCTTAAGTCGAGAAACAAATTTGACGATAACCTTGCGCGGGTGGCCTTTGACAGGTGACTGTGCGGCAATACGGTGCACAGCAACAATATCAGTTCTTAGGATAGTTCTCCAGTTTTTTCAACAATATTGAGGACGTTTTCATTAGATCTTTCCGGGACATTTACTATCTCCACATTATTCAAACGGGAGTATTGCTCAAACTCTTGCATACAGGAATTCAAAGTAAAAACTTAATTTCTCAGGTTCGCATTTTCCTGCTGTAAAACGCCAATCAGTTTCATTTTTTTGCCTACGTTGCGTAGAAAGGCTTCAAAGTCCGTGATTTTGTCAGATGTGAATCTAACCGATGCTTTCAACTCGGATATATTGGACCTGAGTTCTTTTACAAGCGCAACAAGAGAGATATGGGGAAGGTTAGAGGACGTACCTGTTGTTGGCGAAGGCCCCGAAGGTTGTTCGTCGGGTAGAACCATAAGTGAGTTCCGTTTAGACTTTTTGCAGTGATTACAAACCCACACTTTATCTTTAGCCACAATTTCGTCTAATTCCTTCAGATCCATATTTATACACTTAGCATGAAAGGCTACTGAACATTTTCCCATGCACTGCAGTCCAGGGGCCCTTCTACTTAAGGGCGGACGCACAAATGACATTTTAACGGAGGTGGCATACTCAGATTAAGTTGTGCACCCTCACAAAATTAATAGGACGGTATGATTTATTTTGCGACCTCACAATTTATTAAATCTCTACAATGCTCACAGTGTCGCAGTCGACACTATACTGATAATAAATACTCACTCTAATTAGAATATTCAACATTATTATTCAACGTAGTAAATAGGTGGATACGTAAATTGATAACTGACAGAAAATAAATTTTTTTTGGCATAAACAAACTTCAAATTTGATTATAGCTGATCTGATTTTTGTGAATAAAATTTGAAATATTTACTATAGTTTTTAAGCTATTTCTTTCGTAAACAAGAATTATGATAAAGGGAATAGAAGAAAATATGACAGAAGAGGAAATAAAATCATGTCTAATTAAACAAAATCGGCAGGTACTAGATGAAGAAGTTGAAGTAAAATTTGTCCAAAAAATGAAGAGAAATTATTTGGCTATAATTTAGACAAACGTGCAAAGTTTTAATAAAATCATGATGGAAGGCAAACTCAAAGTTGGTTGGAGTGTATGCGAAGCTAGTGAATATATCAATATATTAAGATGTTATCGATGCTATGGTCTTAATCATAAAGCAGAGAAATGCACAAAAGAGCCTTGTTGTAGAAAATGTGCACAACAGGGACATAAAGAAAGTGAATGTAAAAGTGATGTAACTAAATGTTTAAACTGCAGCGCTGTAAATGAAAAACTAAATCTAAACTTGGATTACAAACATGGGGTATTTGATGCTGAATGTCCAGTATACAAAAGACAAGTGGAAAGACAACGAGAAAAAATTTGTTATTTGTAACAATTAAAGAAATTGGTGCTAAAAGACGAAGGGATGATTTATGTTATAAATGCACAGAGTATATTGGCACATCGGGATGAAATTATATATTTTTTGGAATCAACGTCGGTGGAAATATGTCTAACTGAGACTCACTTAACAGCTGATATTGAAGATGTTGAAGTACACATCGATGGTTTCAATGTAATTAGAGTGGACTCAGATACCAGGCATACAGGCGGGGTTATGTGTTACATAAATACCAGGATAAAATATGAAGTACTTGAAGAGCATGTAAATCAGAAATGTTATTGGGCTGTAAAAATTAAGGTAATTGGTTATGGGGAAGAAATTGTTTTGGTGATAGTATATCGATCTCCTGCAGGATCAAGTGCAGAATTTTAAAATTTCTTGGAAGAATTTTGTGAAAATATAAGTCAAGAGCGATCTCGTTTTTGGATTGTTGGTGATTTCAATTATAATGGGGTATCTGATGACTTCTATGCAGAAAGACTAAAGAGGTGCATTTCTGACTGTGGTATGTGGCAAAAAGTAGAAGAATTTACCAATGTATTTTTCGGAAGTATAAGATTAATTGATTTAGTAATTACAATTGATTTTGAAACGACAGTGAGAGTGAATGATTTGCCAAAAATTTCGTCACACAGATCGTGTTCTTTTGCTATTTATGTGAAAGCTCAAGAGCAGTGCAGAAATATTGGTTTAAAATTGAAGATGTTGAAAGTGTGAAGAAACTAGTAAGAGAGATGACGTTTGATTTCAAAATACCTGACCTAAGTCAAAGGACAAGTGAATTTATAATGGAAATGAAGAGGGTATTAGACGTAATACGATCAATAAAAACTGTGGAATTTTCTACGAAAAGTAAGTCATGGTTTAATCTCGGAGTAAAAAATGCAATAAATATCAGAGATACAGAATATAAAAGAGATGCAGTATTAAAGACAAGGGATCAGTGGATGAAGTATAAAGAAGCGAGAAATGCAGCGGTTCAAATAATCAGAGAAGAAAAAAGAAGATACCTAGATGGTAAGATTGACAATGTGAAGTATGATTCTAAATTAATGTAGTATTTGTTAAAGAAGTTATTATCCAATAAATCGATGGATTCTTGCAACACAGTAATTTTTCAAAATGAAAAAGTTTCTGATGATCAAGTAGCAGCAGACAGATTTAATAGGTATTTTATAACTAGTATACAAGATACAGTTAATTCGATAGCCCATTATGATATGGAGATAAACGTGGCTGGCAGAAACACAGTATTTAGTGACTTTAAATTACTGGATGCTGAATCGCTAAAGAAAATTATGTTTGACTTAAAAGATAAAAGTAGTCCAGATGGCTTGGATGTTGCTTTTATGAAGATGTTTTGGCAGGAATTGGAGGCTCCAATCATTAATATAGTAAACACATCAATGGAGGTCGGGAAGGTTCCTAATATATTAAAGACTGCAACAGTGGTGCCAATTAAAAAGGAGGCCGGGACTATAAAGTGCGAGGAGTTTCGCCCAGTAAACTGTTACCTGCATTAGAAAAAGTACTTGAAAAAGCGGTGTACATACAATTAATGGAGCATGTGAATGACAATAATTTATTGTGTAAATTTCATCTGGTTTTAGAAAACAATACAATTGCGAAACAGCATTGCAATGTGTTGTAAGTGACTGGAAAATGAGCAAAGATAATGGGCAAGCAATAATTGTAGTGTTTATAGATTTGAAAAGGGCCTTTGAAACTGTAGATAGAGAAATATTAATGGAAAAACTGAAGAAATATGGACTAGGAGGAGAAGTGTTGGAATGGTTTAGAAGCTATCTAAATGGTAGAAAACAAAGAGTGAAGTGTGGTTAATGCTTATCGACGGAGAGGGATGTTCCTACAGGTGTTCCACAAGGGAGCATACTGGGACCGATACTTTTTGTCCTCTATATCAACGATGTGGAAAGTGTAATAAGGCGGTGTAGATTTCATTTATTTGCAGATGCTGTTTTGTACTTGGAAGGAGGTGACTTAGATGAAATGATTCCTTTGGTTAACGAGGATTTAGAAAATGTCTCGTTATGGTGTAGAGCTAATAAATTGGAAGATAAATGCAACGAAAACAAAAGTGATGTTTGTGGCGTCTCCAACCAAATATCAGCAGTTTGTTAGACATTTTATGGATGTTAAAATAGATGGTGAAAGTATAGAAATTGTGGACAAAATTAAGTACTTAGGAGTGATAGTGGACCAATAAACTAAACTTTAAAGAACATGTGAACTATGTCTGTGGAAAGATTGGGGTTATTGATGAGACTGTCCAACTGTTTATCATCCTATGCGAAAAAGTTAGTGTATAATACGATGATACTGCCTTATTGTAATTATTGTGGAACAGTGCTGTATGGAATTGACAATAGTGGTTTGTGGAGACTTCAGAAACTACAAAATAAGGCAATGCGATTAATATTAGGATGTAATAGGCCAATTACTTATATGTTGAATACTTTATGTTGGATGAGAGTGGACAGTTTAATCGAATTTAATTGTCTGATATTTATTTATAAATTGTTTCATGGGGAATTGCCATCTTATTTTGATCAGTTTAAAGTGACTTGTGATAATGTACATAATTATGAAACCAGAAATAGGCAAGATATTTATGTTAATACTGCAAAAAGTAAGGTGGAATTCAATTCTGTTTTTGTTAGAGGAATGATTGCATATAATAAATTAAGTGGTGACATAAAAAATATTAATAAGTTGAAAAGTTTTAAAAGGGTGTTAAAGGAACTGTATAAAGAAGGATGGTGGTATTTAGAGCTGATATTTTGTTGAAGTTTTCTGAAGTCTCTCAACGGATTGTTTTTCTTTGGTTTTTTTCCCC
The DNA here is from genome assembly GCA_940337035.1 of Agriotes lineatus. Classification (NCBI taxonomy): domain Eukaryota; kingdom Metazoa; phylum Arthropoda; class Insecta; order Coleoptera; family Elateridae; genus Agriotes; species Agriotes lineatus. The sequence goes on from CALNHX010000138.1 coordinate 436,675, forward strand.
TCTATTGAGTTGTATATATTAGTTGTGCTACACTAGTTATGAGCTGTATATATTAGTTATGCTAAATAAAGAATTTATTATTATTATAACAAGCAACAAATTCAAGTAAAGTAGTATTACATTAAGCGCATTTTTTTTTTGTCTTTCAGTTGTTGCCACTGTCAATCCTATCAACCCAAGCGGCAAGCAGGAATCTGAATATATAAACGTTTTCTCATGCTATTTCCCAATGTTTGCCCCTTCAGTCAAATACTCGTTAGTATATATTATAGGTGCAATGCAGATACATGGTACATGTTTTTTGAGATATTGTAAAATGATGTTTGCTAATCCAGACAGCTACAGATTGCCGGCCGGAGACGTGTTTAAGTTTTACGATAGACCCTATTACTTTACGTCTGGTTGTGCATGTGCATAAACAAAAATGTTAACAGCTCTGTTCTGTAGGTACGTAACTAGGACTTCCACGTTTGGCTTACTGGAGTCGATTAACGATTCGGATTATCATGTATTTGGATTGTAAAAGTTGCACTGTAATTGGTGAATGTGAAACTGCAAATTTGTAACGTATTCGGCAATAACACAATCACTTATTATTTAGCAATACTCCCAATGTTAAAATTGATAGTTTTGATTAATTTTGTTTGTTGGTTTTAATATACTTCACTTTGGTAATAGTAAAATAATAAATTAATTTTTTCAGGGATTGTTATTTATACCTATCTGATGTGGTAGCTGGAAAGCCACCAAAAGAGCTTAATGATGAGTCGATGCACTTTTTAATGGAAACCTTCGCAAAACTGACAGTAGAGTTGGAGAAGGAAGATAATAGTAATCCTAACGAATTTATTGAAAATCTTAAATCTAACGACACTTTAAAAAAATCATATGCTAGTAAGGTTAGTATTTGTTTAATATTTTTTATACGCATCTCGTCTTTATAACGTATCTCCCATTTACTTTTCTTAATTTTTTCATTACCATAAGGTAATTGTATTTATTGGTGGTACAAATATTAATGTTACGTTCAAAGGCTGCAACCAAAACTACAACTAACATATTATGTTCACGATGTGTAAATTTCAAATTATGTTCCATTACAGAATAGTTACTGCATTCGCATTAACTATTTGTTGATCAAGACCAACATTTTAAAAATAAAACGAAGAGTTGCAATTAATTTTATAGAGAACCTGATAAAACATGGATGTGGTTCAAAAGAATGGAATAGGTGAGGGATGATGAAAGAAGTTGACTCGTTCAGAAAATTCTTTTGAAAAATAATACTGTGAATGTTTTGTGAGAAGAATGGACTGGAAGTAGAGCTGTGTCGTTCGTGAACAATTCGGCTCTATGAACCGACTTCGTAGCGTGAGTCATGAGATCCGGATCGCGCGGTTTGAAAGATTCAGTTCCTGAATCACTTTTCCCATTTGAGTCTAGATTGAAAAAGTCGTTCAGAAAATGGAATAAACGTACCGATCTCTCTTCAAGTAGCGAGTTGTGAATCGTTCATTTGAAATATCAATTTGTATTTTGTTCAAGGTAAATGTATGCGACTCGGTCTGGGAAATAAATCGTCGTCTCGCACATCAGGCGATAAGGCAACGGCGGCGGTTGCTGACAATGAAAGTAAAGTTATTAAAGGCCATTCATTTTGCATCAAATATGCGGTCCAGCGATCACTTGTTTTTAGTAGTGCCTGGAATTGTTTGCTGAATATCAAATTGAACACGAACTCAGTACGAGCTGCAGTTTATTATTTGAAAATAATGGTAAAATATGTAGGTGTATACACTTCGAACAGGACTAAAATTAAATACTAGGTGCATTTTTATTAACGGAAGTTTTTATGTATCAAGTACAATGTTCATTCATTCATTATCTTTTGTCTTTTTTAATCATTTACCTTTCTCCCGCGCGTTATGAGTGGTCTGCGGCAATTTATATAGGGCGGTCAAATAAATTTCAGATCGAGATGGTAGATGTTACATTATGTTTAGATGGAGCCTCGGCAAAATAAACCTGAAATTTATTTGATCACTCGATATAGTATAATGCCGACAAAACTAATATAACTGCTCACTTTTGCCTTTGCCGCTTGCTTATCAATTAACACTCGATACTTCTCGTTGATGAGTGTGTGACTGCCAATGTGCTGTACAGTCTGCAGTGCAATTCGTTCAAACGATTCATTTCATTCCGTCCCATTCTGAGGCGTATGCAATGTAGCAGTAGAACAAATGAAATCTTTGGATCTTTGGAGCGAATCACTGAACCGGATTCCACAACTGAACGAGATTCAAAGAGTCAAATCTCAAAAATGAATCGCTTTGCCCAGCTCTAACTGGAAGATTTACAAGAACATCTGAGTAAGCAAATGGTGTTGCTTGTTTTGTGCTATGTTTGTTGACTACTGATGAAAATAAACAATCCTTGTTGTCTGTGCAATTTGTTGCAATTCCAGATTAAGACGAATGAACTATTATGAATTTACACATGAATGTAAATGGAAGATTTTATGTTGAAGTTGTGGATGATCACTTGATCAAACTGAACTGTTATGTTAGGCCCCAGTTTAGTGTTGAGGCATTCTAGTTTTTATATCATATTGCTTGCATTCTAGTTTTTATATCATATTTCTTGTTTTTGAAACAAAGGTTGCAATATTTTCCCATCATCCATATTCTCTCAATTTAGAATCAGCCGAATTGTTTTTAATTTCTCAAATCAAAAATAAGTTGAAAAGGAGATTTGAGGATGTTCTGATAATTTAGGTAAATGTGATAACCAGCTTTAAAGGATCATATTAGAAATGAGATACGTCAAATTCGATGGGATACTTTTGACAACATCTTACGAGAATTTAAAGACAGTATCCTTCATTTCTAATATGATCCTTTAAAGCTTCAATATTAACCGGTCTATTGTTGTAAACCGTATTCTTTAAGTCACCCCACATTTGTCATTTTGACAGATAAATCCGTCAAACCCTATATCGTTGAATTTGTCTTGTGAAGGACTATTTGATTCTTCGGTAATATACAGGGTGTCCAATTTAAAATACAAAAGTTGGTATTTTTTCTGACAAACCCTGTACAGTTACAGAAACGGTTTTGTCCTTCCTAGATGCGCCGTTTTTACCTATATAATTCTGGCAGTTTTGAAAAATTCATCTCCAGTAGTTTTTGAAATATTTGCTATATTCCAGACTTTTTACACCCTGTATAATTCATTATATTGCTTGTTTCAGAATGCATCAGCTGCAAGCGATCCTGATCTTAACGTGTTAAAAGTTCCCTCAAAGTTACTGGAACTGAATGAAGAAAACTAAGTGTTAGTGAATTGCAATTTGTCATTCTTGTTTGTGTTTTTCAAATGCGAGTTGTAAGGTTCTATATACGATTTATATTATTTTTGTAATATTTCATTTAGTTCAAGCGTTTGTGATAATGAATAAATATACCAGTTGAATAAATAAGACTTTTTTCATTATCCCACTCTTCAAGTTTATACAACACTGCAACACTTATAGGCTAGCTAGGCCTCTATGATTCTCGATCTTACAAAGCTCAACTAATATAAAATTTGTACCGACTAAAGTTTTTTCAATGGTTTGCTTTAAATAATAATCAAAAGATACCAAATCAGAAGAAAGACGTTGGTGTTCAACAATTTTGATATTAAGCAATAAGGCATACATGTTTATTACAATCACTGTAGAAATTGAAAAGTCGAAGGACAATTGATGTTAGTGACTACTAAATTTTGATCTTCTCAAAAATGTTCAGCGTACGCTACTGAGTTAAAGGTTTTAGCATTGATATATTTGCTTGAAAATGTTTATCATTAAATCTTTTCGGAGTTGAGTACGAACAATAAAAGGATAGAAAAAGTGTGATAACGTCATATATTTTTACTTCTATATTGCTAGTAGGGTCTCACTCTGAACACTATGCGTCTCGTATGCATGCCTGAAAATTCGAACTCCGCCTTTAGAAGCAAATTTTAAACTTAACCATGAGATTCACTTCTCGACCATGCGGACGACGCTTGCGCACAGCTCATCAAGTATGTAGAAGAGTTGGTTGTCTATCTCACTTACGCTGTGACCTCCCCACTTACACGCACTAGCAATATAGTACTATTAAATATACGGATAACGCATTGCAAAAAATGAGAAGTAATTCCTTGGGATTCTTATCTAAAATGGAGATAAACAAAATAGTTGGAACTTGGATAGATAAAAAGCAGCTATGCTATAAATACTTATGGTGGACGAAAGGAAACAGATATTAAATAGGTTTCAGCCGATATACAGGAGAATATCAAATAATCACCAGCTATATTTGAAAAGCTTAACTTTAAGGAAAAACAAATGCGTAACCAAAGTAACTCACAAGATGCTAACATAAATGCAATTTTTAGAGTAACAAAAACTATGATACAAATACTGCCACACAACATTAACAAAACTGACCAAAAATAGAGTGAAAAAGATTAAAAAAATACGAATAATGATGCATATGGAAAAATATAAAAAACGTCCAGAACCAGAAAGAGAACAAGAGACCAAATTTAAGAGTTGTACCATTAAACGGCACAAATAAAACAAATCATGAAGTAAAAGATGAAACAAAAGAACTAGCTACCAGAGTTGCTAGATTAGGCGATTTATTGCCAATTGGGCTATCTTTCATTGTCTTTTGCAATTTTATTTTTAATATTGCGATGGGCGATAATTTTGAGCTATCTGTTTTAAATTACGTTCTGTAGATCATTGTGCGATTTTTCCTCTGAACGAACATGAGCATATGAATTGTTTCCTCTGCTGTAAAATTTAATTTAAAAAACATGTGTTTGGTGTAGTTTCATGTTTGGTAAGCTTATAGTTTCGTTATACATTAGGAGCTATACTCGATAACAAAAGTTTAGGAACACTCGTTGGCATAAAAAAATGAGCAAATAACCACATTTTTCTCAATCCTAGGGATATTGTGATTTTGGCAATTCCTGTTTTAGTTTTAGTGCGACAAACTTTGTCATCTGGCAATCCTGTTAGATAGAAATATAGAGGCATTGGAAAACAGAAGTAACTAATGTTGAGATCAATAGCAATTTCATATTTGCCACAACATAATAAAAAATAGTTAGAGGTTTTCATTCTTCACTGCCGAAAGAAAAGAAGTTGTTACACTAAAGAGACAAGAGACAAGAGACAAATAAAACCTAAACCAACATATGCTTCCATAGTCTACAAACCCAGGTCAAACACCCCAACACAATGGACAAAGTGAAGAGAAAAAACCTTGGAGAACACCACCAAGAAATAACAAGTTACAATGATTTGTAAAATATCACAAATTCAAAACCCACAGCAAAAAGTACAGAAAATAAAGGAAAATGTTAAAAACAAAGATGTTGACAGTGTTTTTAAGAATATTAGACCAGTTAAAACAAAGCTGTAATAGTGAGCCATACCAATCACCAGTAAGAAAAACTCTTGAAAATCAGCAGGAAATAACAATAAAGGAGTTTAATAAAACCGACCCGATGTTGACGATAACAGGTACTGAAAAAGGTAATAGTGAAATGTAGTTTATTACAGAACTGGTACGACAGAATCTTCAAATAAAAAACCTTGAAAGTGATACTGAGACAAAGATAGAAGTTGTTAGAAAGCCTTGCAGAAATGTGACAAATAAAACTTGAATTTTAAGATTCACACCAAAAATTGCAAAATGGCTTTTAAAGAAAGAAAAAATTAACTTTAACATTGTTGCTACCTTTGTGGAAGAAAATGTACTTTTGACAATGTGTTATCTATGCTGCGGCTATGGACACGTAGCCTAATACTGCAAAAAGAAACTGTTGTTATAAGTGTGGCGCCGAACATATAACTAAGCATTGTCAAGCAGAGGTACTAAAATGTGCAAACTGCACTTTCATGGAATATACTGAAACATGCAAATCAACAAAGATCTTTAGTGCCCGACCTACAAGCGAAAACTGGAAGGTACCTGAATGTATGTAAACTGTGATAACAAATTTTTTAGTGTACTAACCAAAAAGCTCAGAAGAGAATGCCCATATACCGTAAAAAGTCGAAGAGTGATGTAACCATAGCTGTAATTCATCAAAACTTAACAATCTATTGGAAATAAGAAATAGTGTATAGGTACCCCAAATAAAGAATCTCATGCAAAAAATCCTCAGTGCAGCGAACTTGTGTGACTGAACATGGGAAGATATACACACTTAATGAATTATGGAATTAGTGGTTTTTGTTTAGCAGCTAGTTTTTGCCGAGAATAAGAAAATAGACATGGTAGTAGTGCAACCTATGTAGAATAAAACATTGATTATAAGGTTAGACTGAACATAAATGTAGTAAGTACTGAAGGAAACAGCGAATGCTGTGCTTGTGAAATAGAAAAGAGAAGACGATAAAAAAAAATATGTCAAATAATAATAATAAACGTCTTTATTTTTTTCATTTCTTGTACATAAATATAATGAATATAATGAAATAGGAAAAAAAATAAGCGAAAAGAAAAGAATCACAAGGTGAAGTTCAGTAGTGTAGGTACTTCATCGTACACTCTGCTCTACCACTTAAATCTTACAAGTATATATTTCTTTATACATTAAGTTCCTAAACCTATAAATTACATTACAAGATATTACATTATTATTCAATGAGGCTGATCATAATAATTACTCACTATTTATATACAAAAGACAATTTTTTAAATTACTGGTTATGGTTAAAAAACTATACAGGAAAAACACTGTAGGTTTCAAAGTAGCATACTGCTTCAGTAATAACTAAATTTGACGCGAGAATAAAATTTCAGATAGATGACGTTTAAAAGTTATTGGAGTTAACGTTTTCAATGTGTTGGGTAGTGAATTATATATCCTCGAGACATTATACGAGAACGAGCGTTCATACAGAGCAGTTGTGTGCGCCGGCGGAGTGATTGTTCTTTTATTTCTGATGTTGATATTATGAACGTCCGTTCGAAATGAAATTTTTTCCATGAGATATGGAGGAGTTTTAAATAAAACAATTTCATGAAATAAACACGCAGACCATAAGTAGAACCGATTTTGCATATTAAACCAACCAATCTGAACAAGCTTGTGAGACACACGTTGAAATCTGCGAATACCATACACATACCTTAGACAGGAGTTTTGAACTTTCTGAATTCTGTTCTTGTCGATAAAACATAGACATGGGCTTTATAATGGACTACAAAAAGTAAATTGAGACAAGACTAATGATTCACAGAGTAAAGTTTTAGTTTTAGTAGAAAAGTAATGCCTATGGGGAAATAATTTCCTTAAATTAGCGTAAGCTTTTTGAATGTTTTTGGAGATGTGACTGGAGAACATAGACTACAAGCAGGCGTACGATAGCATAAGAAGACCAGAACTTTTTAAGGCACTGAAAGACCTAGGGATACCAGGTAAAATTATAGAACTTGTCAGAATGACACTACAAGTCACCGAAAACCAGGTACGAGTGCACGGATGTACATCAAGGAGTTTCAAGATAAACGGCGGGCTAAGACAGGGGGACCCGTTGTCAGCAATCATTTTTAATTTGGTACTCGAAAAAATAATAAGAGATAGCAAAATAAACAGACAGGGAACAATAATCAAGAAATCACATCAGTGCATAGTGTACGCAGACAACGTAACCATAGTCGCTAGGACAAAAGAAGAGCTAAAGAACCTAATTAAGAAAGTCGTAAGAACATCGGAGACTTTTGGACTAAAAATTAACGAAACAAAAACCAAGTATATGATAATGAAGAGAGGAGAACAAACAACAAATGACCCACTAAAAATAAGAGACGAGCAGGGCAAAGAATACAAATTCGAAAAGGTGGAGCATTTCAAGTTCCTAGGGACCGAAATTACAAGTGACAACGATCAAAACAAGAAAGTGGAGAAGAGAATAACAGCTGGAAACAAAAGTGCGGGTGCTATGCAAAAAGTGTTAAGTTCAAAAAATGTGTCAAGGAAAGTGAAAATAAAAATTTTTAAGACCATAATAAGACCAGCAGTGGTTTATGCAAGTGAAACGTGGGTGCTAAATCAAGAAACACAACAAAAACTCGAAATATGGGAAAGAAAAATATTAAGAAGAATATATGGAGGAAAAAACGAAGAAATAGGGTGGAGAAGAAGGACTAACCAGGAGCTAAAATATTTATACACAGAACCAGGAATAATAACGACCATCAAAACACAAAGAATGAGATGGATCGGCCACATTGCAAGAATGACAAACAAAAGAGTAACAAAGGAAATATTATTCGAAGAAGCATGGGAACCAAAGATGAGAGGTAGACCGCGAAGAAAATGGATGGAGTGTGTGGAGCGGGACTTGACAAAACTAGGAGTGGACGATTGGAGGAACAGGGCGAAAGACAGACAGGAGTGGAGAAGAATCGTCAACCAAGCCAAGGGCTTAAACGGCCTGTAGCGCTAAAATATATATATATATATATATTTTTAGCTTTATTTCTGAGAGACTGTAATAATCTTATATTATCAGTTATCCATGGTGAGTAGGATTTAGAAACTTTTCGCACTTGGACTGGGGCATGTAGGTAAGTTAAAAATTTCATGCAGGCAGGAGTTTAAAATATTAACTATTTGGTTAATATCGGGGTTGAAATATATTGAGGTCCAAGGCAATAAATGTAAATGTCTATCAAAATCCGTTTTATTGATATCATTTAAGTTATGTTTTTTAACAAATAATGTTTTAGGTTTTGGTTTCAGTATGTTGATATCACAGAAAATTACATCATGATCTGATGCATGAAAATTTCGTACTCCTGAGCATGAGATGAGATCTTTATCGGATGTCACTATAAGGTCAATTAATGTGTTACTAGTTACAGTTAGTCTGGTAGGTTTGTTTATCATTTGAGATAGTCCCATTGAGTCCAGAAATGAATTAAAAAGAGCAACTCCGGGGTTGTCGTTATTTAGGAGATTGATATTGAAGTCACCCAAGCAGATAATTTTGTCAGTTATTGAAATGAATTTAGAAAAAGTGTCTTCAAGCTCATCGAGAAATATTTTGAAGGTCGATATACAACTCCCAAAACAAGACTTTCCGAACCATACTCTATCGAAACCCACAACTGCTCCACAGTCCCGCCAATTTGAATTTTATTAAACTTAATATTGTTTGAAATATATAATGCCACACCCTCTCCTTCCAACATTCTATCTTTACGTATTAAGGTGTAACCAACTATTTGAAATAATTTATTATCATACGTGACATTCAACCAAGTTTCTGACAAGCCAAAGATTTCATACTTGAACTCCATTACATGACTTTTAAGTTCTAAAAAATTAGCTGGTAGGAAGCATATGTTTAAGTGTGTTACTTTCAACCTATTAAACATATTTAAATTACAACCATGTTAGTTCATATTGTTTATTGCAATATATCCCAAAATAACCAGACGCTAGCTTTTATTAAACTTAACAAAGTTTCTATTGCAAGGCTACGGTCCCAGCAAGAACGATAAAATCGTGTTCTGCAAATATTTGATAATAATTACGTTTCCGGCAAATATATTTAAATAGAGAGGAAATTCTATGAACTAAATAATAATAAGTATTAAATAATAATAACTTAGCAAGTAACTACTACTGACAAAAAAAATATGTAGGTATGCTAAAAAATCAATTATTATTTCTACCGTGATAAAACACACAGAGGAAAAATATAAATTTTATTGCACTTAACTACGGCACAATTGGTTAAGAAAGAGATTTTACGCCATCTAAAGTGTGTACTTTATGCACTTTGCCCTTAAACTTAACAAAAACCATGCCATTGCTGGTGAACACATTTTTAAAACCGAAGTTAGAAGAGGTTTCTTTGATAATTGCAAGACGTTTCCGAGTGAGGTCTTCGCGAATTATATATTTTGTCCCAGCAAGTTTTCTTTTATTATGAAAAATTTGCGTTTTAACCGATCTTCTACAAAATTTTACTATTATTGGTTTGTGTTCTCCTACCTTGTGACCCAGGCGGTGACTGCAATCTATATCGGAGTCGGATAATTTGATGCCCAATTTTTCAAGACAAATTTCATTTATTACATGATCGGTCTGTTCTCCCTCGTTTTCAGGAATGCCAAAGAAACGTAAATTATTCCGCTGTGAATACTGCTCCTGCTCTTCCAGAGTGTCCTCGGCCGCCGATAACTCGGTTTGAAGAACTTCAATTTTTCTCCGTAAGATTTAAACATATTGTTTATATGATTGTTAAGTTTGTCGATAGCAACACTGAGAACCTTATCCATAAATGCTTTGTTTGCCAAAATATTTTCGACAATTTTTTGAATTAAGGCCTCGTCCTTGTCTTTACCTGCGGCACTACCTGCACGTGTTGTGCGTTCAGTTGAATTTCCACCCATGTTGGCTTACGAATTTGAAACTTGCCGTAGCGTAGCTTACATGTCTATTCAGTACGACAGCACATCACTGAATGTAATAATTTTATATCCAAGGCTGCGTCTAGTTTATTAGATGAACTGGAGGATATTCCAATCAGTACAGAGATTAAATACTGTCACGAAACCATGCCACTTAAATTAGTTGATCATAAAGAAATTTTGATTGTACGGGTAGCAGGTAGGCACCCCTGTGCGAACCTAGTGGAGGGTATGTCTACTTCAGGGAAGTGACCCTCCCCACGTGAGTCCTAGTTCTCTTCTACCTCCTTTTATCAGGGGGGGAATTATGTCCCAACGTAAATTCTTCTCACATCTTTTATTCTATTCTTTTAACCCTTCTATTTCCACTCACGAACCAACATATGCTAGATCCTGTGTGTCGAGCCGAACGTGATCGTCAATGAAGCCCATGCCAAACTTATCGTCTTAATTACTTCTTAGAAACTACTTGCCGAACTGCTGATATGATCAGATGTAAACTCAAAATATATTGAGTTGACCAGGAGTAGCAATCTTCCATTGTGTGTTTTTGATCATGTGTTTACTACATAGTAATTGTTTTTAAAATGCGAAAAACACTTTCAACAGTTACTTCGAAAATAAATAACTGTGTCAGTTTATTAGTAAGAATGTAAAAATTTTTGGTGCTTCCATTAATGAACATGTTTTGCTTTTACTTTCTGACGGGGCAACGTAAAAGCAGCCGCCACTTTAAAAGAGTTTTATCCCAAAATTGTTCATGTCACTTGTGTTGTCCATGGAATTAATAGAATGATGGAAAAAAATAAGAGAATTATTTCCAGATGTAAATAGATTAATTAATAATGGCAAAAAGTAATTTCTTAAAGCTCCATCGCGAGTTTCAAGAAACAAAGACATCATGCTTGCCACACCTCTTCCACCGGAACCAGTGGCAACTAGATAGGGGGGTACCTGGCTGGAAGCAGCTTTGTTTTATGCGAACAATTTTTCTGGATTTACAAAAGTTGTTGATTTTTTGGAAGATGATGCGCAGTCAGTTACAAAAATTAAAAGAATTAATCATAAAACAGCAAGTTAAGGCGGATTTGGCATTTTTAAAAGCTCATTTTTCATTTCTTCCTCAAATTAATGCCTGGTGATTTATGAAACCACCAAACTTGTAGAAGAAGTAAGAATGAAAATCAAGGATATTCCTGGCCTAAAAGATGAAATTTTAGGAAATAAGTTTGAAGAGGTTATTAAAAAAAATTCGGGTTATTCGACAATGTTAAGTTACACCAATATATTGATGGGAAATGATAACGATAACTGTAATTGTGATTCCGATTTTTTAACGTATTTTAAGTATGCACCTATTACTAGCGTAGATGTAGAACACTCATTTTCATTGTATAAAAGTATTTTAGATTCGCGGAGACATAACTTCACCGAAACATCATTGGAAATGTATTGATAAGGTTAAGGCTCCACGTTGTATTACCTATGAGTATATGTTTATAATTATATTTTAGTCAATTTAAATTGCCCTTTTTATTTAATTTGGGTATTAAAAATTATTTTCCAACTAGCTCCTGAAAATGCACTTGACTGAAAATCAGAATGGATTCCTTTTATCTAGATTGCTTATTTTCAAATTTGATGTTCTGATTTTAATTATGACAATTCAAAAACTTCTGTCAAACGTTACGTCAAACCAACTTTGAAAATTTAATCACAAATACTTGATCGTTACATTTGTTATATGACAATCTCAAATAGTAACTACTTCTTTAATAATTAATTCACTTTTAATCTTTATTTTATTTCAGTTACTTAATACTTAGACTCATTTACCTTTTATTTGAACTTATCACTCTTTTCTGCAGAAACCAACTCGTTCTACTGTGCTACTGATCACAACCGCTCCACTCACAACCACGGTGAAGACCTCTACTGACAATCAAACTGTCAAACTGCCCAGAATCAGGATCCGTGTTAACGCAGAAAAAAATTGTTTGCCTCAGGAATCAGTCCACGCAGCTCCCTCACAGCATGGATTCAAACAGACCCCAGTCGTAGTTGTTTCTCTTCAATATTGAATCCAAACCACTCTCCTGAAGTACGCCACAGCTCAGCACCACGAATCCCGACCAAGGACAAGACAGCAGACCTCAATTGACAAGCCCCATAAACATGGTGTTAGCGCCACTTCTTGTTAACTATAGTAAGCACAAATATCACTACATATACGAGGAAAGAATGTCAGTAAACGTATACACACATACAGGGTCCGGCAGCGACGCGGGGGTGGATGATATTTCTAAAACTATGGGAGGTGCATGAATATTGTGTAGATAAAAGTTGTAGGTACGAAAGTGGTGCACATTACCAAAATAGTTTTAATTATACAGGGTGGCTCAAAAAATGTGGCAAATTAAACCTGCTTTTTTTTAAATGGAATGCCCTATGTTTGGGTAGCTTCAAAGGTTTGCATTGAAATACTCATCATTTTGATATAAAGTTGTATGGGAATAACGTCAACTGTTTTAGAGATATTAACTATTTTATATAAAAAAATGCTGAATTTCTGGCGGCTGCTGTAAGCAACAGAAAACAATTGAATGATTTTGATGAACTACCTTTCAAGGGTAAAATGGTGGATCTGGGTATTAATGCTATACAGGTGCTCAACATTTGCAAATTTGATAATTTCGATTTTATTTCAAACTAGCTGGCCCGCAAACGTTGTTCTGCCCAAAAATAATTTGTCTCAATCCCGTTTCACCACTATAGAGTTTTAATTTTATGTCATGTCCACCGTCTTGGACTTAAAAATAAATGCCATTTTCGCAATCAACGTCCCAAAAAATTTCATTGCGGTTCGCACGTAAAGTATATATCCGCGCAGCTGACTGACTGCGATGACCTATGTTAGCTCATCGTGCCTTTGGCATTGTAACGGACACTATAAAACGACACGGAATTGTTTTTACAAGCACCTATACAAAAACCAAATTTGAATGTCTGACTGACTGACTGCCCTAGTAGCACAAAATGGTTGGGCCAACGTTGGCTTATTGAAGTGTCCCACAGTTGGCCAACGGTATGTAATGTCCTCTTTTACATCAAACCCCAACCATCGATTTCCCAACTGAGGGCCAACTATACACATTAAAGTATTCCCAACCAGCATCCAACAATTGAACAACCAAAAGCCAACAAATAATCTAACTCAGCTTTCTGTATTAATCGGTAGGTATGAAAAGACAAATAAACAAGTGTAAATAAAAATGCCATTTATTATACACAAAGGAAAACATAAATACAATACTTACAAATCTTGTATAAAAAAAGTAAGTTATAATATTTTTGAAAAACGAATAATTTTCAGCAATATTAAAAATCACCAAGTATATCAACCTTGCAACGTTCAGAAAATAAGGTTTATGTTATTTTATTTTATTTACTTCATCCCCACTATCATCACTGCTGTATAAAATTCTTCTCTTCGCTTTCCTTTTTCTCACCTTCGTTTCTTCCTATGTAGAAACTACTTCTGATTCACTTTCGGTCTCCTTTAGCGCTTCTCTTGCTTTTAAAATATTTTCTGGAAATGCAAAGACAAAATTAATATTAAATCCACGTCATTTAAATTTGACCCGCTACAAATATAAATCGCACTTCAAAATACAAATATAATTATTATAGTTTAGGCAAGGTTTATAAATTTTAAAACTTTATATTGCTATTGCAATATCTAGTTTAAAGTAGAATTAAGGTTGTAGTGTGGGGTGCTAATAGTTATTAAAGTATCAAGGTCATTATGAGCAAAATAAACCTCCAAAATTGTTAGTGTACAAACCAAGAGCCGTTGGCCCGAGGTGTGTACAACAATCGCGGCACTTAGTTCATAATGCTTTCAACGTTGTATGTCATACCAGTTTTATTATCTAATTCAAGTCAAAGTGATTTTGAATTACATTTTCCTAGTTATCGCTTGTAATTTTCAATGGAAACAAATAGTGTTTATTTTATCCTATTATGTTACTATGATTATAAGCATAACTCCTTAGCAATAAGTTGCGTTATGATGCATTTAACAACACTAGTGTCGTTAAGAAAAACAACATACAATACTTTATTAGCATTTAATCACATGTTGGCAGTACTGACGTGTATTGTCAATCTATGTCAAATTCGATGTTAGTAGGTTAGGTTTTGTTTGTAACTTGACACAGACTGACGCAAAACTTAACCTGCTAATCTCGAATTTAACATAACCTAACAGTGTTACCATCTTACCAGTGATACCACCACAGCCGATATATGTCTCGCTGTTGTAAGTGTCACTAATAACAATTTTTCCTTTTAAAAAAAATAGAATTTTAGGATAAAATAAACCGTGATACGAAATACGTAACGTCATCTGCTTTCTACATTACTCGAGGATTTTAAAGAACTCGCTCGTAACGTCGCTCGTTCATTCAAACTATTTTCTCGTAATGTAAAAAGCTTGATAACATTACTTGAATCGTAAATTACTATTACTTTTTCATAACATTATAAAAAAAAATTTCCCTAGAGCGTTATTTTGTTATAACATACCTTAAAATACAGTAACTATTATCAATTAATATACCTACTGGTATGATATAAACATTATAAATTACATACGAGATAAAGATCTGTTTGTATGTAGAAACAAATTTGTATTCTCGATTTTTCTTGAAAACTGCTATAATTTTAACCAAACTCAACAAAAATACTTGCAGACAAAACTAAGCTTTTTAATGGGTTCATTAACGATACTGAAAATAAAGAGCACAGAAAACAATCCTGTATGAAAGAAATATTGCAAAAATCTATTTTTCAACTTGTGCTACTTTGAGACACGTGTTAATATAGATCCCAAAACTGCAAGATGACTGTGTAACGTTCGTATACTGACCAGTACTAGAAAATATTCGCTTTACAGCGTACACCATCCACGTTTCACATACAGGATCTCCATTAACCAAACGGAGGCCAAAAACTTTCTTGCTTCCTCGATGTCAACCACTCATCATCTCGAACTAGTCCAAGCAGGCCTGCTTCGAACTCCACAGCATGAAACATGTTTGTATATTCTTCTAAAAATTAGAAAAAACAAGTTATGATATTGAATATATAAGAAACAAGAGTGATCACAAAGTACAATATTTACAGAAATAAGTACTCATATCGGCCAAAATTGTTTATAGCTAATTTGTTAGGTTAGGTTGTACGTCCCTTTTCTATTTATCCATAATGTGGGTTATTTCAAAACATAAATAAGTTACAGTACATGAGGATCATATTATTCTTAATTTTACTTACCAAATCTTGGATATGTATATGTAGGAAGAAAAGGACCCACAAGTACAAGAACAAACAACGCAAGCTCGCATGGATAATGGCGCCGGGCGCGTTGCAGAGGGCAGAAACCACGAACAGCGGGGTTGCGGTTGCTTGGCTCGCGCAATGCGCAATACGTGATTAATAACATCACGGGGCATGCGTCAGCTGTTGTACAAAAACTGATTGATAAACGTAATAGACAAATTTATTTATGATCATACCAAAATTTGCCATAATTACTGATGGAATTAATAAATTGCCAATTGATGAATTGGCTTCAGTAGGTATTCACTCATTCAACTTCGCTGTTATAAATAACTAAAATTCACAACAAAATATTACAGTTGGGCCAACGCACGGTTATTGTTAATAAATGCAACAACTATCTTCCTAGCACACTGATGATATCCCAACGCTGGGCCAACGTATGATTATTGTTGACAAATTCAACATTTATTTCATTTTATACCAATGTTGGCCCAATGTAGGATATTAGTTGGCAAATCTACCAACCATTTACCAACCATGCCAACTATATCCCGACGTTGGCCCAACAATCTGTGCTACTAGGGTGACTGCGACGACCTATGTAAGGCATTTGGAATTACCCCCTGCCCATAAATTGCTATTAGTGTCTTATCTCTTCCGCCTTCGGTTACCTGATGCGGATTATGACATGATGGGGAAAACCCTTCAAACCATTAAGCAATGACTGCAAATAGAAAGACACACTTTCGATATTTTCCGGATTTTCCTTTGGATTTTTCCGAATTTTTGTTTTTGCTAAACCACCTCGGGAGTAAGACAAACAAAAAAAAAATTATCCAAATCGCTCAAGTCCTTCTCGAGTTTTTGCGTTACTAACACATGGCGATAGATTTTTATATATAGAGGGAACGCCCTGAATATTTTTGTATTTTTGAAAAGCCCTTTCAATGAGCTTTCTTTTGATATTTTACTTCATACCTCTAAGTTCAACTGTTTTTCAGATATGCGTGTGTGAACAAAAAAACAATTTAAGCCCCTTAAGATGCTTTATTTCAAGGGATAAAAAACAAACGCCCTTAAAGTAATGATTTAATCACTAGAGTTCTCCAAACAAAAGATAAAACCAAGGGCGTTTGTTTTTTATCCCTTGAAATAAAGCATCTTAAGGGGCTTAAATTGTTTTTTTTTTGTTCAAACACGCATATCTGAAAAACAGTTCAACTTAGAGGTATAAAGTAAGATATCAAAAGAAAGCTCATTAAAAGGGCTTTTCAATAATACAAAATATACAGGGGCGTTCCATTTGAAATAAAATCATTATTATTAATATTGCAAATGTTGTGCACCCTGTATAGCATTAATACCCAGATCCACCATTTTACACTTGAAAGGTCTCTCTTTTCTTCTTCTTTCAGCCTTGTGGCGCCCAGTATTGAGCATAGGCCTCCCCTTTGATTCTCCAACTCTCTCTATTCTGTGCTGTGTCCATCCATCTCAATCCTGCAACCCTCTTAATGTCGTCGTACCAGCGTGCACTTGGTCTTTCTCTATTTCTTACTCCTGTCCATGGTCTCTAGAGTATAATTACAGCGTTCCACCTATTATCGGTTAATCGTGCTACATGACCTGCGTAGCTCCATTTCAATTGAGTAATTCTGTTTATTATGTCTGTAATTCTGGTTCTTTATCGTATCCAACTATTCCTTTTCCTGTCTCTAAGAGTGATACCAATCATCGACCTCTCCATGGCTCTCTGTGTAACTCCCAGCTTTGTGACTACCTGTTTAGTAAGCGTCCATGTTTGTGCACCATACGTTAATATAGGGAGTATGCATTGGTCGAATGTTTGTGATCAGTGGCGTATCTGGCAGTGTTCCGTGTGTTCCGGGAACACAAACCCGGGCCCCTGCGGGGCCCGGGGAGGCAAAGTTAAAAAAATTATCTTAAATAATTGTGACAAAAAAAGGTCACTAAGGACCATGCAACTTCTCGAGTTTTATCCCTAGATGTGTTACGTTCTTCTCTTTCTGACGAAGAACTATACGAAATGGGTAAGGCTCTTTACCTAACATATCTAGAAGATATTTCGGATACACTTTCTCAACAGCTAATTTTTTTTAGACAGTGCTTTCAAAATGAGTTAAAAGAAATTAATTCCTTTAATGAATTACTAGATCTTGTCTTAATTAAAAATTTTTCTTCTTGTTGTAGTTTTAGTGAAATGATTACTGCTTGCAATATATTTTTAATCATTTCTGTTTCAGTAGCTTCTGCTGAAAGGTCATTTTCAAAATTAAAGTTAATAAAAAACTATCTAAGAAATACTATTTCCCAAGAGCGATTATCAGCTTTGGCAATGATTTCTATTGAAAATGACATTGTTGGCACTTTAGATATAGATAATATCGTAACAACTTTTCGAAATCTAAAACAAGGAAGAAAAACTTTTCTTAGTAATATCCTATGTTGATTTTATGTATAGTTTTTGTTTTATTAAAATTTTTAGATTTTTTATAATTGGTTTTTGTGTTCTAGTTTATTTTTGCATCTACTTATTTAGTTAGGGGTTCTTTTTTCGTTGTTATATTATGATTGAACTTTATTTAATTTTTAATGTTTTATTGTTTGTTAATTTGTTGTTATATTTTTTATGTATGTGCAATATTATGACGTAAATTTAAAATTTCGTAGTTTTTATTTTTATAAATTATTTTCCCTTAATATACAAAAGAAAGAAAAGGGGGGCCCGCGGAGATTTTGGAACACAGACCCGGAGCTGGGTTAATACGCCACTGTTCGTGATTTTATATATTGGGGGATTTTTTTGTTCTTTAAGATCTTTGATAGCTTACTAAATGCTGCCCAACCTAAACGCCTTCTTCTTTCCACCTCTATGTCTTTATTTTCTTTGCTCATTTGTATTGTTTGACCAAGGTATATATATTGCTGTACATTGTCTATAACCGTGCTGTTTACTGTTATATGTGTTTCCTGTGGACACATTATTTTGGTTTTGTCTAAATTCATTTTAAGTCCTATATTTCTCGATGCTTGTTCTAGTTGTGTTATCATCTCTTGTAGGTCTTTTGTATTGTCTGCAATTAAGACTATGTCGTCTGCAAATCTGAGGTGATTGAGCTTCTCTACATTGATATTAACTCCTTTTTTGGACCATTCCATTTTCTTGAACACTCCCTCCAGTGCCATTGTAAAAAGTTTGGGTGATATGGTATCTCTCTGTCGGATGCCTCTATTGATAGGTATTGCATTTGTATACTCATGTAATTTAATTTTTGATTTAGCTTGATTGTAGATGTTGTTGAGTAACTCTTTGTATCTATGATCGATGCGGGCACAGTGTAGCTCTTTCATAATTGCCCAATGCTCGATAGAGTCGAATGCCTTTTCGTAGTCAATGAACGCCAAACACAAAGGGAGGTTATATTCAATGCTCTTCTCTATTAGTATCTTCATTGTCAAGAGGTGATCACAAGTACCAAAGCCTTTTCTGAATGCAGCTTGCTCCACAGGTTGATAGTCATCTAGCTTGTTCGTAATTCTATTTGTTATTATTTTTATTAGTAGCTTGTACATTTGAGACAAGAGACTTATCGGTCTATAGTTCTGGATGAGTGATCTATCTCTTTTTTTGAATAAAATTACCACTGCTGCATTAGTCCAGTCCTTTGGTATTGTTCTTTCTTTAAGGCAGATGTTAAAGAGCTGTTTTAATGTAGGTATTAGTATTTCTTGCCCTTCTTTTAACATTTCTACCAGTATTTCATCTTCTCCCGGCGCTTTGTTATTTTTCATTGACTTCAAAGCATAGCCTATCTCCTCTTCCGTGATTTCAGGGATGTCTTCCGAGCCAATGTTCATTACTTTCATCTCCACTTGTTCTTCGGGTTTTTTAGTTTGTGATGCATATAAGGTCTTATAGTAATCTTCAGCAATGTTCAATATTCTGTCTTTGTCTCTTTCCTCTTTTCCAGTTTTGTCTTTTAATGTTGTTATTTCATGTCTGCCTAGATTTATTTTTAGACATTTCAGATTTTTATTTTGTTCCATGATGTTTTGTGCCATATCTTCAAAGTGTTTATCTAGGTCTTTTCGTATCATCTTCCTCGTTTGTTTTCTTATTTCTCTGTCTTCATTTGTAGCATATTTTCCTTCTCTATATAGTGCCAGCTAGTTTGAAATAAAATCGAAATGATTAAATTTGAAAATGTTGAGCACCTGTATAGCATTAATACCCAGATCCACCATTTTACCCTTGAGAGGTAGTTCAACAAAATCATAATTTTTTAGTAGCGTTTTCCTTCATTCATTTGTTTTCTGTTGCTTACAGCAGCCGTCAGAAGTTCAGTATTTTATTATATAAAATCATTAATATCTCTAAAACAGTTGACGTTAGACCCATACAACTTTATATCAAAATGATGAGTATTTCAATGGAAAACTTTTAAGCTACCTAAACATAGGGAATTCCATTAAAAAAGCAGGTTTAATTCGCCACATTTTTTTTAGCCATCCTGTATAATCAAAACCTGGATCAGTTGAACGAATTTATGCATTTTTGGAGTCGAGCCTGAAAGTTTTGCATCACTCTTCGTGGGGTTACCTAAAAACAAAAGTGTTTGCAACTGATCCACCCAGGATAATCCCGGCCCTCAAACAACGAATTCGTGACGAGATTGCAGCAATACCTGTTGATGTGCTGCGAAGAGTGATGCAAAACTTTCAGGCTTGACTCCAAAAATGCATAAATTTAATGTCAACGGAGGACATTTGGCAGATGTAGTATTCAAAAAATTTTTTTTTAACATTGTAAATCAAATGGCTACTTTTTTACTTCCCA
This sequence comes from Agriotes lineatus, assembly GCA_940337035.1. NCBI lineage: Eukaryota > Metazoa > Arthropoda > Insecta > Coleoptera > Elateridae > Agriotes > Agriotes lineatus. Next base: position 457,360 of record CALNHX010000138.1, read on the forward strand.
TTAATGTATTAATAATTATAAAAAAAAAAATATTTTTCAACAATAAAATTTTTTACGAAATCTTCCCGTTTCGTTGCCTGACCCTGTATATACATACATACAAGTTTAATGTAAGTAATTCGATTTTTTGCTAGCTTATGTAGGGACAAAAGGTAAAGAAAGATTTTATCTCCCTGTCTTTGTATGCAACATACTGAATATACCATTCACGATATCTTTTATAGTTAAAAGAATTTAAACATGTTTATTAAAAATCTGGTGTGACACGCACACAGCTTCCTTTTATAGTGAACTTATAATTATTCAAAAATTTGATTTTTAATTTTTAAGCATTTGTCAAAAATTACAAATTCTACAGAAACCATACAAAATAGAGCATTAGTTGAAGAGACAAATTTTTCTCTAAAATTTCAAGCTCAATTCAAAAATGAAATAATATACTGGGTGTTCTATTTAAAATAGGTGTTAATAAAAAAAAGAAAAGGAAGTAAAAATGTAAAAAAAAAACAAAAAGGATGGTTTAAGATAGCTTGTGTTTTTAACTCTAAAATAAGAAAAACTACAGCATGAGTCTAGAAAGATTGCTTGACGGTTTTTAAATTTTACAATATAAGGGCAAGATGGTAAAGTTAATAAACATTATCGTTAAGCTAGGAAATAAATTTCGATTTACTATGTAGAATATCCGACCACGTCAATTTCTTCATTTGCTTCCAAGACCAGAAATCTAGATATACCCAAAAATTGCACATTTGTAAATTTAATATTGCCGTTAGTAATATTTTTACTTTAAATCTAGAACTATTTTGTAAACCCACTTTACTAATTGTTGCCCAATACTTGTATTGACGTTGAAATGCCTGGTATGATATTTCCCATTTTTGTATTTTGTTGGGTTAGATAAACCGCTGCTACTCTCTGTTATCAAATTGCCTATACGCAGCTGCGGCATTTGGAAGTCTTCAGTTTTAATTCCAAAACCATTGCATGCGTTAGCGCCAGCGTGGCTCGGTGGTTAGAGCATTGGACTGCGGTGCGGAAGTCTGGAGTTCAAATCCCAGATCGATGCCTGGCGGGCGGCGTACCCAGTCGCTTTAAATAATTGGGAATCTGCGTTCGAAAGAATAAGGGGGGGGGGGTAATAATGCGGTTGTCTAATGCGTGATGCTCACCACATCACCACACGTGTCATGAATTTGACACGCGACATCCGGGTGTGAGAGCGAGGATACGGAAGCTCTGACCTTCCGCCTTGCAGGCCAAGCTCCTTCATGGGGTGTTAGTGCCTCACCATTATTATTGTATGTGCTGTTCGTTCGTGTGTACCTGCAAGAGTATAAATGTGTGTAAGTTTTTAATTAATTAATGTAGTCTTCTATTGCGCCGCTATTAAAGTAGCCTAAATATACATAGTGAAAACCTAAGATTTTTCTTATACTGGGTGTCTTAAAAAGAATTACATCTAGTAAGTTTTGAATTTTGTTTGCATGTAAATTTTTATGTTCCCTAGATTGTTATTGGTATTGCATTATGGGAAATTCAAAGCATACTAGATGTAATTCATTTAAAGACACCCGGTACGTTCATGCAAAAACTAGTAGTAGTAAAGCAAGGTGCTCTAAATCTGTAAGTAACGGATATATTACACTTGTAGGTAGGTATAAAGCAATGTGTAGATACTGTAGATCTCTTATTCTTACTAAACTAAAACATTTTTCAGCTTCCTCAAAGTCAATTACGTGGGATTAACATTATACTAAATTTTGGGTGCCCCTAAGTTCTTTTTAAGTATATATCGACACTTAATACTTCTACTTGAAATAGAACACCCGGTATATTATTACATTTTTGAATTCAGCTTAAAATTTTAGAGAACATCTATCTCTTCAATTAACGCTCTATTTTGTACCATTTTTGTAGAATTGGTAATTTTTGAAATTTTTTTACAAATGCATAACAATTAAAAATAAAATTTTTGGCTAATTATAAGATCAGTGTAAAAGGAAGTTGTGTGAGTGTTCACACCAGATTTTTTTTATTGTTGATTAAGCGAGGTCTTGAAGAAAATGGTACCCATAATTGAGTTTTGAAATCAGCTGCCTTAGAGTCGAATAGCTTTTATTATAAACAACCAAAAAAACGTTGCTATGGACGAGTAGGACGACCAGAAAAATGTAACAGGAAATCCAGAAATTGCAGAAGAGACCGAATCTTGCTGCGCTGCAGAATTCGCGTAGCATTATGTAAAACATTTAGTGGCGTCTGTGTTTATCCTTAAAAGTAAGATTCTGTCAACCAATGTTTTGTTTTTTTAAAATGTTCGTTCGTGTTTACTCCACATTTCACAGGACTTAATAAAGCATGGATTATATGGACATATATAAGAAAATGCAAAGACATCCCCTATTCGCATAATTAAATATAGTGTGATCAAAAACTATTTTCACCTGGTATAGCTATGGAATAGTTTCTAATCTATGAATTCAACTATAAGTCTCTTAAAAATCAAATGTCAAGTTTGACATTTAAGTAAAAATTAGGAAATATTCCATTGCCATACTAGATGAAAATAATTTTTGATCATACTAAATTTTAAAACGTGTTAACTGTATTTGGCCACTATGCGAATTTGGTGCAATGCGCTATTAGGCAAAATGGTATTTAGATATTAGGAGATCCCGCGCCTTGATTGTTTTGTATCCCGCGTTCTGCTGTAGATCCCGCTCTTTCGTTTGTTTCCTGCAGTTTTAGCGCTTGGCGTGGCTTGTGTTTTTATACTGGTTTTCTGAAATATTATTAATTGAAAATGTAATTTGGTTGTAATAATTAATTGAAAAATACATCAAGAATTCAAGTCACATTTCTAAATAATAATTAGTGATGGTGAGTTGCGTTACTCGGTGTGATTAATAGAATTTTAAAAATTGAGGTTAGAATTTTGAATAATTCTGATCACTACCGGTTTTGTTTTTAGGAAACTAAAATGGCGTTAAAAGAATCGTTGTTGGAAGTTATCAACGGCTTGCTGAGTCCTAAGGCTGATCTCCGAACATTGGCCGAAGAGCGGAAGAAATTCCTTGAAGTGAAGGATGGTAAGTTCCCAATTGACAATTTAAAGCTCGATTCACATTATAGTGCAGGGCACATGCCATGCTCGGGCAGGGTACGCGCTCGGCAAAATTTATTTCTCATGAAAGCTTATGCATTTTGTCAGGGGGCATTCACACTAGGCGGTCACCTGCTCGGCAAGCGACGGCGCTTGCATGCGGGTTTTCTTTCGAACAATATTTGCCGAGCCCGTTTCGCAAAAAAGTTTTGTGCGAATACTCAACCGGGCAGTCGATAGGCAAAATCAACAAAATAATGAGGTGTCAGCAGAGACAAACTTTTGCAGCGGAGATGAGTAAAATGCTACTAGAATATGTACGCAAAAATGAAGAATTGTTTGATTTTTTACATCTTTGTTACGACTTTTTAGCATATTATGTACCCAAAAACGTTTTCTTTTTGGCATCACTTTACAAAGTTCTCTTTATCTTCTTCGTCTAAAATTAAAGAATTTTTATTAATGTTAAAGTTGACAACATATTATAAAAGCTCTTAAAGAACGACTGAAACCCGCTGCAGTGTAATTGCTTGAAGAAATCCTTGCTTTTGCCGAGCCCGTGCAGTGCCCGTGCCTGGCATGTGCTTTGCACTAAAAATGTGAATCGGGCTTAATTCTAATACGTACAGTGTTATTGTATACTTTAGGTACGTGGGTAGTAAATGATGTGATAGGTTTGCAAAAGAGTACTCGTACCATAGACACCCAAAATCTTGGCAACCAACATTTTCATAAGTGCAGAAGTATTGATCTAGCTTGCAGTGTTAACGTTATTTTGTACTGATTTGAAAATGCCAGTAGGTACACATTACGTAACCTGTTTTGTCAGTTACCTGAGATTAATACAAGGTTTGCTAGTGCGTTATTTTATCAATTGATGTTTCGTCAGGATGTTGCATCACAACTATACATGGCATTTCTGAACTTAATGCATGCAAGGGTCCTCTTGAAGTTACGTCAACTTTGATTCGAGGATGGTGCCATAATTCATAGACATCCGCAAGTCGAAACATTACATTTATTTTGCTTAGCGATGCATATACTATACTGTAAATGTGACATAGGCAAATAACATAAATAAAGCATTTATAACTAAAATAAACTTTAGGTTAAATTTTGTGTTTATTATGTAGTTCAAATACGTAAAAAGTCCTTAACTTCGAGGAATAGTAACAATGTGTATAAGTTCAAAACAACTAAAGTTGTGAAGGCGCATCTGGAGTGACTATATAATCTATGAATTACTTCTTTTCTCGTAAACTCCGAGTTCCTTCTTACTTTGTTAAGTAAATATATAAATACAGTAATAATGTGTAGTTTTCGTGTGTACTCCACTCTATCTGAAACTAACGTATACTCTGGCTGAACTTTCAGGTACTCGATCCGAACTAGTTGCAACGCTCGTAGGCTTTAGAATAAACGAGTACTCGGTAACGAATACAAAGTAACGGATACTACAACGAAAAGTAATGAATAGTTACAAGTACCGAAAAGTAACGAAAGTTGACATCACTAAGCACTACAAACATTTACCATTAAGTGCGAAACTCTCTAAAGTAAAACTCTTTTCATGCTGTAAAAAATAATTCTCATTTTTATACCGAGAAGCATGTCGTACAGGGTAACGATTTTTAAAATAATTTTAACAGTTGTTTTATCAAAAACAATTTATTGACACAAGATACATCATTTTTTGAAGTTCAAATTGATGGCTTAGTCATTTAAAAATAAAAATGAATGAGACATGCCACTCGGATTATCAAACAGTTGTTCTCATCTTGGTTGGTCAGAAAAAAATTGTGCTCGCCAAGGTTTATGAAACACGTCCAACCAACATTGTTTATGCTCCACCCTATACTCTCATTTTTGCCAATGCAAACGCTTAAAATACAACTTAAGTAATGGATGGGATTGTTTATTGCTGGGTTCACCGTAAATCACCTGTGTAAGACAGTAAATATTTAAAAAATATTATTAACTGGTAATTAATGAGTCATTGTATGCTACAACGCATATGAGATCCAAATTTTACCAGTTTTGCAAGTCGGTTGAGAGCGCTTTGTTTGATTAATCTAACTGAATGTTTGCATGGCATTCAGATATCAATATTATGCCAGTTATAACTGACGTTATAATGCTGCTGGCTTCGAAGATTTAATATGTTGTATTGTAAATTGTCTTGAATTCTAGTAATTCATAATTTTTTTGTATGTTTCATTTGATGTGACTCCAAAATTAATTACTTTTGCGCAGTAGAGCACCAGGTTTTACCTGAGTTTCTTAACTAATATTTCTTATTTAATTACAACTATTTGTGATACTGTTGTTAATATTAAATTCTATTAACTGTTGCTGGTTTATATTTTCTTTGGTTATCTGGCGCCCAACTTCAAGGCAAGGTGAGGTTTGATTAGGTACACGATTGGCACCCAACATCTATATTGGCACCGTCCAGCGATGAATAGTTATAATAGGTTGGTTAGTGGTTAGGTACAACAGGTTCTGTGAATCTAGCGGGCATTCTATTCATACGTCCCTTGTGTCATGTTAGTTTTATGCCAGTAGTATGCTGTTAGGGTTGAATAGTTGCACGTTTTTAGTGACTTCTTCAGCTAGTATATGTCAGGAACTAGTTTTTTTACCGGGTTCGTATTGTCATTAACAATTTTCTAGTACTTTTGAACTATTTCAATAAATTTTAGTAATAGTTATTTTTCTAATTAGAATTGTAGAGTTATCATGTTTTATCACAGCTAGTAACGGTATTTTCCTCCTTTTTTTATTCTTTCGGTTGGTAGTTTGTTTGTTTTTTTTTCTTTTCCTTCTGAGTGAATGATTGGTTAGGTTGTGAGTTTTAGGTAGTATGTTGGGATGCGCTGCAAGGGTATATTTTGGTGAGTGGAGTTTCTGAATGATTTTCTTTTTGATTGGTCGATTGTATGCTTTGGATGTGTAGTGTGCTTGGTTTCTTTTTCGTTCGTTTTTCTTTTGATTCCACTGCAGGTGGGTGGAGAATCAGAGTGCTCCACTTGTACAGTTTGGGGTGGTTTTCTTCCATATTGTGAGATTTTTTAGGGGTACTTTCCTCATCCATACTTGTGATTTCTTAGGGTTTTGACGGTGTCGTTTTTTAGGTCGTTGGTCATGGCTATTTACCTATATTTTTTCGAGGCGGTTTATTTTCCACAAGGTTTATTTTATCTATGAGATTTATTATGCATTTTGTTTTATGCGGATTTCTCCCATGTGCTTTTCGAAGCGGTGTTTTGCAATGTGGTTTCCCTCATCTTTAAGAGTGTCCATGTCACCGTAAACTTCGGCATGGAATAGTAGATCCACTAGAAGCTTAGTTGAGTAGGTGTTGGTGGTTCAGGATGTGTTGATCCAAAGTTTTGTTTTTTGCGGTTCGTTTTTCTTCAGTTTCCTTCTTTTCCTAGTGCCTCGTTTTTTTCCCTTTGTGTTTTTAAGGGTCATTATAGGATTTTTCAATGGATTTTTGCTACTCACTTACCTTCTTTTCTGGCACAAGGGTCGTTACATAGAATTTCCCTTAACTGTGTCCTATGTGATGCAGTGGTTGTTTTTCGGATGTTTTTCTAGAAGTAGAAGCTGTGTCCTATGTGGTGCAGTCTTATTTTTTTTAAATTTCTGTCCGATATTTATTTATTTATTTAGCCAACAGCCGTTACGCCAATTATGGGTGTCGCTGTACATTTATGGGAACCTCCAACCTCACTAACGACTGTCATGATGTTATTATGACATATGGGACCAACTATTTCCGTGACAGCCGTACCACGAGGCGTCGAGAGAGCAGCCGTTAAACTCCCATCCAAGTTCTGACCAGAGAGAGCGTTGCTTAACTCTACTGATCGTACGTGGACGCTTGTTCAAGCTACACCACCCGGGACCGTAAATAACAGAGGGTCTGTTCTTCTTCTTCTGATGGGGCTTGTTGTAAGTTGCACTGAGACCTATTGGTCCATTGTGCTCCCACCTAATTTGTTATGGGTCTCGTTTGAAGAGGCCGGTTTCCAACGCGAAGGAAAGAATCCTACCCATAGGAACGTCCCTTATCGCCTAGGGTTCCACCAGGCCGGCTCCAAAATGTTTATGTCGCAGTGTTAGGAGAGCCACACATTGACATAAAACATGAATTGAGGTTTCTTCCTCCAACTGGCACTTCCTGCAGGTGGCATCATTAACGATTCGAATTGTGGATAAGTGCTTCTGTAGGTGACCGTGTCCTGTTAGTAAACCAGTCACAATCCTAATGTTTTTCCTGCTCATTGACAGGAGAGTAAAGGTGTTGGTAGGTGACATTTCCCCGATGAGGAGTTTTGCCTGACGTAGCCTTGGTACCGAGGCCCAGTTGGCTCTGGATTGGTTACTTAACCAGTGCTCAACTTGTTTCTTTGCAGTGGCACGGGTAATTCCTAAAGCCTGCTCAGGGCCGATGAGCGGCTCTTGAGAACCCCTTCTGGCTAGAGCGTCAGCTTCTTTGTTACCCTCTATTTCACTATGGCCTGGTACCCATAGTAGTTTCACTCAGTTTTTTGTACCGAGTCTATTCAGTGTCTGGCAACATTCCAGAACCAACCTGGAGTTGATTCTGGGTGAACTCAATGCTCTTAGTGCTGCTTGACTGTCTGTGCAGATGTAGATATGCAGATTGGAATAACCTCTTTGAAGGTTCTCCTGAGCACAGGTTAGGATGGCAAATACCTCCGCCTGGAATACAGTGGCATATTTTCCTAGGGCAACAGTGAGTTTGACCCTCGGCCTACAGCCGTAGATGCCAACACTAGATCCCTCCGCCATCCTGGAGCCGTCTGTGTACCAAACAAGTCCCCTTGGAGTGAGAAGACGCTGTTGCTGACACCAATCGTTCCTATCAGGAATGAGTACCTGAAATGCTTTGTGGAACATGTAAAGCGGAGCCATGAAGTCGCTCCTTGTGAGAAGTTCTGGGACCTTCTCAAAATGTTGGATGATCGCTGAGTGTCCCACTTGTTCCCCTTTCATGGCCCACATCTGACCTTGGCTTAGTCTGTAGGCTGATTTCCTAGCCTCCTCCTCAATCACTAGGTGGAGGGGCGGAAGTCCCAGAAGCACCTCCAGAGCTGCCGTAGGAGCAGTGCGCATTGCTCCAGTTATGCCTAAACAGGCCAATCTCTGTAGTCTGTTGAGGCTGTTTCTGATTGTTGCCTTGTTGATTGCCGGCCACCAAACAAGAGCAGCATTTGTTATTATTGGTCTTGTAACCACCGTGTATAGCCATTTGGTGACACGGGGCTTGAGACCCCAGCTGGTTCCAAAGATCCGTCTATATCTCCACAGGGAAGCAGTGGCCCTTTGAATTTGTCTCTCTACATTAGTCCTCCAGTTCAGCTTTGAATCCAGGATAACTCCAAGATATCTGACCGATTCGAAGGGCTGGAGAGCTTTTCCGAAGATTGTGGGCTGTCTGAGACCCTCGATTCTCCTTCTTTTGGTGAAGATGACAAGTTCTGCCTTGGTAGGACTAATCCTGAGCCCTTGCCTTACACACCAGTTTTGTACAGTAATGAGGGCTTCTTGCATGATCCCACTTACTGTGCCAGCAAACTTTCCCATTGCTAATATTGCAAGGTCATCAGCGTAACCTAGCACAAAGATGCCTTTTGCAGAGAGCTCCCTTAGTAGCCCGTCCACGACCAGACACCATAACATTGGAGACAAGACTCCACCCTGAGGACAGCCCCTAGTGACCGTCGCTCTGATGGAGAGCTTGTCTGCTGAAACGATTACCTGTCGGCCCGACAGCATAGAACCGATCCATCTGATCAACGAGGGTTCGATCTCGTCCCTTTCGGCCGCTACACAGATAGAATCAAAGGAGGTATTATCAAACGCCGCTTCTATGTCTAGGAATGCACCGAGCGAAAGGTCTTTGTGGTGCAGGGTTTTCTCTATCTTGGAAATGATCGCATGTAGTGCCGTCTCAAGTGACTTTCCTTGTTGGAAGGCGTGTTGTGATGGGTGCAGCGGAAAAGCCACCAATGCTCCATCCTTAATATACCTTTCAATCAGCCTCTCCTGCACTTTTAGCAGGAAAGAAGTCAGGCTGATAGGTCTGAAGTCCTTTGCGGTATCATGCATTGCATGTCCCGTTTTGGGTAGGAAAATTGCTTTGACTGTCCTCCAGGGCACAGGAATGTGTCCTAGGGCCAGGCTAGTACGAAAAATGTGATATAGGGGCCGTAACAGCACCTCCAATCCATGCTGTAGCAGAGCCGGAAAAATTCCGTCAGCACCAGCGCTCTTATATGGTTCAAAGGTGAACAGTGCCCACTTCAAACGATCTAGACTCACTACCTTTGAGGCCGTCCTCCAGTTCATTGCGGTGTGCGCGATGCGTGGGGGCCTCTCAGGTAGGGCTTCTTGTACAAGACTGGAGCTGGGGAAGTGAACATCAATGAGATGCTTGAGAGCCCCCTCCCTGGTGTTCGTGAAGGTACCCAATGGGAGCCTCAGCATCCCCAGCCTGGAACCTGGAGTTTTGGAAAATACCTTTTGCAGTCTAACTGCTTCTGGTAGGCCTTCAATACTTTCGCAGAAGGTCCGCCAGGTTTCTCTTTTACTTCTGCGTATACAGCTTTTGTATGACCGGAGGGACAGTTTATAATTGTCCCAGTCCAGTTGAGAGTTTGTGAGTCTGACTCTATTGAAGAGCCTGCGCGTTTCTTTGCCGAGGGACTGGAGTTCAGGGTTCCACCATGGAGTTCTTTTACCTTCCCGGCATCGCTTCACAGGACAATTGGTCTCGTATGACTCTATGATGGAGCGGTGTACAAGATCAACGCTCTCTTCTAGCTCGTCAGAATTTTTTGGAATGATTCTAACCTAATCTAACCTATTTCGGAGGTCCTGTTTATAGCCCTCCCAATTGGTTGCTCTGGGATTTCTAAAAATATTCGACGCTGGCAGTCGCTTTAGATTTAGATTGAAAGTGATATGACGGTGATCCGAAAAAGAGGGTTCCGTCGATACCTGCCAGTCTTTGACTAACGGAGCGACCGTAGCGGTGCCCACTGTTATGTCGATGACTTCTTGCCTTCTGTCGGTGACAAAGGTAGGTGTAGTACCACAGTTTAGTACCTCCAACTTCGTAGTGTAGAGATACTCCATTAGGCCTCTACCTCGTGGGTTGATTTCCGTGCTGCCCCAGCAGATGTGGTGCGCATTGGCATCACACCCTACCAGCAGAGGTAAATTATTTGTGTCACAGTAGCTTACCAGTCCCTGACACTCTGGGGTAGGTGGCAGTTCCTGTGTATCGTAAGGGAAGTAGGCAGAACTAAGAGCAAAGCTCCTCCTGCTGTTGCCATCTATAAGACCAATTTTGACTGCCACTAGATCTCTGGAACAGAAATTGGGCAATATATGTATATCGGTTAGTCCCGAAGAGTATATGAAAACTCTCGGTATAACCAAATTTGTGCAATAAAACAGAGAACCGCTATTGAGACATAGCCCCAGGACAGAGCCATGTCGTACCCATGGTTCCTGAATAAGTGCTATATTAATATTATCATTTGTAAGCCTCCTCTGCAGAGCATAGGAGGCTGCTATATTGTGTTGCAGGTTGATTTGTAAGAGTTGGATACTATTCATTAAGGGAAAAGCGTCCACTCCTACTCTTGCTCCTCCGCCGCATCCTCTGCCTCTGCAGCAGAGTCAGACACTTCCATGCCTTCAAGCTCTGCTACGGGCGGCTTTTCTTTTGCATGTTTAGGGTCCCAGAAAGAGACCCTTACCATGCCCGCATATGCCTTCATGCCGAGTTGCTTCAGAACCGACACGGCGAGCCCGCCCACGCCAAGAACAAGCCTGAGCCCTTTAGACTTGACCCGTCTGGCATGCCGAATCCTCCAGAGATCGGTCCGAAGTCCCGCATTTTGGCGTTTTAACCTTCTTAAGATGGTAGCCTCGTCCTCAGGTACTCCCGGTATCCAGGCTACCATCTTACTCAGCCTGGGGACGGAGTCGCTCTCTAAAAAAACGAGTTCGACTTCTGTTCTCGTGCTGATCTTACCGACGGTTTCTCTTAACCAGGTCTTGGAGAAGGCATCGGAACATGTGACCATAATGATCCCTTGTTCCGTCCTTCTGAAATCGTCTTATTTTGGGTGGGGCCCCTCATCTGGGATCCTGTCCATGTATTCGCCGAGGGTAAGTTGAATTTTCCCGGCAAGCACCACAGAGATTTGCGACTCCGGGAAGTTTCCCCGAGCAACCCTGAGTTCTTTGTTGGCCGCTTGACTGTACGAGAGCCCGGGTCGTACCCTCTTGGCGGCTTTCTGTGTTCCTTTCTTATTAGGTAGTGCTGGAGAGGCTCCTGTAGAGGAGCACCCTCCTGAGGTGGTCAGAGTAGGTCCTGCAGCAGATCCCTCCTCTGAAGGGGTGTTTGGGTTTTTAATAATGTCATCCATAATTAATCCCACGAGTAGTCAGGAAAGGAGGTCTGCTCCTGCAGAGCCTGTTGCAGGAGTAGGGCTAAGGGACCATGAGAGGGCGCCAGGTATTCCATGGGCATCGTTCGAGGCACTGTAACCCTGTGCCATCCAGCTCTCGACACGATAGCTTCCACCTTAGCTTGGGGTTAGTTTATCGACTTCCCGGTCTAAATCCGAAGAGTTTAGCTTAAACAGGGCCACCACGGGAGGGATGCAATCTTAGATCACATAGTCTAGGACTACCCAACGGTCTTGAAAGTCCGGAAGCGAAAAGTGCAATACTTCCAGAACTTCCCTGTGGGCTGCCTTCTGCCAGGGGACATAATTAAATGTCAGCCCTGATGTCCGGCAGCCCACTCGACCCCTAAGGGTCTGTTTGTTTAGTGGTGTCTGATGTGGTGCCACTTTAGTTGATTCGATTTATCAGGACTATGTTCCTTAGCTAGTTCTTTGATCGTCTGAGGATTTTCAAAAGCGTTTTGCTTCTTGGTAGGAACTTCATAGGTGATGGAAACTTGTGCTTATGATTTTTTGTTTTTGCTTTCTTTATTTGTGAGTTGATGTGTGGAGTAGATGGTTTTTAAAGGATATCTTTGTAGTTATCCATTTTTTTTACTCTGTGGATATTTTAATTAGTATAGCTGTGATTTAGGTACTTGTGTAGTTTTTTAACTCAGTTTTTCTATGTTGGTTAGGCTATTTCGGTGTTTGGTAGTGTTTCGATGCTGGGGAGAGCGTTTGTCGGGTTGTTGATGCGGGTGAGGAGTTCACACTAGGCTAGTCTTTGCCATCTAGCGATCTAGCGTGAAGACTGGTCTGGTGCCTGAGCTTGTAGAGCGTCCTCGTGGGCACTCTTTTCGGTTTCCGGACCTATCCTCTAAATTTGGGGCAGTGGTTTCAGGGGCACAGCCCCAGGATACTTTCCCGAAACTTCGTTGTGGTTTTTAGGGTACTGCCCTGAGAGTCTTCTCGAATTTTTTTGTCTTTTCGAGTTAACCCTTCATAATTTTGTGTTCACGCAGTTTGGCCGTACAAGGTAAAGACCTGTGCTGGTCCAATATGTAGGATCTGCACCCAACACGCGAACCGCAATTTCTGAAATTTTAAAGCTGCACACGAATAAGTACACAAACAATATTTATGTTGAAGAAATGAAGTTGTACCCGACCTGCTGCCCGCAGTTTCAAATCCGCACCCGACCCGCTACCCGCAATGCTTGAAAATGCTTGATCAAAGCAGGCTATACTTATTAGCAGAATTTTTGTTTCCTGTACGTTATAACTGCGTCATTTGCACATGAGGCCAATTTCCATCTTTGGTGAGATATTTCCTAGTTTTTTCTATGTTTTGGTACTATTACTTAAGTGGTATTTAGGCTTTTTCTTTTTACCCTCCATCGTAATTCTTTATCATCTGGCGACAATTACCCTTTGAGTTCTCTGGAGCATGCCGATCCGCACGAGTTCTGTGCCAACGTCATTCCAGTTAATCTCAATCCAGGAATGTGGCGATTTGCATGATATCTTTGCATCTCCTACCGCAGTAAGGACGTACTTAATTGCTATTCAGTGTGTTGATTGTTCGATACGGGCATTTTAGCCGCTATGATTTGCATATTTTTTACAAAGGCCTTTGAAAGTAAAAGCGCATGGGGAAACGTAAAACTCATAGTTTTATCAGACGCTAATGCATTTTCACTTCTACCAAAAGTTGAAAATGCTTGATCAAAGCAGGCTATACTTATTAGCAGAATTTTTGTTTCCTGTACTTTATAACTGCGTCATTTGCACATGAGGCCAATTTCCATCTTTGGTGAGATATTTCCTAGTTTTTTCTTTGTTTTGGTATTAATTAAGTGATATTTAGGCTTTTTCTTTTTACCCTCCATCGTAATGCTTTATCATCTGGCGACAATTACCCTTTGAGTTTTCTGGAGCATGCCGATCCGCACGAGTTCTGTGCCAACGTCATTCCAGTTAATCTCAATCCAGGAATGTGGCCATTTGCATGATATCTTTGCACCTGTGAACTGCATGTGAAGGAGCCCTGTACAGCATCTCCTACCACAGTAAGGACATACTTAATTGCGATTCAGTGTGTTGATTGTTCGATACGGGCATTTTAGCCGCTATGATTTGCATATTTTTTTACAAAGGCTTTTGAAAGTAAAAGCGCATGGGGAAACGTAAAACTCATAGTTTTATCAGACGCTAATGCATTTTCACTTCTACCGAAAGTTAGAGCTAGCTAGGGTTGTACACATCCCTCGTTTAAGGGTGTGGTACAAAAGTCTACATTCCATGCTCATGCGATATAGTGAAAGGAATGGTTCTACGTTCAGCAGGTACAGATTCTATACCTACACCAGTGTTTTCGTCACCACATAATAACCTATTACTACATTGGCATGTCATCGTGTAGAAAGATCCCTTTACGAGATCTCTGCCAGTGGTTTTATTATGATTGCAGTTGTACTCGTATTGAACCAACCTTTTTAAATTTTAAGGAATTTCAGGGTAATTTGGTGACAATGTGAGAAAATTTACAGGCAATATTATGGTAATTTCAGTGGCAATTCTGCCTATACATATACGTGTGACTGTAAATACCACAGTTTAACACTGTGGTAATGCAATGGCGCCAAGAGGTGTTTTGTGCCGAAAGTGCTCAAATAAAATTGATAGATATAATGAAGCAATTGTTTGCACAGATACATGTAGGCAATCTTTTCATATTAATTGTGTTGGGATTAGTATCGGTGATGTGCGTGCAATGAGCAACAATAAAACACTTAAATATTAGAAATGCGTTGAATGCACGAGCTTAACCTCAAATTTTGATGGGGACCCCGAGTCCAGTAAGGTGGATGATAACATATCTGTGCTGAGTCTATGTGGCGCTCCTGATACTGACAGTGCTATAAAAACTAATAATGAACATCTTCTGCACATTAGTAAGCAATTAGAGCTTCTGCCGCTAATGAACAACAGCATTCGGCAATTGACTCAAACAGTTGCTAATTTATCGTCCAGAATTTCTGTAATGCAAACTGAAATAAAGGAAATCACGGATCGCGCAAACCTAAGTGATGTCAAGGTGGCTAGTAGCTTGATTGAGAAGGATAAGGAAATTACCGACCTTAAAACGCATTTAAATAATATGGACCAGTATTCCCGGAATAAAAACATTGAATTATACGGCCTAATTCAAGAAAGGGGTGAAAATCTTCTAAGTAAATTAAACATCATTGCTGATAAACTTCATATAGATAATTTTAATCGTATGGAAGTTGAAGCTATATATCATTTGCCTACTAGATCTGGTAACGGACTGGCTCCTGTTATAGTTCAATTTCTAGGAAGAAGTACCCGTGATGCATTTATCCAAAACAGAAAGAAGTTAATTACTTACAAAAATGACATTTTACCAAATTCAGGTACTGGGAGAATATTTATTAACGAGAATTTAACACCTGCAAACAAGTTCTTATTGTGGAAAGCAAACATTGCGAAAAAGGAATGTAATTACAAATATTTATGAACTAAAAAGGGTACAATATTTCTAAAAAGGAGTGATAGTTTGCCGCCAGTAAAAATTCTCAGTGATCAAGATCTACCGCAAAAATAGGGTTGTCATAATCTTAGTTGCGTTTCTAGTGGAGTACTTTCGCATAAAGTGTTGTCCATTTACTACCAAAATGTACGTGGCCTGACAACAAAAACTAAACAGGTTTGTGGAATCCTGCCTGCACAAATATTCTTTGATAGTTTGTACGGAAACGATTCTGGATAGTTCTATAGGAGATCGTGAATTATTTGACAACAATTATGTGGTTTTTAGGAAGGATAGGGATATTATTGCTACTGGTCGCGCCAATGGAGGTGGAGTGCTTTTAGGTGTATCTACCAACTATATATCTGAGCTTATTCATTTCTTATGCCCGGTTGTTAGCTGCGATTCCGTGTGCGTTAAAGTTACAGTCAACAATTATGTTTCTTTTTATCTTACTGTTGTATATATTCTCCCGCTTATTAATTCAGAAAACTATTGCTTGGTTTACCATAGTATTATTGCATTGCCTTTTATTTTTAATTCTCAATCAATTATAATTGGTGATTTTAATTTAACTGATGTTTATCAGTATTATGTAAATAAGTGTAATTTTTGTGATTTATCTCGCTGCGTAAAGGTTTTGTTAATTTTGCTTCTTTAGTTAATTTTGAATTCTATCGCTATTCTCACATTTTAGGTTTAGTCATATCGAACCCATATAACGTGAAAGTAATGAGATGTGAGGATAGCGTTGTACCGGAGGACTTGCATCACCCCTCATTGATTATAAGTTATGAGTACGATGCTACTAAGAATAAAATCTTGAGTCCTAACAGGGAAACATTTTTTAATTTTAATAGAGCTGATTTTCTTGGTATCTATCAACTTATTAGTACTACAAATTGGAATTTTCTCAACAATTGTTCTGATGTAAATAAAGCAGTTGACTTATTTTATAAAGCAATATATAATATTTTTGATTAAACTGTTCCTAAGGTAACCAAATCTAACAGGAAATATTCAAACTGGTTCGCCGGAGATATATTTAGGTTAATTAAACAAAAAAATAAATATAGAATTTTTTTCGGCAACTTAAGCGTGCCCGTTATGAAACTAAATTTAAGGAACTTAGAACTTTGATTAAACGTAACGCTAAACACGCCTACTCTAATTACATTCATGAGGTAGAAAAAACATCTGTATTGATCCTTAATCTTTCTGGACTTTTATTAAATATAAAAAGCAAAATTCTGGCATACCAGTTCCAATGTTTTCGCAAAATAGCACTTTACTAACGAATGAAATGGTTGCTGAAGGTTTTAGAACATTTTTTAGTAGAAATTTTTTTCAAATGATAACGTTAGTCATTGCATTGATAGCAATTGTGATATTAATAATTACAGCATAGTCTTGAACAATAAGTTCAAAATGTCTATTGCTAAATTAAAAAACTAGATCACTAGGACCTGATAATGTGCCCACTTGTGTTGTTAAAGGTGTGCAGAATTCTTTGTTGAACCACTAATGATCATTTTCAATTTATGTATATCAACTATTATTTCTCCTGCGAATAGCTAAAATATGTCCAATTTCCAAATCTGGGAAACTAAATCATGTTGATAATTACCGTCCAATTGCACTTCTTTCTGTGTTTGCTAAGGTATTCGTATCTGTAGTTCATGGAAGCCTGTACCGGCAGGGTTTGCATCAGATTTCTTTGAAGCAGTATGGTTTTGTTAGCAAACGCTCTACTCGTACTAATTTAACAGGTTTTACTGAATACGTATCGGAAGCACTGGAAAGCAGAAGTCGAAGTTGATGTCATTTATACAGACTTTTCCAAGGCTTTTGATCATGTTGATCATGTTATTCTGTTGCAAAAGCTTGTTGGTGTAGGTCTTCATGATAAATTTGTTAACTTAATTAGGTCTTATTTAACTAACCGCCAGCAATATATTTATTGTGATGGTATAAATTCTGAGTACTTTTTTGCTACCTCTGGAGTGCCCCAAGGATCCATTTAGGCCCATTTAGTTCTATTATATGCTGATGACTTAAAATTTTTTAAAACTATTAACAATGTTGGGGACTGTGAAAGCGTACAAGCTGATGTTAATGCAATTTGTGAATGATCAATTAAAACAAATTACTTTTTAATAGTAATTAATGCTTTACTATGACTTATTCTAGAAAGCAGGCCGTTATAAATTTTGAATATACTTTAGGTTCTATACCGATTAAAAGAGTATCAACCTTTACTGACCTTGGGGTAACTTACGATGATAAATTGTCTTTCAATGACCATGTGGACACGTCAATATTAAATGCCAATCAGAGTCTGGGATTTCTTTTTAGAAATACTCAGGATTTTTTGAATTAAAAAAAAACCTTATTGAATTTATTTAACAGTTATGATCTCAACTTGAATATTGCGTTATTATATGGAATCCATATTATAATTATCAAGTTAAAAAATTTAAACAATTCAGAAAAAAAATCCTAAATATATGAATTGGCCTCTCAATGGATCAACATTTGACGATAGCTACTCTGAATTATTATCTATATTCTCATCTTCTTTTCTGAAATTAAGAAGAGTTCAATTAATCATTTTGTTTTTGTTTAAAATAGTAAATAATCTAACTTTTACACCAGAATTGTTAGCCAAATTAAATATACGTGTACCTTGTATTAACAGACGTAACAATGAATCTTTCTCGTATGGCAATCCGAGAACTAATTATCATTTTTGTAGTTCGCTTATTACCATGTGTTACATGTACAACAATCAGTTTTGTAACGAATTGGATATATTTGGGCTGGGATTTTATCAGTTTAAAACAAACCTTAATAAGCACCTTTATGCCATTGCATTACAATTATAATTTTAATTTGGTTTTGTTACATCTATCTCTTTATTCTGTAACTGGGTTTCTACCTGTTGAATAAAGTAACTATATTATTATTGCCGAGTACGTTTTCTCAAAATTTTCGTTCAATACTGCGACCTGTCGGTTTTTGGTAGTTTGTAGAAGCATCAAAGGAAATATGCATTATGTTTGCAATAAGGTAGGAAGCGCTAACTAAATTAAAAATAGTGGATTTCTGATAAATACGAAGGCAAGTCAAATAAGAGTGAGATTGAGGATGTTTTCTCATCCCTCCCACATCTCGGGTATATGGGATCTTCCTTTATTTCTATCAATCAGTGCTAGGTGTCTCTGTAGTTTACAGTAGCCTGTCAAGATCCCTATCAAAAGATTTGTGGTTCTCCGCCTCCTTCCTATTAGCCAGACCAATTTCTTTGAGTCAAATCCTGCTATATGGTACTTTCCTTGTCGACAGCGCCTGCACCCTCTTCTTTTTCCTCACTGGTCTTGTAGGCCCACTCGGTTAGGGTTGCTAAGACCTGCTGACTTGTTATACCCAGAAGGGGTTCCGGTCCAAAAGAAGTTTCCTTGGCCCCGAGTTTGGCTTGTTCGTCTGCTTCCTCGTTGCCTTGGACCTCTGTGTAATCTTGTTCCTTGTTGCCACCGATAATAATGATAATAAAGGTGAGGCACTAACACCCCATGAAGGAACTTGACCTGCAAGGTGGAAGGTCAGAGCTTCTGTATCCTCGCTCTCACACTCGGCTGTCGCGTGTCAAATTCATGAAACGTGGTGATGTGGTGAGTATCACGCATTAGACAACCGCTTTATTACCCCTTGTTCTTTCGAACGCAGGTCCCCTATTATTTAAAGCGACTGGGTAGGCCGCCTGCCAGGCATCGATTCTGGGATTTGAACTCCAGACTTCCGCACCGCAGTCAAATGCTCCAACCACTGAGCTACACTGGCGATTGTTGCCACTGATAGGATGGCATAAACTTCTGTTTGGAATACCGTGGTGGATCTTCCTAAAACGTAGCTTTCTTGTACCCCTCAGCTTTCCATATAAATTCCTGCTCCAGAGGATTGCCTTTCTGCGATTCGAGAACTGTCCGTGTAGCATATGAAGGCTGGAGCTTTAACTCTTTTTTGCTCTCATTGCTCCCTTGTTGGGATAGTGACAGAGTATCCTTTTTTTAACCTTAGCCAGCCCTCTGCTTTGGTTACCCTTCGGGTGATAGAGGTATTTCTCTAGCCGCCACATCGGCAATCCTTGCGTGGCCCATGCGAACTCCCTGATCATTCCAAAGCCTTGTATCCCACATTCTGAGGTGGGTAGCAGCCATGGCCTCTCTCTTTATACAAGTGTCAAGACCTGGGAGTCCCAATATTACCTCAAGTGCAGCCGTTAGGCTTGTCCCTGTAATTTCGAGACAGGCTAGTCGTTGGACCTTTGCCAATCTTATGGAAATGCTGGGGCGCTCTACACTAGGCCACCAGACCACTGAGCCGTACTGAACTCTTGGCCTTACTACCAATGTTACTTGTTTACAATCCTATTGACACGAAACCTCCAACTTAATTTTCTGTCAAAGATTACCCTCAGGTACTTGACCACTTATACTAGTACACTATGGGTATCCTCAGATCCTGAAGTTTCCTTCTTTTTGTGAAGGGAATGATCTCAGTCTTTAGTGGGTTTACCAACAGACCTTTCTCTTCACACCATCTCTCAGTAATCCTGCAGGCTATCTGCGTTCTATCGCAGTTACAAGTAGCAGTCCATCATCTACATCTGCTTGTGTATAGAATCCCTCTGCCATTAGGCATCCCAGTAGACAGTCCATTATATAATGGATAATCCAAATCCAAAATAATCCAAATGTTCCTTCAATGTCAAAAAGTACTGCGAGAGCCACTTCCCTATAGTGTAGTGCCCGTTCAACCTTGTGCACAACAGCGTGGAGTGCAGTTCTGTTTAGTATCTAACTAGGCGTATTAAATTGTCTAATTTTTCTATTTATTTCTTTCGTTAAATTTCTTACAGTGAAATCAGTGGCTTTACCAGCAGTATTTCTCCATTTTCTTTGAAAATCTGTGAAGTTTCTTCTTTTCTTTCGTACCAATTCGGGTCTAAATTGGGCCAAAACAATAACGGAATCATCTTGTGATCTCAGAAAAGGTAGTAAACTCTTTTCCAAACATTTAACATAGATATCTTGGTTAATTGTACGCATTGATACAATAAGAGTGTTTTCCTACCACAAATGCAAATTGCCTGTCAGACAAAGAATGTAGTAAATCTTAAAGGTTTACACACCATAAATCTTTTTTCCATTCCTCGTTGAACTGTAGAAATATAATCCTCTTGCCCTGGAAGTTGTTAAAGTCTGCATAGGTGTCATTGTCTATCACAACAATTGAATTTTGTTAGAAACTGAGTATACAACTTTCTCGTTTGTTTTTTCCCTGCTATATCTTTTTCTTCAAATTGATTTGGTACTTTAAAAACTTTATACGACTTCCATTTGGCTTGACTTTTCATTTATATACACAGTTTTTCGACACAATTTTTTGGAAATGTCTTACTGAAAAGTTAAAATTTCTTCTTAAAGCAGCAATTACCTTCTTTGCTAAATTGGTATTAACTGCTCCTGATTTTTTACCTCAACCTGGCTTTCTTTCTAGTGTTAAAGTTTTCTTGAAATTGTTTGATACGCTTTGAACAGTGACTAGCAAAATTCCAATATGATTTGCAATTTTATATTGAGGTCAATTGAAATTTTCTTCCTTTGTGTACAAAATCAACTTTCTCGTTTGTAATGAAACGTGACATTTTCTTTTGTCCATGTTGAATACTCTTGTTTGACAGATGTGTAAATTATTGTTGACATTTGTTTTCAAAGCCTATTTGAATAAAACAGTTGAATGCAAAACTGGATGAATTTTTTCGTCGACAGTATCTACTTTGCATGTTATTTAGCATCATATGAAAAATATCGACAATTTTATTTCTAGGTTATATAAAATTATACAGTAAAAGCTTGATATCAGACATTTGATATTACAGTCAGACCTCGCCGTTCGCGGGGGTTACGTTCCAGAAGAACGCCGCGAAGCGCAAAACCGCGATGCGCAAGTAAACACATAAATGATAAAAAAGGGGTTAGGTTCCATAAACTAGATTTATTTATACTATGCAACCTCAAAAAAACAAAACTTTTCTGCGTTTTTTGTCTGGCAAATCTGAAGCAGAAACTTTACGCTTTGACGATATGGTTTTCCGTGTTTTAAAAATTAAACTCAATTGAATTTTCGGCAGAAACGCTCGAGAAGACGTAACATAAATCTGCCACTTGAATCTAGAGGTCGAATGTTCATTTGTTTATTCATGTTATAATTT
This sequence comes from Agriotes lineatus, assembly GCA_940337035.1. NCBI lineage: Eukaryota > Metazoa > Arthropoda > Insecta > Coleoptera > Elateridae > Agriotes > Agriotes lineatus. Next base: position 478,790 of record CALNHX010000138.1, read on the forward strand.
TACAATTTATTTCATGTCCGATTTGGTAATAAGAGATTCAAATAAATAGGCTCGATAAGTGTGTTTACAAGTTCGTGATAAATAATGTTATTTAGGTGTTCATGACATAAACCGCATACGTCTGCGGTCTTATGAAGGTCACTAACCTGACGTTAACTTTAAATCGCTGTTAAAATAAACAAAAACTCATCAAGACGTTGGCGCTTATGACATATTATTCATTAGTAAACAAATTTTTACGCGCTTTTGTTTATTTTAAAAGCAAATTAAAGTTAACGTCAGATTAGTGGCCTTCATAAGACCGGCCGTTAGTGTGTGAAAGTTGAAACAGTTAACGTTGGCAATTCCATCCGCAAACGGCAAAACAAATATCTGAGAACGACAAAGAAAAGGGAGCACAAAGGTGCCCCGCTTAAAATCAAATCAGCAAACAGCAAAGCCGCAAACGGCGAGGTCTGACTGTATTTGATTTGATGTCTGTTGTTTATATTAACCTATTAATTTACAGAGTATGCCATCCATTTAATGGAAATTCTTCTAACTGCAGAAGAAACCCTAGAAAAGAGGCAAATGGCAGGAACGCTGCTTAAATGTTATGTGCACAACCACTGGAATCAACACGATAGTGGCTTTGTTCCTCCTTTACCTTCATGTGTAGTCAAAACTCGAATTCGGACAATGCTACCCAATGGATTGTCAGATGCTATTAGCCAAATACGAAATAATATAGCATCAATTCTTGTGTCAATCGCTGAGATCGATTTCCCACTCAATTGGTCAGAGATGTGCGAAGACGTCTTTTTAAAACTCCACAAAGCAGATTCAAACACATGCGCAGGCGTATTAGAGTTCATTAAAGAGCTCAGTCTGGTGGATAACAACTATTACTTAGCCTACAATTATGCAGATAAAGTCTATCCATTACTGTTTGAAGTTGCTAAGAATACTGTGGTAAGTAATTTTTATTTTACATATTTCTAATATTACATTTGAAATGAGATGGAATTGTGTCAATCACTGGAAATAGTTACGAATAACTGCAAACAATACTTGGAACAGATGAAATAGCATCAAATATTTGAAAATCTTCACAATGTTTTTCTTAGAGTACAGAAGAATGTAGCCTGATATTGATTTTTATCACATAAAACATACTGTATGTTTAAATAAAACATACATAAGGGTTAACCAGGGATAGTAATATCAATGCACCACCCTATTTTTGTACATCTTTAGTAGTAAAAGCATAACAGAGCTTTTACAGAAGGGTGGGGCACCCTTGTGTATATACATTATTTTATCCAATTGATTATCCTTTCTATTTTCTAGGACTACAGTACAGAAATCAGAGCTGATGCTATACACCTATTTGGAAAAACCAGCTCATTGTGCACTATTGACAGAGAGAAAAGACCCGATCTCTGCAAAGTATTCTCGGAGTTTTGCTGCATGTGCAAAATCCAGTTAACACCATCAGATCCTGAGGAAAATATTTATTATTTAAAGGCAGCTATTATTAAATGCTATACAAAGTTGGTTTTGCAAGTGAAAGAAGACCTTATGACCACGATGACAGACATTTTGCCAACTATTTGGGCAATCTTATTTCAATGCGCGCAGGTGTTTGATGAAATGCTGGTCAACGAATCTTTTCCGAAACGTGACCCGTCAGAAACCGTAGACGAGAGTCCTCGATTTTATACACTCGTATATAATGTCGTGGAGCTGTTATGCGTTTTAGTAGGTCCTCAAATGGCTGTGCAAGAAAAATTTGTTTCGCAGTGTGAAATATTGTACTACGTGGTGCTATTTATGGGAATACCAAAAGATACAGAAGACCGCTGGCTAAGTGACTCGAATGTATATTTTGATGAAGAGTTCGATAATGAGTCATGCTATCCAGCAGTGCGTATTAAGGCACGAGATCTCTTATTGGTAAGTAAAACTCAACAATTTTTTTGCAATTACATTTATTTATTATTTCAGAATTAGATACTAATCAACAACATAGATTATTGGACAATTATTATTACATGTTATATTTGTGGTGAAACAAAAACTCATTTTTTTTATTGACTAAGTAGTTCCTAGATTTTTAGCAGCTGGTATAATTTTATGCATAAAATCATATTTGAATATAAGATGTTTGTTTTATATGTAAATTAATTAGAATATTTTGAATTGCGTTAAATGCTAACATTAAATTTTAGTTATTAGGGACTAAATAATGCCGTAATGAAATTTATTAACGCTTTTTAAAAAACAACTATCGAGTATCAAATTGGCAATGGTATTAAAACCCTTGTTGCAGGATGTCAGTTTGTTAAAATGAGGTAACTTATTGTGTTCTC